>JAPMTP010000077.1:0-257905 GCA_026413225.1 Otis tarda
CCTGAGGAGCAGGAGCTTCGACATTTTCCACCAGCTGCACGCTGGACGCCCCCCGAAAATAAACCCCGAAAAATCAGCGAACGTCGGACGATTGCTCCCACACCAAAAGTGCCAGCCACTCAAGCTCTTGCTGCTCCTCAGCGGCACATTGGCAGCGCATCTTACAGCACCACAGACATTGGGGATCTGGAGCTCCTTCCCTGAGGAGCAGGGCTTCGACGTTTGCCAGCAGCTGATCCTGGGCGACCCCTCGAAAACAAACCCCGAAAATTCACGAACGTCAGGACGATTGCTCCCACCCCAAAAAGGTGCCAGCCACTCAAGCTCTTGCTGCTCCTCAGCGGCCATTGGCAGCGCATCTACAGCACCACAGACATTGGGGCTCCGAGCTTTCCCTGAGGAGCAGGGCTTCGACTTTTGCCATCAGCTGCAACGCGTTGGCGCCCCTCCAAAAAAACCCCGAAAAATCACGAACGTCGGACGATTGCTCCCACACCAAAAGTGCCAGCCACTCAAGCTCTTGCTGCTGCTCTCCACAGCCATTGGTAGCGCATCTACAGCACCACAGACGTTGGGGCTCTGGGGCTTTCCCTGAGGAGCAGGGCTTCGACATTTGCCCACGAGCTGCACGTTGGCGCCCCCCGAAAAAAACCCCGAAGAGAAAATCACGAACGTCGGACTGATTGCTCCCACATCCAGAAGTGCCAGCCACTCAAGCTCTTGCTGCTCCTCCAAGCAGCCATTGGCATGCGCATCTACAGCAGCACAGACATTGGGGCTCCGGGCTTTCCCTGAGGAGCAGGGCTTCGACTTTTGCCACCACCTGCATGTGGGCGCCCCCTGAAAAAAACCCCGAGAAAAATCCATGAACGTCGGACGATTGCTCCCACACCAAAAGTGCCAGCCACTCAAGCTCTTGCGTGCTCGTCAGCGGCCATTGGCAGCGCATCTACAGCACCACAGACGTGACCCAAGGGCTCCGGGCTTCTCCCTGAGGAGCAGGGCTTCAGACGTTTGCCACCAGCTGCACCTGGGCGCCCCCAGAAAAAAACCCCGAAAAATCACGAACGTCGGACAATTGCTCCCACACCAAAAGTGCCAGCCACTCAAGCTCTTGCTGCTCCTCAGCGGCCATTGGCAGCGCATCTACAGCAGCACAGACATTGTGGGGGCTCCGGGCTTTCCCTGAGAAACAGGACTTCGACGTTTGCCACCAGCCACACCCGGGCGCCCCCGAAAAACCCCGAAAAATCACGAACTTTGGGACGATTGCTCCCACACCAAAACTGCCAGCCACTCAAGCTCTTGCTGCTCCTCAGCGGCCATTGGCAGCGCATCTACAGCACCACAGACATTGGGGCTCCGGGCTTTCCCTGAGGAGCAGGGCTTCGACTTCTGCCACCAGCTGCACCTGGGGCGCCCCCCAAAAAAAAACCCCGAAAAATCACGAACTTCCGACGATTGCTCCCACACCAAAACTGCCAGCCACTCAAGCTCTTGCTGCTCCTCAGCGGCCATTGGCAGCGCATCTACAGCACCACAGACATTGGGGCTCCGGGCTTTCCCTGAGGAGCAGGGCTTCGACTTCTGCCACCAGCTGCACCTGGGCGCCCCCCGGAAAAAAACCCCGAAAAATCACGAACGTCGGACGATTGCTCCCACACCAAAACTGCCAGCCACTCAAGCTCTTGCTGCTCCGCAGTGGCCACGTGGCAGCGCATCTACAGCACCACAGACATTGCGGCTCCTCCCTTTCCCTGAGGAGCAGGGCTTCGACGTTTTGCCACCAGCTGCACCTGGGCGCCCCCCCGAAAACCCCGAGAAAATCACGTAACGTCGGATTGCTCCCACACCGAGAGTGCCAGCCACTCAAGCTCTTGCTGCTCCCTCAGCGGCCATTGGCAGCGCATCTACAGCACCAGAGACACGGGGCTCCGGGGCTTTCCCTGAGGAGCAGGACTTCGACGTGCTGCCACCAGCTGCACCTGGGCGCCCCCCCGAAAAAACCCCGAAAAATCATGAACGTCGGACGATTGCTCCCCACACCAAAGGTGCCAGCCACTCAAGCTCTTGCTGCTCCTCAGCGGCCATTGGCAGCGCATCTACACAGCACCACAGACATTGGGGCTCCGAGCTTTCCCTGAGGAGCAGGGCTTCGACGTTTGCCACCAGCTGCACCTGGAGACGCCCCCGGGAAAAAAAACCCCGAAAAATCACGAACGTCGGACGGTGCTCCCACACCAAAGTGCCAGCCACTCAAGCTCTTGCTGCTCCTCAGCGGCCATTGGCAGCGCATCTACAGCAGCACAGACATTGGGAATCCGGGCTTTCCCTGAGAAACAGGACTTCGACGTTTGCCACCAGCTGCACCTGGGCGCCCCCCAAAAAAAACCCCGAAAAATCACGAACGTCAGACGATTGCTCCCACAACAAAAGTGCCAGCCACTCAAGCTCTTGCTGCTCTACAGCGGCCATTGGCAGCGCATCTACAGCAGCACAGACATTGGGACTCCGGGCTTTCCCTGAGGAGCAGGGCTTAGACGTTTGCCACCAGCTGCATCTGGGCGCCCCCCAAAAAAAACCCCGAAAAATGACGAACGTCGGACGATTGCTCCCACACCAAAAGGGCCACCACTCAAGCTCTTGCTGCTCCTCAGAGGCCATTAGCAGCGCATCTACAGCACCAGAGACACTGGAGCTCCAGGCCTTCCCTGAGGAGCAGGGCTTCGACGTTTGCCACCAGCTGCACCTGGGCGTCCCCCGAAATAACCCCGAAAAATCACGAACGTCGGACGATTGCTCCCACACCAAGAGTGGCAGCCACTCAAGCTCTTGCTGCTCCTCAGCGGCCATTGGCAGCGCATGTACAGCACCACAGACATTGGGACTCCGGGCTTTCCCTGAGGAGCAGGGCTTCGACGTTTGCCACCAGCTGCACCTGTGCGCGCCCCAAAAAAACCACCGAAAAATCACGAACGTTGGACGATTGCTCCCACACCAAAACTGCCAGCCACTCAAGCTCTTGCTGCTCGTCAGCGGCCATTGGCAGCGCATCTACAGCACCACAGACATTGGGGCTCCGGGCTTTCCCTGAGGAGCAGGACTTCGACTTCTGCCACCAGCTGCACCTGGGCGCCCCCTGAAAAAAAACCCCTAAAAATCATGAACGTCGGACGATTGCTCCCACACCAAAAGTGCCAGCCACTCAAGCTCTTGCTGCTCCGCAGTGGCCATTGGAAGCGCATCTACAGCACCACAGACATTGCGGCTCCTCCCTTTCCCTGAGGAGCAGGGCTTCGACGTTTGCCACCAGCTGCACCTGGGCGCCCCCTGAAAAAACCCCGAAAAATGACGAACGTCGGATTGCTCCCACACCAAAAGTGCCAGCCACTCAAGCTCTTGCTGCTCCTCAGCGGCCATTGGCAGCGCATCTACAGCACCAGAGACACTGGGGCTCCGGGATTTCCCTGAGGAGCAGGACTTCGACGTTTGCCACCAGCTGAACCTGGGCGCCCCCAGAAAAAAACTCCAAAAAATCATGAACGTCGGACGATTGCTCCCACACCAAAAGTGACAGCCACTCAAGCTCTTGCTGCTCCTCAGCGGCCATTGGCAGCGCATCTACAGCAGCAAAAACATTGGGGCTCCGGGCTTTCCCTGAGGAGCAGGGCTTCGACGTTTGCCACCAGCTGCACCTGGGCGCCCCCCGAAAAAAAACCCCGAAAAATCACGAACGTCGGATTGATCCCACAACAAGAGTGCCAGCCACTCAAGCTCTTGCTGCTCCTCAGCGGCCATTGGCAGCGCATCTACAGCACCACAGACATTGGGACTCCGGGCTTTCCCTGAGGAGCAGGGCTTCGACGTTTGCCACCAGCTGCACCTGGGCGCCTCCCCAAAAAAACCCCGAAAAATCACGAACGTCGGACGATTGCTCCCACACCAAAAGTGCCAGCCACTCAAGCTCTTGCTGCTGCTCTACAGCCATTGGTAGAGCATCTACAGCACCACAGACATTGGGGCTCCGGGCTTTCCCTGAGGAGCAGGGCTTCGACGTTTGCCACCAGCTGCACCTGGGCGCCCCCCAAAAAAAACCCCGAAAAATAACGAACGTCGGACGATTGCTCCCACACCAAAAGTGCCAGCCACTCAAGCTCTTGCTGCTCCTCTATAGCCATTGGCAGCGCATCTACAGCAGCACAGACATTGGGGCTCCGGGCTTTCCCTGAGGAGCAGGGCTTTGACATTTGCCACCAGCTGCACCTGGGCGCGCCCCGAAAAAACCCCGAAAAATCACGAACGTCGGATGATTGCTCCCTCACCAAAAGTGCCAGCCACTCAAGCTCTTGCTGCTCCTCAGCGGCCATTGGCAGCGCATCTACAGCAGCACAGACATTGGGGCTCCGGGCTTTCCCTGAGGAGCAGGGCTTCCACGTTTGCCACCAGCTGCACCTGGGCGCCCCGCAAAAAAAAACCCGAAAAATCACGAACGTCGGACGATTGCTCCCACACCAAAAGTGCCAGCCACTCAAGCTCTTACTGCTCCTCAGCGGCCATTGGCAGCGCATCTACAGCACCACATTCATTGGGGCTCTGTTCTTTCCCTGAGGAGCAGGGCTTCGACGTTTGCCACCAGCTACACCTGGGCGCCCCCCAAAAAAACCCTGGAAAATCATGAATGTCGGACGATTTTTCCCACCACAAAAGTGCCAGCCACTCAAGCTCTTGCTGCTCCTCAGCGGCCATTGGCAGCGCATCTACAGCACCAGAGACATTGGGACTCCGGGCTTTCCCTGAGGAGCAGGGCTTCGACGTTTGCCACCAGCTGCACCTGGGCGCCCCACGAAAAAAACCCCGAAAAATCACGAACGTCGGACGATTGCTCCCACCTCAAAAGTGCCAGCCACTCAAGCTCTTGCTGCTCCTCAGCGGCCATTGGCAGCGCATCTACAGCACCACAGACATTGGGTCTCCGGGCTTTCCCTGAGGAGCAGGGCTTCGACGTTTGCCACCAGCTGCACCTGGGCGCCCCGCAAAAAAAAACCCGAAAAATCACGAACGTCGGACGATTGCTCCCACACCAAAAGTGCCAGCCACTCAAGCTCTTGCTGCTCCTCAGCGGCCATTGGCAGCGCATCTACAGCACCACAGACATTGGGGCTCCGGGCTTTCCCTGAGGAGCAGGGCTTCGACGTTTGCCACCAGCTGCACGTGGGCGCCCCCAAAAAAACCCCGAAAAATCACGAACGTCTGGACGATTGCTCCCACACCAAAAGTGCCAGCCACTCAAGCTCTTGCTGCTCCTCAGCGGCCATTGGCAGCGCATCTACAGCAGCACAGACATTGGGGCTCCTGGCTTTCCCTGAGGAGCAGGGCTTCGACATTTTCCACCAGCTGCACCTGGACGCCCCCCAAAAAAAACCCCGAAAAATCACGAACGTCGGACGATTGCTCCCACACCAAAAGTGCCAGCCACTCAAGCTCTTGCTGCTCCTCAGCGGCCATTGGCAGCGCATCTACAGCACCACAGACATTGGGGATCTGTTCTTTCCCTGAGGAGCAGGGCTTCGACGTTTGCCAGCAGCTGATCCTGGGCGCCTCCCGAAAAAAACCCCGAAAATTCACGAACGTCGGACGATTGCTCCCACCCCAAAAGTGCCAGCCACTCAAGCTCTTGCTGCTCCTCAGCGGCCATTGGCAGCGCATCTACAGCACCACAGACATTGGGGCTCCGAGCTTTCCCTGAGGAGCAGGGCTTCGACTTTTGCCACCAGCTGCACGTTGGCGCCCCCCAAAAAAAACCCCGAAAAATCACGAACGTCGGACGATTGCTCCCACACCAAAAGTGCCAGCCACTCAAGCTCTTGCTGCTGCTCTACAGCCATTGGTAGCGCATCTACAGCACCACAGACGTTGGGGCTCTGGGCTTTCCCTGAGGAGCAGGGCTTCGACATTTGCCACGAGCTGCACGTTGGCGCCCCCCAAAAAAAACCCCGAAAAATCACGAACGTCGGACGATTGCTCCCACACCAAAAGTGCCAGCCACTCAAGCTCTTGCTGCTCCTCAGCGGCCATTGGCAGCGCATCTACAGCAGCACAGACATTGGGGCTCCGGGCTTTCCCTGAGGAGCAGGGCTTCGACTTTTGCCACCACCTGCATGTGGGCGCCCCCTGAAAAAAACCCCGAAAAATCACGAACGCCGGATTGCTCCCACACCAAAAGTGCCAGCCACTCAAGCTCTTGCTGCTCGTCAGCGGCCATTGGCAGCGCATCTACAGCACCACAGACATTGGGGCTCCGGGCTTTCCCTGAGGAGCAGGGCTTCGACGCTTTGCTACCAGCTGCACCTAGGCTGCCCCCAGAAAAAAACCCCGAAAAATCACGAACGTCGGACAATTGCTCCCACACCAAAAGTGCCAGCCACTCAAGCTCTTGCTGCTCCTCAGCGGCCATTGGCAGCGCATCTACAGCAGCACAGACATTGGGGCTCCGGGCTTTCCCTGAGAAACAGGACTTCGACGTTTGCCACCAGCTACACCTGGGCGCCCCCCGAAAAAAACCCCGAAAAATCACGAACTTTGGACGATTGCTCCCACACCAAAACTGCCAGCCACTCAAGCTCTTGCTGCTCCTCAGCGGCCATTGGCAGCGCATCTACAGCACCACAGACATTGGGGCTCCGGGCTTTCCCTGAGGAGCAGGGCTTCGACTTCTGCCACCAGCTGCACCTGGGCGCCCCCCAAAAAAAACCCCGAAAAATCACGAACTTCCGACGATTGCTCCCACACCAAAACTGCCAGCCACTCAAGCTCTTGCTGCTCCTCAGCGGCCATTGGCAGCGCATCTACAGCACCACAGACATTGGGGCTCCGGGCTTTCCCTGAGGAGCAGGGCTTCGACTTCTGCCACCAGCTGCACCTGGGCGCCCTCAAAAAAAAACCCCGAAAATCACGAACGTCGGACGATTGCTCCCACACCAAAACTGCCAGCCACTCAAGCTCTTGCTGCTCCGCCAGTGGCCATTGGCAGCGCATCTACAGCACCACAGACATTGCGGCTCCCCTTTCCCTGAGGAGCAGGGCTTCCGGACGTTTGCCACCAGCTGCACCCTGAAGCGCCCCCCGAAAAAAACCCCGAAAAATCACGAACGTCGGATTGCTCCCACACCGAGAGTGCCAGCCACTCAAGCTCTTGCTGCTCCTCAGCGGCCATTGGCAGCGCATCTACAGCACCACAGACATTGGGGCTCCGGGCTTTCCCTGAGGAGCAGGACTCTCGACGTTTGCCACCAGCTGCACCTGGGCGCCCCCGAAAAAAAACCCCGAAAAATCATGAACGTCGGACGATTGCTCCCACACCAAAGGTGCCAGCCACTCAAGCTCTTGCTGCTCCTCAGCGGCCATTGGCAGCGCATCTACAGCACCACAGACATTGGGGCTCCGAGCTTTCCCTGAGGAGCAGGGCTTCGACGTTTGCCACCAGCTGCACCTGGGCGCCCCCCGAAAAAAAACCCCGAAAAATCACGAACGTCGGACGATTGCTCCCACACCAAAAGTGCCAGCCACTCAAGCTCTTGCTGCTCCTCAGCGGCCATTGGCAGCGCATCTACAGCAGCACAGACATTGGGGCTCCGGGCTTTCCCTGAGAAACAGGACTTCGACGTTTGCCACCAGCTGCACCTGGGCGCCCCCCAAAAAAAACCCCGAAAAATCACGAACGTCGGACGATTGCTCCCACAACAAAAGTGCCAGCCACTCAAGCTCTTGCTGCTCCTCTACAGCCATTGGTAGCGCATCTACAGCAGCACAGACATTGGGGCTCCGGGCTTTCCCTGAGGAGCAGGGCTTCGACATTTGCCACCAGCTGCATCTGGGCTGCCCCCGAAAAAACCCCGAAAAATCACGAACGTCGGATTGCTCCCACCCCAAAAGTGCCAGCCACTCAAGCTCTTGCTGCTCCTCAGCGGCCATTGGCAGCGCATCTACAGCACCACAGACACTGGGTCTCCAGGCTTACCCTGAGGAGCAGGGCTTCGACGTTTGCCATCAGCTGCATCTGGGCGCCCCCCAAAAAAAACCCCAAAAAATCACGAACGTCGGACGATTGCTCCCACACCAAAAGTGCCACTCAAGCCACTCAAGCTCTTGCTGCTCCTCTACAGCCATTGGTGGCGCATCTACAGCAGCACAGACATTGGGGCTCTGTTCTTTCCCTGAGGAGCAGGGCTTCGACTTTTGCCACCAGCTGAACCTGGGCGCCCCCCGAAAAAACCCCGAAAAATCACGAACGTCGGACGATTGCTCCCACACCGAGAGTGATAGCCACTCAAGCTCTTGCTGCTCCTCAGAGGCCATTGGCAGCGCATCTACAGCACCAGAGACACTGGGGCTCCGGGCTTTCCCTGAGGAGCAGGGCTTCGACGTTTGCCACCAACTGCACCTGGGCGTCCCCCGAAATAACTACGAAAAATCACGAACATCGGACGATTGCTCCCACACCAAAAGTGCCAGACACTCAAGCTCTTGCTGCTCCTCAGCGGCCATTGGCAGCGCATCTACAGCACCACAGACATTGGGACTCCGGGCTTTCCCTGAGGAGCAGGACTTCGACGTTTGCCACCAGCTGCACCTGGGCGCCCCCCGAAAAAAAACCCCGAAAAATCATGAACGTCGGACGATTGCTCCCACACCAAAGGTGCCAGCCACTCAAGCTCTTGCTGCTCCTCAGCGGCCATTGGCAGCGCATCTACAGCACCACAGACATTGGGGCTCCGAGCTTTCCCTGAGGAGCAGGGCTTCGACGTTTGCCACCAGCTGCACCTGGGCGCCCCCCGAAAAAAAAACCCCGAAAAATCACGAACGTCGGACGATTGCTCCCACACCAAAAGTGCCAGCCACTCAAGCTCTTGCTGCTCCTCAGCGGCCATTGGCAGCGCATCTACAGCAGCACAGACATTGGGAACCGGGGCTTTCCCTGAGAAACAGGACTTCGACGTTTGCCACCAGCTGCACCTGGGCGCCCCCCAAAAAAACCCCGAAAAAATCACGAACGTCAGACGATTGCTCCCACAACAAAAGTGCCAGCCACTCAAGCTCTTGCTGCTCTACAGCGGCCATTGGCAGCGCATCTACAGCAGCACAGACATTGGGACTCCGGGCTTTCCCTGAGGAGCAGGGCTTCGACGTTTGCCACCAGCTGCATCTGGGCGCCCCCCAAAAAAAACCCCGAAAAATGACGAACGTCGGACGATTGCTCCCACACCAAAAGGGCCACCACTCAAGCTCTTGCTGCTCCTCAGAGGCCATTAGCAGCGCATCTACAGCACCAGAGACACTGGGGCTCCAGGCTTTCCCTGAGGAGCAGGGCTTCGACGTTTGCCACCAGCTGCACCTGGGCGCCCCGAAAAAAAACCCCGAAAATCACGAACGCCGGACGATTGCTCCCACACCAAAAGTGCCAGCCACTCAAGCTCTTGCTGCTCCTCAGCGGCCATTGGCAGCGCATCTACAGCACCACAGACATTGGGGCTCCGGGCTTTCCCTGAGAAACAGGGCTTCGACGTTTGCCACCAGCTGCACCTGGGCGCCCCCCAAAAAAAACCCCGAAAAATCACGAACGTCGGACGATTGCTCCCACAACAAAAGTGCCAGCCACTCAAGCTCTTGCTGCTCCTCTACAGCCATTGGTAGCGCATCTACAGCAGCACAGACATTGGGGCTCCGGGCTTTCCCTGAGGAGCAGGGCTTCGACGTTTGCCACCAGCTGCACCTGTGCGCGCCCCAAAAAAAACACCGAAAAATCACGAACGTTGGACGATTGCTCCCACACCAAAACTGACAGCCACTCAAGCTCTTGCTGCTCGTCAGCGGCCATTGGCAGCGCATCTACAGCACCACAGACATTGGGGCTCCGGGCTTTCCCTGAGGAGCAGGACTTCGACTTCTGCCACCAGCTGCACCTGGGCGCCCCCCGAAAAAAAACCCCGAAAAATCACGAACGTCGGACGATTGCTCCCACACCAAAAGTGCCAGCCACTCAAGCTCTTGCTGCTCCGCAGTGGCCATTGGAAGCGCATCTACAGCACCACAGACATTGCGGCTCCTCCCTTTCCCTGAGGAGCAGGGCTTCGACGTTTGCCACCAGCTGCACCTGGGGCGCCCCCTGAAAAAAACCCCGAAAAATCACGAACGTCGGATTGCTCCCACACCAAAAGTGCCAGCCACTCAAGCTCTTGCTGCTCCTCAGCGGCCATTGGCAGCGCATCTACAGCACCAGAGACACTGGGGCTCCGGGCTTTCCCTGAGGAGCAGGACTTCGACGTTTGCCACCAGCTGAACCTGGGCGCCCCCCGAAAAAAACTCCAAAAAATCATGAACATCGGACGATTGCTCCCACACCAAAAGTGACAGCCACTCAAGCTCTTGCTGCTCCTCAGCGGCCATTGGCAGCGCATCTACAGCAGCACAGACATTGGGGCTCTGGGCTTTCCCTGAGGAGCAGGACTTCAACATTTGCCACCAGCTGCACCTGGGCGCCCCACGAAAAAAACCCGCAAAAATCACGAACGTCGGACGATTGCTCCCACACCAAAAGTGCCAGCCACTCAAGCTCTTGCTGCTCCTCTACAGCCATTGGTGGCGCATCTACAGCAGCACAGACATTGGGGCTCCGGGTTTTCCCTGAGGAGCAGGGCTTCGACTTTTGCCACCAGCTGAACCTGGGCGCCCCCCGAAAAAACCCCGAAATATCACGAATGTTGGACGATTGCTCCCACACCGAGAGTGATAGCCACTCAAGCTCTTGCTGCTCCTCAGAGGCCATTGGCAGCAGCATCTACAGCACCACAGACATTGTGGCTCCGGGCTTTCCCTGAGGAGCAGGGCTTCGACGTTTGCCACCAGCTGCACCTGGGCGCCCCAGAAAAAAAAACCCTGAAAAATCACGAACGCCGGACGATTGCTCCCACACCAAAAGTGCCAGCCACTCAAGCTCTTGCTGCTCCTCAGCGGCCATTGGCAGCGCATCTACAGCACCACAGACATTGGGACTCCGGGCTTTCCCTGAGGAGCAGGGCTTCGACGTTTGCCACCAGCTGCATCTGGGTGCCCCCTGAAAAAAACCCCGAAAAATGACGAACGTCGGACGATTGCTCCCACACCGAGAGTGCCACCACTCAAGCTCTTGCTGCTCCTCAGAGGCCATTAGCAGCGCATCTACAGCACCAGAGACACTGGGGCTCCGGGCTTTCCCTGAGGAGCAGGGCTTCGACGTTTGCCACCAGCTGCACCTGGGCGTCCCCCGAAATAACCCCGAAAAATCACGAACGTCGGACGATTGCTCCCACACCAAGAGTGGCAGCCACTCAAGCTCTTGCTGCTCTTCAGCGGCCATTGGCAGCGCATCTACAGCACCACAGACATTGGGACTCCGGGCTTTCCCTGAGGAGCAGGGCTTCGACGTTTGCCACCAGCTGCACCTGTGCGCCCCCCAAAAAAAAACACCGAAAAATCACGAACGTTGGACGATTGCTCCCACACCAAAACTGCCAGCCACTCAAGCTCTTGCTGCTCCTCAGCGACCATTGGCAGCGCATCTACAGCAGCACAGACATTGGGGCTCCGGGCTTTCCCTGAGGAGCAGGGCTTCGACTTCTGCCACCAGCTGCACCTGGGCGCCCCCAAAAAACCCCGAAAAATCACGAACGTCGGACGATTGCTCCCACACCAAAACTGCCAGCCAGTCAAGCTCTTGCTGCTCCGCCAGTGGCCATTGGCAGCGCATCTACAGCACCACAGACATTGCGGCTCCTCCCTTTCCCTGAGGAGCAGGGCTTCGACGTTTGCCACCAGCTGCACCTGGGCGCCCCCCAAAAAAACCCCAAAAAATCACGAACGTCGGACGATTGCTCCCACACCAAAAGTGCCAGCCACTCAAGATCTTGCTGCTCCTCAGCGGCCATTGGCAGCGCATCTACAGCAGCACAGACACTGGGGCTCCGGGCTTTCCCTGAGGAGAAGGGCTTCGACGTTTTCCACCAGCTGCATCTGGGCGCCCCCTGAAAAAAACCCCGAAAAATCACGAACGTCGGACGATTGCTCCCACACCGAGAGTGCCAGCCACTCAAGCTCTTGCTGCTCCTCAGCGGCCATTGGCAGCGCATCTACAGCACCACAGACATTGGGGCTCCGGGCTTTCCCTGAGGAGCAGGGCTTCGACGTTTGCCACCAGCTGCACCTGGGCGCCCCCTGAAAAAAAACCAGGAAAATCACGAACGTCGGACGATTGCTCCCACACCAAAAGTGCCAGCCACTCAAGCTCTTGCTGCTCCTCAGCGGCCATTGGCAGCGCATCTACAGCAGCACAGACACTGGGGCTCCGGGCTTTCCCTGAGGAGCAGGGCTTCGACGTTTGCCACCAGCTGCACCTGGGCGCCCCCGAAAAAAAAACCCGTAAAATCACGAACGTCGGACAATTGCTCCCACACCAAAAGTGCCAGCCACTCAAGCTCTTGCTGCTCCTCAGCGGCCATCGGCAGCGCATCTACAGCACCACAGACACTGGGGCTCCGGGCTTTCCCTGAGGAGCAGGGCTTCGACGTTTGCCACCAGCTGCACCTGGGCGCCCCGAAAATAAACCCCGAAAAATCACGAACGTCGGACGATTGCTCCCACACCAAAAGTGCCAGCCACTCAAGCTCTTGCTGCTCCTCAGCGGCCATTGGCAGCGCATCTACAGCACCACAGACATTGGGGCTCCGGGCTTTCCCTGAGGAGCAGGGCTTCGACGTTTGCCACCAGCTGCACCTGGGCGCCCCTGAAAAACCCAGGAAAATCACGAACGTCGGACGATTGCTCCCACACCAAAAGTGCCAGCCACTCAAGCTCTTGCTGCTCCTCAGCGGCCATTGGCAGCGCATCTACAGCAGCACAGACATTGGGGCTCCAGGCTTTCCCTGAGGAGCAGGACTTCGACGTTTGCCACCAGCTGCACCTGGGCGCCCCCCGAAAAAAAACCCCGAAAAATCACGAACGTCGGACGATTGCTCCCACACCAAAAGTGCCAGCCACTCAAGCTCTTGCTGCTCCTCAGCGGCCATTGGCAGCGCATCTACAGCACCACAGACATTGGGCTCGGGGTTTTCCCTGAGGAGCAGGGCTTCGACGTTTGCCACCAGCTGCACCTGGGTGCCCCCCGAAAAAAACCCCGAAAAATCACCAATGTCGGACGATTGCTCCCACACTAAAAGTGCCAGCCACTCAAGCTCTTGCTGCTCCTCAGCGGCCATTGGCAGCTCATCTACAGCACCACAGACATTGGGGCTCCTGGCTTTCCCTGAGGAGCAGGGCTTCGACGTTTGCCACCAGCTGCACCTGGGCGCCCCCGGAAAAAAACCCCGAAAAATCACGAACGTCGGACGATTGCTCCCACATCAAAAGTGCCAGCCACTCAAGCTCTTGCTGCTCCTCAGCGGCCATTGGCAGCGCATCTACAGCACCACAGACATTGGGGCTCCGGGCTTTCCCTGAGGAGCAGGACTTCGACGTTTGCCAATAGCTGCACCTGGGCGCCCCCCGGAAAAAACCCCGAAAATTCACGAACGTCGGACGATTGCTCCCACATCAAAAGTGTCAGCCACTCAAGCTCTTGCTGCTCCTCAGCGGCCATTGGCAGCGCATTTACAGCACCACAGACATTTGGGCTCCGGGCTTTCTCTGAGGAGCAGGGCTTCGACGTTTGCCACCAGCTGCACCTGGGCGCCCCCTGAAAAAACCCCGAAAAATCACGAACGTCGGATTGCTCCCACACCAAAAGTGCCAGCCACTCAAGCTCTTGCTGCTCCTCAGCGGCCATTGGCAGCGCATCTACAGCACCAGAGACACTGGGGCTCCGGGCTTTCCCTGAGGAGCAGGACTTCGACGTTTGCCACCAGCTGCACCTGGGCGCCCCCCGGAAAAAACTCCAAAAAATCATGAACATCGGACGATTGCTCCCACACCAAAAGTGACAGCCACTCAAGCTCTTGCTGCTCCTCAGCGGCCATTGGCAGCGCATCTACAGCAGCACAGACATTGGGGCTCTGGGCTTTCCCTGAGGAGCAGGACTTCAACATTTGCCACCAGCTGCACATGGGCGCCCCCGAAAAAAACCCCGCAAAAATCACGAACGTCGGACGATTGCTCCCACACCAAAAGTGCCAGCCACTCAAGCTCTTGCTGCTCCTCTGCAGCCATTGGTGGCGCATCTACAGCAGCACAGACATTGGGGCTCCGGGTTTTCCCTGAGGAGCAGGGCTTCGACGTTTGCCACCAGCTGAACCTGGGCGCCCCCCGAAAAAACCCCGAAATATCACGAACGTTGGACGATTGCTCCCACACCGAGAGTGATAGCCACTCAAGCTCTTGCTGCTCCTCAGAGGCCATTGGCAGCGCATCTACAGCACCACAGACATTGTGGCTCCGGGCTTTCCCTGAGGAGCAGGGCTTCGACGTTTGCCACCAGCTGCACCTGGGCGCCCCCAGAAAAAAAACCCTGAAAAATCACGAACGTCGGACGATTGCTCCCACACCAAAAGTGCCAGCCACTCAAGCTCTTGCTGCTCCTCAGCGGCCATTGGCAGCGCATCTACAGCACCACAGACATTGGGACTCCGGGCTTTCCCTGAGGAGCAGGGCTTCGACGTTTGCCACCAGCTGCATCTGGGTGCCCCCCGAAAAAAACCCCGAAAAATGACGAACGTCGGACGATTGCTCCCACACCGAGAGTGCCACCACTCAAGCTCTTGCTGCTCCTCAGAGGCCATTAGCAGCGCATCTACAGCACCAGAGACACTGGGGCTCCGGGCTTTCCCTGAGGAGCAGGGCTTCGACGTTTGCCACCAGCTGCACCTGGGCGTCCCCCGAAATAACCCCGAAAAATCACCAACGTCGGACGATTGCTCCCACACCAAGAGTGGCAGCCACTCAAGCTCTTGCTGCTCCTCAGCGGCCATTGGCAGCGCATCTACAGCACCACAGACATTGGGACTCCGGGCTTTCCCTGAGGAGCAGGGCTTCGACGTTTGCCACCAGCTGCACCTGTGCGCCCCCCAAAAAAAAACACCGAAAAATCACGAACGTTGGACGATTGCTCCCACACCAAAACTGCCAGCCACTCAAGCTCTTGCTGCTCCTCAGCGACCATTGGCAGCGCATCTACAGCAGCACAGACATTGGGGCTCGGGGCTTTCCCTGAGGAGCAGGGCTTCGACTTCTGCCACCAGCTGCACCTGGGCGCCCCCCAAAAAAAACCCCGAAAAATCACGAACGTCGGACGATTGCTCCCACACCAAAACTGCCAGCCAGTCAAGCTCTTGCTGCTCCGCAGTGGCCATTGGCAGCGCATCTACAGCACCACAGACATTGCGGCTCCTCCCTTTCCCTGAGGAGCAGGGCTTCGACGTTTGCCACCAGCTGCACCTGGGCGCCCCCCAAAAAAACCCCGAAAAATCACGAACGTCGGACGATTGCTCCCACACCAAAAGTGCCAGCCACTCAAGCTCTTGCTGCTCCTCAGCGGCCATTGGCAGCGCATCTACAGCAGCACAGACACTGGGGCTCCGGGCTTTCCCTGAGGAGAAGGGCTTCGACGTTTTCCACCAGCTGCATCTGGGCGCCCCCTGAAAAAAACCCCGAAAAATCACGAACGTCGGATTGCTCCCACACCGAGAGTGCCAGCCACTCAAGCTCTTCCTGCTCCTCAGCGGCCATTGGCAGCGCATCTACAGCACCAGAGACACTGGGGCTCCGGGCTTTCCCTGAGGAGCAGGGCTTCGACGTTTGCCACCAGCTGTACCTGGGCGCCCCCCGAAATAACCCCGAAAAATCACGAACGTCGGACGATTGCTCCCACAGCAAAAGTGCCAGCCACTCAAGCTCTTGCTGCTCCTCAGCGGCCATTGGCAGCGCATCTACAGCACCACAGACACTGGGGCTCCGGGCTTTCCCTGAGGAGCAGGGCTTCGACGTTTGCCACCAGCTGCACCTGGGCGCCCCCGAAAAAAAAACCCGTAAAATCACGAACGTCGGACAATTGCTCCCACACCAAAAGTGCCAGCCACTCAAGCTCTTGCTGCTCCTCAGCGGCCATCGGCAGCGCATCTACAGCACCACAGACACTGGGGCTCCGGGCTTTCCCTGAGGAGCAGGGCTTCGACGTTTGCCACCAGCTGCACCTGGGCGCCCCCGAAATAAACCCCGAAAAATCACGAACGTCGGACGATTGCTCCCACACCAAAAGTGCCAGCCACTCAAGCTCTTGCTGCTCCTCAGCGGCCATTGGCAGCGCATCTACAGCACCACAGACATTGGGGCTCCGGGCTTTCCCTGAGGAGCAGGGCTTCGACGTTTGCCACCAGCTGCACCTGGTCGCCCCCTGAAAAAAAACCAGGAAAATCACGAACGTCGGACGATTGCTCCCACACCAAAAGTGCCAGCCACTCAAGCTCTTGCTGCTCCTCAGCGGCCATTGGCAGCGCATCTACAGCAGCACAGACACTGGGGCTCCGGGCTTTCCCTGAGGAGCAGGGCTTCGACGTTTGCCACCAGCTGCACCTGGGCGCCCCCGAAAAAAAAACCCGTAAAATCACGAACGTCGGACAATTGCTCCCACACCAAAAGTGCCAGCCACTCAAGCTCTTGCTGCTCCTCAGCGGCCATCGGCAGCGCATCTACAGCACCACAGACACTGGGGCTCCGGGCTTTCCCTGAGGAGCAGGGCTTCGACGTTTGCCACCAGCTGCACCTGGGCGCCCCCCCGAAAAAAAAAACCCCGAAAAATCACGAACGTCGGACGATTGCTCCCACACCAAAAGTGCCAGCCACTCAAGCTCTTGCTGCTCCTCAGCGGCCATTGGCAGCGCATCTACAGCAGCACAGACATTGGGGCTCCGGGCTTTCCCTGAGGAGCAGGGCTTCGACGTTTGCCACCAGCTGCACCTGGGCGCCCCCTCGAAAAAAAAACCCGGAAAATCACGAACGTCGGACGATTGCTCCCACACCAAAAGTGCCAGCCACTCAAGCTCTTGCTGCTCCTCAGCGGCCATTGGCAGCGCATCTACAGCAGCACAGACATTGGGGCTCCGGGCTTTCCCTGAGGAGCAGGACTTCGACGTTTGCCACCAGCTGCACCTGGGCGCCCCGAAAAAAACCCCCGGAAAAATCACGAACGTCGGACGATTGCTCCCACACCAAAAGTGCCAGCCACTCAAGCTCTTGCTGCTCCTCAGCGGCCATTGGCAGCGCATCTACAGCACCACAGACATTGGGCTCGGGGCTTTCCCTGAGGAGCAAGGCTTCGACGTTTGCCACCAGCTGCACCTGGGCGCCCCCCGAAAAAAACCCCGAAAAATCACCAATGTCGGACGATTGCTCCCACACTAAAAGTGCCAGCCACTCAAGCTCTTGCTGCTCCTCAGCGGCCATTGGCAGCTCATCTACAGCACCACAGACATTGGGGCTCCGGGCTTTCCCTGAGGAGCAGGGCTTCGACGTTTGCCACCAGCTGCACCTGGGCGCCCCCAGAAAAAAACCCGAAAAATCACGAACGTCGGACGATTGCTCCCACATCAAAAGTGCCAGCCACTCAAGCTCTTGCTGCTCCTCAGCGGCCATTGGCAGCGCATCTACAGCACCACAGACATTGGGACTCCGGGCTTTCCCTGAGGAGCAGGACTTCGACGTTTGCCAACCAGCTGCACCTGGGCGCCCCGAAAAAAACCCCGAAAATTCACGAACGTCGGACGATTGCTCCCACATCAAAAGTGTCAGCCACTCAAGCTCTTGCTGCTCCTCAGCGGCCATTGGCAGCGCATTTACAGCACCACAGACATTTGGGCTCCGGGCTTTCTCTGAGGAGCAGGGCTTCGACGTTTGCCACCAGCTGCACCTGGGCACCCCCCCGAAAAAAAACCCCGAAAAATCACGAACGTCGGACGATTGCTCCCACACCAAAACTGCCAGCCACTCAAGCTCTTGCTGCTCCTCAGCGGCCATTGGCAGCGCATCTACAGCACCACAGACATTGGGGCTCCGGGCTTTCCCTGAGGAGCAGGGCTTCGACGTTTGCCACCAGCTGCACCTGGGCACCCCGAAAAAAAACCCCGAAAAATCACGAACGTCGGACGATTGCTCCCACACCAAAAGTGCCAGCCACTCAAGCTCTTGCTGCTCCTCAGCGGCCATTGGCAGCGCATCTACAGCACCACAGACATTGGGACTCCGGCCTTTCCCTGAGGAGCAGGCTTCGACGTTTGCCACCAGCTGCACGTGGGTGCCCCCCGAAAAAACCCCGAAAAATCACGAACGTCGGACGATTGCTCCCACACCAAAACTGCCAGCCACTCAAGCTCTTGCTGCTCCGCAGTGGCCATTGGCAGCGCATCTACAGCACCACAGACATTGGGGCTCCTCCCTTTTCCTGAGGAGCAGGGCTTCGACGTTTGCCACCAGCTGCACCTTGGCGCCCCCCAAAAAACCCCCAAAAAATCACGAACGTCGGACGATTGCTCCCACACCAAAAGTGCCAGCCACTCAAGCTCTTGCTGCTCCTCAGCGGCCATTGGCAGCGCATCTACAGCACCACAGACACTGGGGCTCCGGGCTTTCCCTGAGGAGAAGGGCTTCGACGTTTTCCACCAGCTGCATCTGGGCGCCCCCTGAAAAAAACCCCGAAAAATCACGAACGTCGGAATGCTCCCACACCGAGAGTGCCAGCCACTCAAGCTCTTGCTGCTCCTCAGCGGCCATTGGCAGCGCATCTACAGCACCAGAGACACTGGGGCTCCGGGCTTTCCCTGAGGAGCTGGGCTTCGACGTTTGCCACCACATGCACCTGGGCGCCCCCCGAAATAACCCCGAAAAATCACGAACGTCGGACGATTGCTCCCACATCAAAAGTGCCAGCCACTCAAGCTCTTGCTGCTCCTCAGCGGCCATTGGCAGCGCATCTACAGCACCACAGACATTGGGGCTCCGGGCTTTCCCTGAGGAGCAGGGCTTCGACGTTTGCCACCAGCTGCACCTGGGCACCCCCCCCGAAAAACCCCGAAAAATCACGAACGTCGGACGATTGCTCCCACACCAAAACTGCCAGCCACTCAAGCTCTTGCTGCTCCTCAGCGGCCATTGGCAGCGCATCTACAGCACCACAGACATTGGGGCTCCGGGCTTTCTCTGAGGAGCAGGGCTTCGACGTTTGCCACCAGCTGCATCTGGGCGCCCCCTGAAAAAAACCCCGAAAAATCACGAACGTCGGAATGCTCCCACACCGAAAGTGCCAGCCACTCAAGCTCTTGCTGCTCCTCAGCGGCCATTGGCAGCGCATCTACAGCACCAGAGACACTGGGGCTCCGGGCTTTCCCTGAGGAGCTGGGCTTCGACGTTTGCCACCACATGCACCTGGGCGCCCCCGAAAATAACCCGAAAAATCACGAACGTCGGACGATTGCTCCCACATCAAAAGTGCCAGCCACTTCAAGCTCTTGCTGCTCCTCAGCGGCCATTGGCAGCCATCCTACAGCACCACAGACATTGGGGCTCCGGGCTTTCTCTGAGGAGCAGGGCTTCGACGTTTGCCACCAGCTGCACCTGGGCACCCCCCGAAAAACCCCGAAAAATCACGAACGTCGGACGATTGCTCCCACACCAAAACTGCCAGCCACTCAAGCTCTTGCTGCTCCTCAGCGGCCATTGGCAGCGCATCTACAGCACCACAGACATTGGGGCTCCGGGCTTTCTCTGAGGAGCAGGGCTTCGACGTTTGCCACCAGCTGCACCTGGGCACCCCCCGAAAAAAACCCCGAAAAATCACGAACGTCGGACGATTGCTCCCACACCAAAAGTGCCAGCCACTCAAGCTCTTGCTGCTCCTCAGCGGCCATTGGCAGCGCATCTACAGCACCACAGACATTGGGACTCCGGCCTTTCCCTGAGGAGCAAGGCTTCGACGTTTGGCACCAGCTGCACGTGGGTGCCCCCCGAAAAAAACCCCGAAAAATCACGAACGTCGGACGATTGCTCCCACACCAAAACTGCCAGCCACTCAAGCTCTTGCTGCTCCGCAGCGGCCATTGGCAGCGCATCTACAGCACCACAGACATTGGGGCTCCTCCCTTTCCCTGAGGAGCAGGGCTTCGACGTTTGCCACCAGCTGCACCTTGGCGCGCCCCCCAAAAAAACCCCAAAAATCACGAACGTCGGACGATTGCTCCCACACCAAAAGTGCCAGCCACTCAAGCTCTTGCTGCTCCTCAGCGGCCATTGGCAGCGCATCTACAGCACCACAGACACTGGGGCTCCGGGCTTTCCCTGAGGAGAAGGGCTTCGACGTTTTCCACCAGCTGCATCTGGGCGCCCCTGAAAAAAACCCCGAAAAATCACGAACGTCGGACGATTGCTCCCACACCGAGAGTGCCAGCCACTCAAGCTCTTGCTGCTCCTCAACGGCCATTGGCAGCGCATCTACAGCACCAGAGACACTGGGGCTCCGGGCTTTCCCTGAGGAGCAGGGCTTCGACGTTTGCCACCACATGCACCTGGGCGCCCCCGAAAATAACCCCGAAAAATCACGAACGTCGGACGATTGCTCCCACAGCAAAAGTGCCAGCCACTCAAGCTCTTGCTGCTCCTCAGCGGCCATTGGCAGCGCATCTACAGCACCACAGACACTGGGGCTCCGGGCTTTCCCTGAGGAGCAGGGCTTCGACGTTTGCCACCAGCTGCACCTGGGCGCCCCACGAAAAAAACCCCGAAAAATCACGAACGTCGGACGATTGCTCCCACACCAAAAATGCCAGCCACTCAAGCTCTTGCTGCTCCTCAGCGGCCATTGGCAGCGCATCTACAGCACCACAGACATTGCGGCTCCTCCCTTTCCCTGAGGAGCAGGGCTTCGACGTTTGCCACCAGCTGCACGTGGGCGTCCCCGAAAAAAAACCCCGAAAAATCACGAACGTCGGACGATTGCTCCGACACCAGAAGTGCCAGCCACTCAAGCTCTTGCTGCTCCTCAGCGGCCATTGGCAGCGCATCTACAGCACCACAGACATTGGGCTCCGGGCTTTCCCTGAGGAGCAGGGCTTCGACGTTTGCCACCAGCTGCACCTGGGCGCCCCCGAAAAAACCCCGAAAAATCACGAACGTCGGACGATTGCTCCCACACCAAAAGTGCCAGCCACTCAAGCTCTTGCTGCTCCTCAGCGGCCATTGGCAGCGCATCTGCAGCACCACAGACATTGGGGCTCCGGGCCTTCCCTGAGGAGCAGGACTTCGACGTTTGCCATTAGCTGCACCTGGGCGCCCCACGAAAAAAAACCCGAAAAATCACGAATGTCGGACGATTGCTCCCACACTAAAAGTGCCAGCCAGTCAAGCTCTTGCTGCTCCTCAGCGGCCATTGGCAGCTCATCTACAGCACCACAGACATTGGGGCTCCGGGCTTTCCCTGAGGAGCAGGGCTTCGACGCTTTGCCACCAGCTGCACCTGGGCGCCCCCGGAAAAAACCCCGAAAAATCACGAACGTCGGACGATTGCTCCCACACCAAAAGTGCCAGCCACTCAAGCTCTTGCTGCTCCTCAGCGGCCATTGGCAGCGCATCTACAGCACCACAGACATTGGGACTCCGGGCTTTCCCTGAGGAGCAGGACTTCGACGTTTGCCACCAGCTGCACGTGGGCGCCCCCCGGCAAAAAACCCGAGAAATCACGAACGTCGGACGATTGCTACCACACCAAAAGTGCCAGCCACTCAAGCTCTTGCTGCTCCTCAGCGGCCATTGGCAGCGCATCTACAGCACCACAGACATTGGGGCTCCCGGCTTTCTCTGAGGAGCAGGGCTTCGACGTTTGCCACCAGCTGCACCTGGGGCACCCCGAAAAAACCCCGAAAAATCCACGAACGTCGGACGATTGCTCCCACACCAAAAGTGCCAGCCACTCACTCAAGCTCTTGCTGCTCCTCAGCGGCCATTGGCAGCGCATCTACAGCACCACAGACATTGGGACTCCGGCCTTTCCCTGAGGAGCAGGGCTTCGACGTTTGGCACCAGCTGCACCTGGGTGCCCCCGAAAAAAAACCCCGAAAAATCACGAACGTCGGACGATTGCTCCCACACCAAAAGTGGCAGCCAGTCAAGCTCTTGCTGCTCCTCAGCGGCCATTGGCAGCCGCATCTACAGCACCACAGACATTGGGGCTCCGGGATTTCCCTGAGGAGCAGGGCTTCGACGTTTGCCACCAGCTGCACCTGGCGCCCCCAAAAACGCCTAAAATCACGAACGTCGGACGATTTCTCCCACACCAAAAGGGCCAGCCACTCAAGCTCTTGCTGCTCCTCAGCTGCCATTGGCAGCGCATCTACAGCACCACAGACATTGGGACTCCGGGCCTTCCCTGAGGAGCAGGGCTTCGACGTTTGCCACCAGCTGCAACTGGGCGCACCCCGGAAAAACCCCGAAAAATCACGAACGTCGGACGATTGCTCCCACACCAAAAGTGCCAGCCACTCAAGCTCTTGCTGCTCCTCAGAGGCAATTGGCAGCGCATCTACAGCACCACAGACATTGGGGCTCTGGGCTTTCCCTGAGGAGCAGGGCTTCGACGTTTGCCACCAGCTGAACCTGGGCGCCCCGAAAAAACCCCGAAAAAATTCACGAACGTCGGACGATTGCTCCCACCCCAAAAGTGCCAGCCACTCAAGCTCTTGCTGCTCCTCAGCGGCCATTGGCAGCGCATCTACAGCACCACAGACATTGGGGCTCCGGGATTTCCCTGAGGAGCAGGGCTTCGACGTTTGCCACTAGCTGCACCTGGGCGCCCCCCAAAAAAAACGCCTAAAATCACGAACGTCGGACGATTTCTCCCACACCAAAAGGGCCAGCCACTCAAGCTCTTGCTGCTCCTCAGCGGCCATTGGCAGCGCATCTACAGCACCACAGACATTGGGGCTCCTGGCTTTCCCTGAGGAGCAGGGCTTCGACGTTTGCCACCAGCTGCACCTGGGCGCCATAAGAAAAAAACCCTGAAAAATCACGAATGTCGGACGATTGCTCCCACACCAAAAATGCCAGCCACTCAAGCTCTTGCTGCTCCTCAGCGGCCATTGGCAGCGCATCTACAGCACCACAGACACTGGTGCTCCGGGCTTTCCCTGAGGAGCAGGGCTTCGACGTTTGCCACCAGCTGAACCTGGGCGTCCCCCGAAAAAAACCCCGAAAAATCACGAACGTCGGACGATTGCTCCCACACCAAAAGTGCCAGCCACTCAAGGTCTTGCTGCTCCTCTACAGCCATTGGCAGCGCATCTACAGCAGCACAGACATTGGGGTCCCGGGCTTTCCCTGAGGAGCAGGGCTTCGACGTTTGCCACCAGCTGCACCTGGGCGCCCCCCGAAAAAAACCCCGAAAAATCACGAACGTCGGACGATTGCTCCCACACCAAAAGTGCCAGCCACTCAAGCTCTTGCTGCTCCTCAGCGGCCATTGGCAGCGCATCTACAGCACCACTGACATTGGGCTCGGGGCTTTCCCTGAGGAGCAGGGCTTCGACGTTTGCCACCAGCTGCACCTGGGCGCCCCCCGAAAAAAACCCCGAAAATTCACGAACGTCGGACGATTGCTCCCACACCAAAAGTGCCAGCCACTCAAGCTCTTGCTGCTCCTCAGCGGCCATTGGCAGCGCATCTGCAGCACTACAGACATTGGGGCTCCGGGCCTTCCCTGAGGAGCAGGACTTCGACGTTTGCCATCAGCTGCACCTGGGCGCCCCACGAAAAAAAACCCGAAAAATCACGAATGTCGGACGATTGCTCCCACACCAAAAGTGCCAGCCACTCAAGCTCTTGCTGCTCCTCAGCGGCCATTGGCAGCTCATCTACAGCAACACAGACATTGGGGCTCCTGGCTTTCCCTGAGGAGCAGGGCTTCGACGTTTGCCACCAGCTGCACCTGGGCGCCCCCCGGAAAAAACCCCGAAAAATCACGAACGTCGGACGATTGCTCCCACATCAAAAGTGCCAGCCACTCAAGCTCTTGCTGCTCCTCAGCGGCCATTGGCAGCGCATCTACAGCACCACAGACATTGGGGCTCCGGGCTTTCTCTGAGGAGCAGGGCTTCGACGTTTGCCACCAGCTGCACCTGGGCACCCCCCGAAAAAAACCCTGAAAAATCACGAACGTCGGACGATTGCTCCCACACCAAAAGTGCCAGCCACTCAAGCTCTTGCTGCTCCTCAGCGGCCATTGGCAGCGCATCTACAGCACCACAGACATTGGGACTCCGGCCTTTCCCTGAGGAGCAAGGCTTCGACGTTTGGCACCAGCTGCACCTGGGTGCCCCCCGAAAAAAACCCCGAAAAATCACGAACGTCGGACGATTGCTCCCACACCAAAAGTGGCAGCCAGTCAAGCTCTTGCTGCTCCTCAGCGGCCATTGGCAGCGCATCTACAGCACCACAGACATTGGGGCTCCGGGATTTCCCTGAGGAGCAGGGCTTCGACGTTTGCCACTAGCTGCACCTGGGCGCCCCCCAAAAAAACGCCCAAAATCACGAACGTCGGACGATTTCTCCCACACCAAAAGTGCCAGCCACTCAAGCTCTTGCTGCTCCTCAGCGGCCATTGGCAGCGCATCTACAGCACCACAGACATTGCGGCTCCGGGCTTTCCCTGAGGAGCAGGGCTTCGACGTTTGCCACCAGCTGCACCTGGGCGTCCCCCGAAAAAAACCCCGAAAAATCACGAACGTCGGACGATTGCTCCCACACCAGAAGTGCCAGCCACTCAAGGTCTTGCTGCTCCTCAGCAGCCATTGGCAGCGCATCTACAGCAGCACAGACATGGGGTCCCCGGGCTTTCCCTGAGGAGCAGGGCTTCGACGTTTGCCACCAGCTGCACCTGGGCGCCCCTTAAAACCCCGAAAAATCACGAACGTCGGACGATTGCTCCCACACCAAAAGTGCCAGCCACTCAAGCTCTTGCTGCTCCTCAGCGGCCATTGGCAGCGCATCTACAGCACCACAGACATTGGGTCTCCGGGCTTTCCCTGAGGAGCAGGGCTTCGACGTTTGCCACCAGCTGCACCTGGGCGCGCCCCGAAAAAAACCCCGAAAATTCACGAACGTCGGACGATTGCTCCCACACCAAAAGTGCCAGCCACTCAAGCTCTTGCTGCTCCTCAGCGGCCATTGGCAGCGCATCTGCAGCACCACAGACATTGGGGCTCCGGGCTTTCCCTGAGGAGCAGGACTTCGACGTTTGCCACCAGCTGCACCTGGGCGCCCCCCGGAAAAAAACCCGAAAATTCACGAACGTCGGACGATTGCTCCCACACCAAAAGTGCCAGCCACTCAAGCTCTTGCTGCTCCTCAGCGGCCATTGGCAGCGCATCTACAGCACCACAGACATTGGGGCTCCCGGCTTTCTCTGAGGAGCAGGGCTTCGACGTTTGCCACCAGCTGCACCTGGGCACCCCCCGAAAAAAACCCCGAAAAATCACGAACGTCGGACGATTGCTCCCACACCAAAAGTGCCAGCCACTCAAGCTCTTGCTGCTCCTCAGCGGCCATTGGCAGCGCATCTACAGCACCACAGACATTGGGACTCCGGCCTTTCCCTGAGGAGCAGGGCTTCGACGTTTGGCACCAGCTGCACCTGGGTGCCCCCGAAAAAAACCCCGAAAAATCACGAACGTCGGACGATTGCTCCCACACCAAAAGTGGCAGCCAGTCAAGCTCTTGCTGCTCCTCAGCGGCCATTGGCAGCGCATCTACAGCACCACAGACATTGGGGCTCCGGGATTTCCCTGAGGAGCAGGGCTTCGACGTTTGCCACTAGCTGCACCTGGGCGCCCCCCAAAAAAAACGCCTAAAATCACGAACGTCGGACGATTTCTCCCACACCAAAAGGGCCAGCCACTCAAGCTCTTGCTGCTCCTCAGCTGCCATTGGCAGCGCATCTACAGCACCACAGACATTGGGGACTCCGGGCCTTCCCTGAGGAGCAGGGCTTCGACGTTTGCCACCAGCTGCAACTGGGCGCACCCCGAAAAAAACCCCGAAAAATCACGAACGTCGGACGATTGCTCCCACACCAAAAGTGCCAGCCACTCAAGCTCTTGCTGCTCCTCAGCGGCAATTGGCAGCGCATCTACAGCACCACAGACATTGGGGCTCTGGGCTTTCCCTGAGGAGCAGGGCTTCGACGTTTGCCACCAGCTGAACCTGGGCGCCCCCCAAAAAAAAACCCCGAAAAATTCACGAACGTCGGACGATTGCTCCCACCCCAAAAGTGCCAGCCACTCAAGCTCTTGCTGCTCCTCAGCGGCCATTGGCAGCGCATCTACAGCACCATAGACATTGGGGCTCCGGGCTTTCCCTGAGGAGCAGGGCTTCGACGTTTGCCACCAGCTGCACCTGGGCGCCCCCCGAAAAAAACCCCGAAAAATCACGAACGTCGGACGATTGCTCCCACACCAGAAGTGCCAGCCACTCAAGCTCTTGCTGCTCCTCAGCTGCCATTGGCAGCGCATCTACAGCAGCACAGACATTGGGGCTCCGGGCTTTCCCTGAGGAGCAGGGCTTCGACGTTTGCCACCAGCTGCACCTGGGCGCCCCCCGAAAAAAACCCCGAAAAATCACGAACGTTGGACGATTGCTCCCACACCAAAAGTGCCAGCCACTCAAGCTCTTGCTGCTCCTCAGCGGCCATTGGCAGCGCATCTACAGAACCACAGACATTGGGGCTTCGGGCTTTCCCTGAGGAGCAGGGCTTCGACGTTTGCCACCACATGCACCTGGTCGCCCCCCGAGAAAAACCCGAAAAATCACGAACGTCGGATTGCTCCCACACCAAAAGTGCCAGCCACTCAAGCTCTTGCTGCTCCTCAGCGGCCATTGGCAGCGCATCTACAGCACCACAGACACTGGGAATCCGGGCTTTCCCTGAGGAGCAGGGCTTCGACGTTTGCCACCAGCTGCACCTGGGCGCCCCCCGAAAAAAACCCCGAAAATCACGAACGTCGGACGATTTCTCCCACACCAAAAGTGCCAGCCACTCAAGCTCTTGCTGCTCCTCAGCGGCCATTGGCAGCGCATCTACAGCAGCACAGACATTGGGGCTCCGGGCTTTCCCTGAGGAGCAGGGCTTCGACGTTTGCCACCAGCTGCACCTGGGCGCCCCCCAAAAATAACCCCGAAAAATCACGAACGTCGGACGATTGCTCCCACACCAAAAGTGCCAGCCACTCAAGCTCTTGCTGCTCCTCAGCGGCCATTGCCAGCGCATCTACAGCACCACAGACATTGGGGCTCCGGGCTTTCCCTGAGGAGCAGGGCTTTGACGTTTGCCACCAGATGCATCTTTGCGCCTCCCGAAAAAAACCCCGAAAAATCACGAACGTCGGATTGCTCCCACACCAAAAGTGCCAGCCACTCAAGCTCTTGCTGCTCCTCAGCGGCCATTGGCAGCGCATCTACAGCACCACAGACATTGGGGCTCCGGGCTTTCCCTGAGGAGCAGGGCTTCGACGTTTGCCACCAGCTGCATCTGGGCGCCCCCCAAAAAAAATCCCGAAAAAATCAGGAACGTCGGACGATTGCTCCCACACCAAAAGTGCCAGCCACTCAAGCTCTTGCTGCCACTCAGCGGCCATTGGCAGCGCATCTACAGCACCACAGACAATGGGGCTCCGGGCTTTCCCTGAGGAGCAGGGCTTCGACGTTTGCCACCAGCTGCACCTGGGCGCCCCCCAAAAAAAATCCCGAAAAAATCACGAACGTCGGACGATTGCTCCCACCCCAAAAGTGCCAGCCACTCAAGCTCTTGCTGCTCCTCTGCGCCCATTGGCAGCGCATCTACAGCAGCACAGACATTGGGGCTCCGGGCTTTCCCTGAGGAGCAGGGCTTCCACGTTTGCCACCAGCTGCACCTGGGCGCCCCCCGAAAAATCACGAACGTCGGACGATTGCTCCCACACCAAAAGTGCCAGCCACTCAAGCTCTTGCTGCTCCTCAGCAGCCATTGGCAGCGCATCTACAGCACCACAGACATTGGGACTCCGGGCCTTCCCTGAGGAGCAGGGCTTCGACATTTGCCACCAGCTGCAACTGGGCGCACCCCGGAAAAAACCCCGAAAAATCACGAACGTCGGACGATTGCTCCCACACCAAAAGTGCCAGCCACTCAAGCTCTTGCTGCTACTCAGCGCCCATTGGCAGCGCATCTACAGCACCACAGACATTGGGGCTCTGGGCTTTCCCTGAGGAGCAGGGCTTCGACGTTTGCCACCAGCTGCACCTGGGCGCCCCCCGAAAAAAACCCCGAAAAATCACGAACGTCGGACGATTGCTCCCACACCAGAAGTGCCAGCCACTCAAGCTCTTGCTGCTCCTCAGCTGCCATTGGCAGCGCATCTACAGCAGCACAGACATTGGGGCTCCGGGCTTTCCCTGAGGAGCAGGGCTTCGACGTTTGCCACCAGCTGCACCTGGGCGCCCCCGAAAAAACCCCGAAAAATCACGAACGTCGGACGATTGCTCCCACACCAAAAGTGCCAGCCACTCAAGCTCTTGCTGCTCCTCAGCGGCCATTGGCAGCGCATCTACAGCACCACAGACATTGGGGCTCCGGGATTTCCCTGAGGAGCAGGGCTTCGACGTTTGCCACCAGCTGCACCTGGGCGCCCCCCGAGAAAAACCCCGAAAAATCACGAACGTCGGGTTGCTCCGACACCAAAATTGCCAGCCACTCAAGCTCTTGCTGCTCCTCAGCGGCCATTGGCAGCGCATCTACAGCACCACAGACATTGGGACTCCGGGCTTTCCCTGAGGAGCAGGGCTTCGACGTTTGCCACCACATGCACCTGGGCGCCCCCCGAGAAAAACCCTAAAAATCACGAACGTCGGATTGCTCCCACACCAAAAGTGCCAGCCACTCAAGCTCTTGCTGCTCCTCAGCGGCCATTGGCAGCGCATCTACAGCAGCACAGACATTGGGGCTTCGGGCTTTCCCTGAGGAGCAGGGCTTCGACGTTTGCCACCAGCTGCACCTGGGCGCCCCCCAAAAATAACCCTGAAAAATAAAGAACGTCGGACGATTGCTCCCACACCAAAAGTGCCAGCCACTCAAGCTCTTGCTGCTCCTCTACAGCCATTGGCAGCGCATCTACAGCACCACAGACATTGGGACTCCGGGCTTTCCCTGAGGAGAAGGGCTTCGACGTTTGCCACCAGCTGCACCTGGGCGCCCCCCGGAAAAAACCCCGAAAAATCACGAACGTCGGACGATTGCTCCCACACCAAAAGTGCCAGCCACTCAAGCTCTTGCTGCTCCTCAGCGGCCATTGGCAGCGCATCTACAGCACCACAGACATTGGGGCTCCGGGATTTCCCTGAGGAGCAGGGCTTCGACGTTTGCCACCAGCTGCACCTGGGCGCCCCCCGAGAAAAACCCCGAAAAATCACGAACGTCGGGTTGCTCCGACACCAAAATTGCCAGCCACTCAAGCTCTTGCTGCTCCTCAGCGGCCATTGGCAGCGCATCTACAGCACCACAGACATTGGGACTCCGGGCTTTCCCTGAGGAGCAGGGCTTCGACGTTTGCCACCACATGCACCTCGGCGCCCCCGAGAAAAACCCTAAAAATCACGAACGTCGGATTGCTCCCACACCAAAAGTGCCAGCCACTCAAGGTCTTGCTGCTCCTCAGCGGCCATTGGCAGCGCATCTACAGCAGCACAGACATTGGGGCTTCGGGCTTTCCCTGAGGAGCAGGGCTTCGACGTTTGCCACCAGCTGCACCTGGGCGCCCCCCAAAAATAACCCTGAAAAATAAAGAACGTCGGACGATTGCTCCCACACCAAAAGTGCCAGCCACTCAAGCTCTTGCTGCTCCTCTACAGCCATTGGCAGCGCATCTACAGCACCACAGACATTGGGACTCCGGGCTTTCCCTGAGGAGAAGGGCTTCGACGTTTGCCACCAGCTGCACCTGGGCGCCCACCGAAAAAAAGCCCGAAAAATCACGAACGTCGGATGATTGCTCCCACAACAAAAGTGCCAGCCACTCAAGCTCTTGCTGCTCCTCAGCGGCCATTGGCAGCGCATCTACAGCAGCACAGACACTGGTGCTCGGGGCTTTCCCTGAGGAGCAGGGCTTCGACGTTTGCCACCAGCTGCACCTGGGCGCCCCCCAAAAAAACCCTGAAAAATCACGAACGTCGGACGATTGCTCCCACACCAAAAGTGCCAGCCACTCAAGCTCTTGCTGCTCCTCAGCGGCCATTGGCAGCGCATCTACAGCACCACAGACACTGGGGCTCCGGGATTTCCCTGAGGAGCAGGGCTTCAAACTTTGCCACCAGCTTCATCTGGGCGCCCCCCGAGAAAAACCCCGAAAAATCACGAACGTCGGATTGCTCCCACACCAAAATTGCCAGCCACTCAAGCTCTTGCTGCTCCTCAGCGGCCATTGGCAGCGCATCTACAGCACCACAGACATTGGGACTCCGGGCTTTCCCTGAGGAGCAGGGCTTCGACGTTTGCCACCACATGCACCTGGGCGCCCCCCGAGAAAAACCCTAAAAATCACGAACGTCGGACGATTGCTCCCACACCAAAAGTGCCAGCCACTCAAGCTCTTGCTGCTCCTCAGCGCCCATTGGCAGCGCATCTACAGCACCAGAGACACTGGGGCTCCGGGCTTTCCCTGAGGAGCAGGAATTCGACGTTTGCCACCACATGCACCTGGGCGCCCCCCAAAAATAACCCTGAAAAATAAAGAACGTCGGACGATTGCTCCCACACCAAAAGTGCCAGCCACTCAAGCTCTTGCTGCTCCACAGCAGCCATTGGCAGCGCATCTACAGCAGCACAGACATTGGGACTCCGGGCATTCCCTGAGGAGCAGGGCTTCGATGTTTGCCACCAGCTGCACCTGGGCGCCCCCCGAAAAAAACCCCGAAAAATCACGAACGTCGGACGATTGCTCCCACACCAAAAGTGGCAGCCACTCAAGCTCTTGCTGCTCCTCAGCAGCCATTGGCAGCGCATCTACAGCACCACAAACATTGGGACTCCGGGCCTTCCCTGAGGAGCAGGGCTTCGACGTTTGCCACCAGCTGCACGTGGGCGCCCCCCGGGAAAAACCCCGAAAAATCACGAACGTCTTACAATTGCTCCCACACCAAAAGTGCCAGCCATTCAAGCTCTTGCTGCTCCTCAGCGGCCATTGGCAGCGCATCTACAGCACCACATACATTGGGGCTCTGGGCTTTCCCTGAGGAGCAGGGCTTCGACGTTTGCCACCAGCTGCACCTGGGCGCCCCCCCAAAAAAAACCCCGAAAAATTCACGAACGTCGGACGATTGCTCCCACATCAAAAGTGCCAGCCACTCAAGCTCTTGCTGCTCCTCAGCGGTCATTGGCAGCGCATCTACAGCACCACAGACATTGGGACTCCGGGCTTTCCCTGAGGAGCAGGACTTCGACGTTTGCCACCAGCTGCACCTGGGCGCCCCCCGGAAAAAAACCCGAAAATTCACGAACGTCGGACGATTGCTCCCACACCAATAGTGCCAGCCACTCAAGCTCTTGCTGCTCCTCAGCGGCCATTGGCAGCGCATCTACAGCACCACAGACATTGGGGCTCCCGGCTTTCTCTGAGGAGCAGGGCTTCGACGTTTGCCACCAGCTGCACCTGGGCGCCCCCCAAAAATAACCCTGAAAAATCACGAACGTCGGACGATTGCTCCCACACCAAAAGTGCCAGCCACTCAAGCTCTTGCTGCTCCTCAGCGGCCATTGGCAGCGCATCTACAGCACCACAGACATTGGGACTCCGGCCTTTCCCTGAGGAGCAAGGCTTCGACGTTTGGCACCAGCTGCACCTGGGTGCCCCCCGAAAAAAAACCCGAAAAATCACGAACGTCGGACGATTGCTCCCACACCAAAAGTGGCAGCCAGTCAAGCTCTTGCTGCTCCTCAGCGGCCATTGGCAGCGCATCTACAGCACCACAGACATTGGGGCTCCGGGATTTCCCTGAGGAGCAGGGCTTCGACGTTTGCCACTAGCTGCACCTGGGCGCCCCCCAAAAAAAACGCCTAAAATCACGAACGTCGGACGATTTCTCCCACACCAAAAGGGCCAGCCACTCAAGCTCTTGCTGCTCCTCAGCTGCCATTGGCAGCGCATCTACAGCACCACAGACATTGGGACTCCGGGCCTTCCCTGAGGAGCAGGGCTTCGACGTTTGCCACCAGCTGCAACTGGGCGCACCCCGGAAAAAACCCCGAAAAATCACGAACGTCGGACGATTGCTCCCACACCAAAAGTGCCAGCCACTCAAGCTCTTGCTGCTCCTCAGCGGCCATTGGCAGCGCATCTACAGAACCACAGACATTGGGACTTCGGGCTTTCCCTGAGGAGCAGGGCTTCGACGTTTGCCACCACATGCACCTGGGCGCCCCCCGAGAAAAACCCTAAAAATCACGAACGTCGGATTGCTCCCACACCAAAAGTGCCAGCCACTCAAGCTCTTGCTGCTCCTCAGCGGCCATTGGCAGCGCATCTACAGCACCACATACATTGGGGCTCTGGGCTTTCCCTGAGGAGCAGGGCTTCGACGTTTGCCACCAGCTGCACCTGGGCGCCCCCAAAAAATACCCCGAAAAATTCACGAACGTCGGACGATTGCTCCCACACCAAAAGTGCCAGCCACTCAAGCTCTTGCTGCTCCTCAGCGGCCATTGGCAGCCCATCTACAGCACCATAGACAGTGGGGCTCCGGGCTTTCCCTGAGGAGCAGGGCTTCGACGTTTGCCACCAGCTGCACCTGGGCGCCCCCCGGAAAAAACCCCGAAAAATCACGAACGTCGGACGATTGCTCCCACACCAGAAGTGCCAGCCACTAAAGCTCTTGCTGCTCCTCAGCGGCCATTGCCAGCGCATCTACAGCACCACAGACACTGGGGCTCTGGGCTTTCCCTGAGGAGCAGGGCTTCGACGTTTGCCACCAGCTGCACCTGGGCGACCCCGAAAAAAACCCCGAAAAATCACGAACGTTGGACGATTGCTCCCACACCAAAAGTGGCAGCCACTCAAGCTCTTGCTGCTCCTCTGCGCCCATTGGCAGCGCATCTACAGCACCACAGACATTGGGACTCCGGGCCTTCCCTGAGGAGCAGGGCTTCGACGTTTGCCACCAGCTGCACCTGGGCGCCCCCCGGAAAAAACCCTGAAAAATCACGAACGTCGGACGATTGCTCCCACACCAAAAGTGCCAGCCACTCAAGCTCTTGCTGCTCCTCAGCAGCCATTGGCAGCGCATCTACAGCACCACAGACATTGGGGCTCTGTGCTTTCCCTGAGGAGCAGGGCTTCGACGTTTGCCACCAGCTGCACGTGGGCGCCCCCCCGAAAAAAACCCAGATAAATCACGAACGTCGGACGATTGCTCCCACACCAAAAGTGCCAGCCACTCAAGCTCTTGCTGCTCCTCAGCGGCCATTGGCACCGCATCTACAGCACCACAGACACTGCGGCTCCGGGATTTCCCTGAGGAGCAAGGCTTCGACGTTTGCCACCAGCTGCATCTGGGCGCCCCCCGAGAAAAACCCCGAAAAATCACGAACGTCGGATGGCTCCCACACCAAAAGTGCCAGCCACTCAAGCTCTTGCTGCTCCTCAACGGCCGTTGGCAGCGCATCTACAGCACCACAGACATTGGGACTCCGGGCTTTCCCTGAGGAGCAGGGCTTCGACGTTTGCCACCACATGCACCTGGGCGCCCCCCGAGAAAATCCCTAAAAATCACGAACGTCGGACGATTGCTCCCACACCAAAAGTGCCAGCCACTCAAGCTCTTGCTGCTCCTCAGCGCCCATTGGCAGCGCATCTACAGCAGCACAGACATTGGGGCTCCGGGCTTTCCCTGAGGAGCAGGGCTTCGACGTTTGCCACCAGCTGCACCTGGGCGCCCCCCAAAAATAACCCTGAAAAATAAAGAACGTCGGACGATTGCTCAAACCCCAAAAGTGACAGCCACTCAAGCTCTTCCTGCTCCTCAGCAGCCATTGCCAGCGCATCTACAGCACCACAAACATTGGGACTCCGGGCCTTCCCTGAGGAGCAGGGCTTCGACGTTTGCCACCAGCTGCACCTGGGCGCCCCCCGGAAAAAACCCTGAAAAATCACGAACGTCGGACGATTGCTCCCACACCAAAAGTGCCAGCCACTCAAGCTCTTGCTGCTCCTCAGCAGCCATTGGCAGCGCATCTACAGCACCACAGACATTGGGGCTCTGTGCTTTCCCTGAGGAGCAGGGCTTCGACGTTTGCCACCAGCTGCACCTGGGCGCCGCCCCCGAAAAAAACCCAGATAAATCACGAACGTCGGACGATTGCTCCCACACCAAAAGTGCCAGCCACTCAAGCTCTTGCTGCTCCTCAGCGGCCATTGGCACCGCATCTACAGCACCACAGACACTGGGGCTCCGGGATTTCCCTGAGGAGCAGGGCTTCGACGTTTGCCACCAGCTGCACGTGGGCGCCCCCCGGAAAAAACCCTGAAAAATCACGAACGTCGGACGATTGCTCCCACACCAAAAGTGCCAGCCACTCAAGCTCTTGCTGCTCCTCTACAGCCATTGCCAGAGCATCTACAGCAGCACAGAAATTGGGACTCCGGGCATTCCATGAGCAGCAGGGCTTCGACGTTTGCCACCAGCTGCATCTGGGCGCCCCCCGAGAAAAACCCCGAAAAATCACGAACGTCGGATTGCTCCCACACCAAAATTGCCAGCCACTCAAGCTCTTGCTGCTCCTCAACGGCCGTTGGCAGCGCATCTACAGCACCACAGACATTGGGACTCCGGGCTTTCCCTGAGGAGCAGGGCTTCGACGTTTGCCACCACATGCACCTGGGCGCCCCCCGAGAAAACCCCTAAAAATCACGAACGTCGGATTGCTCCCACACCAAAAGTGCCAGCCACTCAAGCTCTTGCTGCTCCTCTACAGCCATTGCCAGCGCATCTACAGCAGCACAGAAATTGGGACTCCGGGCATTCCCTGAGCAGCAGGGCTTCGACGTTTGCCACCAGCTGCATCTGGGCGACCCCCAAAAAAAATCCCGAAAAATCACGAACGTCGGATTGCTCCCACACCAAAATTGCCAGCCACTCAAGCCCTTCCTGCTCCTCAGCGGCCATTGGCAGCGCATCTACAGCACCACAGACATTGGGGCTCCGGGCTTTTCCTGAGGAGCAGGGCTTCGACGTTTGCCACCAACTGCACCTGGGCGCCCCCCGAAAAAAACCCCGAAAAATCGCGAACGTCGGACAATTGCTCCCACACCAAAAGTGCCAGCCACTCAAGCTCTTGCTGCTCCTCTACAGCCATTGCCAGCGCATGTACAGCAGCACAGACATTGGGACTCCGGGCATTCCCTGAGGAGCAGGGCTTCGACGTTTGCCACCAGCTGCATTTGAGCGCCCAACAAAAAAAACCCCGAAAAATCACGAACGTCGGACAATTGCTCCCACACCAAAAGTGCCAGCCACTCAAGCTCTTGCTGCTCCTCAGCGGCCATCGGCAGTGCATCTACAGCAGCACAGACACTGGGACTCCGGGCTTTCCCTGAGGAGCAGGGCTTCGACCTTTGCCACCAGCTGCACCTGGGCGCCCCCCGGAAAAAAACCCCGAAAAATCACGAACGTCGGACGATTGCTCCCACACCAAAAGTGCCAGCCACTCAAGCTCTTGCTGCTCCTCAGCGGCCATTGGCACCGCATCTACAGCACCACAGACACTGGGGCTCCGGGATTTCCCTGAGGAGCAGGGCTTCAACGTTTGCCACCAGCTGCATCTGGGCGCCCCCCGAGAAAAACCCCGAAAAATCACGAACGTCGGATTGCTCCCACACCAAAATTGCCAGCCACTCAAGCTCTTGCTGCTCCTCAACGGCCGTTGGCAGCGCATCTACAGCACCACAGACATTGGGACTCCGGGCTTTCCCTGAGGAGCAGGGCTTCGACGTTTGCCACCACATGCACCTGGGCGCCCCCCGAGAAAAACCCTAAAAATCACGAACGTCGGATTGCTCCCACACCAAAACTGCCAGCCACTCAAGCTCTTGCTGCTCCTCAGCGGCCATTTGCAGCGCATCTACAGCAGCACAGACATTGGGGCTCCGGGCTTTCCCTGAGGAGCAGGGCTTCGACCTTTGCCACCAGCTGCACCTGGGCGCCCCCCAAAAATAACCCTGATTAATAAAGAACGTCGGACGATTGCTCCCACACCAAAAGTGCCAGCCACTCAAGCTCTTGCTGCTCCTCTACAGCCATTGCCAGCGCATCTACAGCAGCACAGAAATTGGGACTCCGGGCATTCCCTGAGCAGCAGGGCTTCGACGTTTGCCACCAGCTGCATCTGGGCGACCCCCAAAAAAATCCCGAAAAATCACGAACGTCGGATTGCTCCCACACCAAAATTGCCAGCCACTCAAGCCCTTCCTGCTCCTCAGCGGCCATTGGCAGCGCATCTACAGCACCACAGACATTGGGGCTCCGGGCTTTTCCTGAGGAGCAGGGCTTCGACGTTTGCCACCAACTGCACCTGGGCGCCCCGAAAAACCCCGAAAAATCGCGAACGTCGGACGATTGCTCCCACACCAAAAGTGCCAGCCACTCAAGCTCTTGCTGCTCCTCTACAGCCATTGCCAGCGCATGTACAGCAGCACAGACATTGGGACTCCGGGCATTCCCTGAGGAGCAGGGCTTCGACGTTTGCCACCAGCTGCATTTGAGCGCCCAACAAAAAAAACCCTGAAAAATCACGAACGTCGGACGATTGCTCCCACACCAAAAGTGCCAGCCACTCAAGCTCTTGCTGCTCCTCAGCGGCCATCGGCAGTGCATCTACAGCAGCACAGACACTGGGACTCCGGGCTTTCCCTGAGGAGCAGGGCTTCGACCTTTGCCACCAGCTGCACCTGGGCGCCCCCCGGAAAAAAACCCCAAAAAATCACGAACGTCGGACGATTGCTCCCACACCAAAAGTGCCAGCCACTCAAGCTCTTGCTGCTCCTCTACAGCCATTGGTAGCGCATCTACAGCACCACAGACATTGGGGCTCCGGGCTTTCCCTGAGGAGCAGGGCTTCGACGTTTGCCACCAGCTGCACCTGGGCGCCCCCCGAAAAAAAACCCCGAAAAATCACGAACGTCGGACGATTGCTCCCACACCAAAAGTGGCAGCCACTCAAGCTCTTGCTGCTCCTCAGCAGCCATTGGCAGCGCATCTACAGCACCACAAACATTGGGACTCCGGGCTTTCCCTGAGGAGCAGGGCTTCGACGTTTGCCACCAGCTGCAACTGGGCGCCCCCGGAAAAAACCCCGAAAAATCACGAACGTCGGACGATTGCTCCCACACCAAAAGTGCCAGCCACTCAAGCTCTTGCTGCTCCTCAGCGGCCATTGGCAGCGCATCTACAGCAGCACAGACATTGGGGCTCTGGGCTTTCCCTGAGGAGCAGGGCTTCGACGTTTGCCACCAGCTGAACCTGGGCGCCCCCCAAAAAAAACCCCGAAAAATTCACGAACGTCGGACGATTGCTCCCACCCCAAAAGTGACAGCCACTCAAGCTCTTGCTGCTCCTCAGCGGTCATTGGCAGCGCATCTACAGCACCATAGACACTGGGGCTCCGGGCTTTCCCTGAGGAGCAGGGCTTCGACGTTTGCCACCAGCTGCACCTGGGCGCCCCCCGAAAAAAACCCCGAAAAATCACGAACGTCGGACGATTGCTCCCACACCAAAAGTGCCAGCCACTCAAGCTCTTGCTGCTCCTCAGCGGCCATTGGCAGCGCATCTACAGCAGCAAAGACATTGGGGCTCCGGGCTTTCCCTGAGGAGCAGGGCTTCGACGTTTGCCACCAGCTGCACCTGGGCGCCCCCCGAAAAAAACCCTGAAAAATCACGAACGTTGGACGATTGCTCCCACACCAAAAGTGCCAGCCACTCAAGCTCTTGCTGCTCCTCTGCGCCCATTGGCAGCGCATCTACAGCACCACAGACACTGGGACTCCGGGCTTTCCCTGAGGAGCACGGCTTCGACGTTTGCCACCAGCTGCACGTGGGCGCCCCCCGAAAAAAACCCCGAAAAATCACGAACGTCGGACGATTGCTCCCACACCAAAAGTGGCAGCCACTCAAGCTCTTGCTGCTCCTCTGCGCCCATTGGCAGCGCATCTACAGCACCACAGACATTGGGACTCCGGGCCTTCCCTGAGGAGCAGGGCTTCGACGTTTGCCACCAGCTGCACGTGGGCGCCCCCCGGAAAAAACCCTGAAAAATCACGAAAGTCGGACGATTGCTCCCACACCAAAAGTGCCAGCCACTCAAGCTCTTGCTGCTCCTCTACAGCCATTGCCAGAGCATCTACAGCAGCACAGAAATTGGGACTCCGGGCATTCCCTGAGCAGCAGGGCTTCGACGTTTGCCACCAGCTGCATCTGGGCGACCCCCAAAAAAAATCCCGAAAAATCACGAACGTCGGATTGCTCCCACACCAAAATTGCCAGCCACCCAAGCTCTTGCTGCTCCTCAGCGGCCATTGGCAGCGCATCTACAGCAGCACAGACATTGGGGCTCCGGGCTTTCCCTGAGGAGCAGGGCTTCGACGTTTGCCACCAGCTGCACCTGGACCCCCCCGAAAAAAAACCCCGAAAAATCACGAACTTCGGACGATTGCTCAAACCCCAAAAGTGACAGCCACTCAAGCTCTTGCTGCTCCTCAGCGGCCATTGGCAGCGCATCTACAGCACCACAGACATTGGGACTCCGGGCCTTCCCTGAGGAGCAGGGCTTCGACGTTTGCCACCAGCTGCACCTGGGCGCCCCCGGAAAAAAACCCTGAAAAATCACGAACGTCGGACGATTGCTCCCACACCAAAAGTGCCAGCCACTCAAGCTCTTGCTGCTCCTCAGCAGCCATTGGCAGCGCATCTACAGCACCACAGACATTGGGGCTCTGTGCTTTCCCTGAGGAGCAGGGCTTCGACGTTTGCCACCAGCTGCACCTGGGCGCCGCCCCCGGAAAAAACCCAGATAAATCACGAACGTCGGACGATTGCTCCCACACCAAAAGTGCCAGCCACTCAAGCTCTTGCTGCTCCTCAGCGGCCATTGGCACCGCATCTACAGCACCACAGACACTGGGGCTCCGGGATTTCCCTGAGGAGCAGGGCTTTGACGTTTGCCACCAGCTGCATCTGGGCGCCCCCCAAAAAAAATCCCGAAAAATCACGAACGTCGGATTGCTCCCACACCAAAATTGCCAGCCACTCAAGCCCTTCCTGCTCCTGAGCGGCCATTGGCAGCGCATCTACAGCACCACAGACATTGGGGCTCCGGGCTTTTCCTGAGGAGCAGGGCTTCGACGTTTGCCACCAGCTGCACCTGGGCGCCCCCCGGAAAAAACCCCGAAAAATCGCGAACGTCGGACGATTGCTCCCACACCAAAAGTGCCAGCCACTCAAGCTCTTGCTGCTCCTCTACAGCCATTGCCAGCGCATGCACAGCAGCACAGACATTGGGACTCCGGGCATTCCCTGAGGAGCAGGGCTTCGACCTTTGCCACCAGCTGCATTTGAGCGCCCAACAAAAAAAACCCCGAAAAATCACGAACGTCGGACGATTGCTCCCACACCAGAAGTGCCAGCCACTCAAGCTCTTGCTGCTCCTCAGCGGCCATTGGCAGCGCATCTACAGCAGCAAAGACATTGGGGCTCCGGGCTTTCCCTGAGGAGCAGGGCTTCGACGTTTGCCACCAGCTGCACCTGGGCGCCCCCCGAAAAAAACCCCGAAAAATCACGAACGTTGGACGATTGCTCCCACACCAAAAGTGCCAGCCACTCAAGCTCTTGCTGCTCCTCTGCGCCCATTGGCAGCGCATCTACAGCACCACAGACATTGGGACTCCGGGCTTTCCCTGAGGAGCAGGGCTTCGACGTTTGCCACCAGCTGCACGTAGGCGCCCCCCGGAAAAAACCCTGAAAAATCACGAACGTCGGACGATTGCTCCCACACCAAAAGTGCCAGCCACTCAAGCTCTTGCTGCTCCTCAGCGGCCATTGGCAGCGCATCTACAGCAGCACAGACATTGGGGCTCTGTGCTTTGCCTGAGGAGCAGGGCTTCGACGTTTGCCACCAGCTGCACGTGGGCGCCCCCGGAAAAAAAACCCAGATAAATCACGAACGTCGGACGATTGCTCCCACACCAAAAGTGCCAGCCACTCAAGCTCTTGCTGCTCCTCAGCGGCCATTGGCAGCGCATCTACAGCACCACAGACACTGGGGCTCCGGGATTTCCCTGAGGAGCAGGGCTTCGACGTTTGCCACCAGCTGCACCTGGGCGCCCCCCGAAAAAAACCCTGAAAAATAAAGAACGTCGGACGATTGCTCCCACACCAAAAGTGCCAGCCACTCAAGCTCTTGCTGCTCCTCAGCGGCCATTGGCACCGCATCTACAGCAGCACAGACAATTGGGCTCCGGGCTTTCCCTGAGGAGCAGGGCTTCGACGTTTGCCACCAGCTGCACCTGGGCGCCCCCCAAAAAAAACCCCGAAAAATCACGAACGTTGGACGATTGCTCCCACACCAAAAGTGCCAGCCACTCAAGCTCTTGCTGCTCCTCAGCGGCCATTGGCAGCGCATCTAGAGCAGCACAGACATTGGGGCTCCGGGCTTTCCCTGAGGAGAAGGGCTTCGACGTTTGCCACCAGATGCACCTGGGCGCCCCCCGAAAAAAACCCCGAAAAATCACGAACGTCGGACAATTGCTCCCACACCAAAAGTGCCAGCCACTCAAGCTCTTGCTGCTCCTCAGCAGCCATTGGCAGCGCATCTACAGCACCACAAACATTGGGACTCCGGGCCTTCCCTGAGGAGCAGGGCTTCGACGTTTGCCAGCAGCTGCAACTGGGCGCCCCCCGGAAAAAACCCCGAAAAATCACGAACGTCGGACGATTGCTCCCACACCAAAAGTGCCAGCCACTCAAGCTCTTGCTGCTCCTCAGCGGCCATTGGCAGCGCATCTACAGCACCACAGACATTGGGGCTCTGGGCTTTCCCTGAGGAGCAGGGCTTCGACGTTTGCCACCAGCTGAACCTGAGCGCCCCCGAAAAAAAACCCCGAAAAATTCACGAACGTCGGACGATTGCTCCCACCCCAAAAGTGCCAGCCACTCAAGCTCTTGCTGCTCCTCAGCGGCCATTGGCAGCGCATCTACAGCACCATAGACACTGGCGCTCCGGGCTTTCCCTGAGGATCAGGGCTTCGACGTTCGCCACCAGCTGCACCTGGGCGCCCCCCGAAAAAAACCCTGAAAAATAAAGAACGTCGGACGATTGCTCCCACACCAAAAGTGCCAGCCACTCAAGCTCTTGCTGCTCCTCTACAGCCATTGGCACCGCATCTACAGCAGCACACACAATTGGGCTCCGGGCTTTCCCTGAGGAGCAGGGCTTCGACGTTTGCCACCAGCTGCACCTGGGCGCCCCCCCAAAAAAAACCCCGAAAAATCACGAACGTTGGACGATTGCTCCCACACCAAAAGTGCCAGCCACTCAAGCTCTTGCTGCTCCTCAGCGGCCATTGGCAGCGCATCTACAGCAGCACAGACATTGGGGCTCCGGGCTTTCCCTGAGGAGCAGGGCTTCGACGTTTGCCACCAGATGCACCTGGGCGCCCCCTGAAAAAAAACCCTGAAAAATCACGAACGTCGGACGATTGCTCCCACACCAAAAGTGCCAGCCACTCAAGCTCTTGCTGCTCCTCAGCAGCCATTGGCAGCGCATCTACAGCACCACAAACATTTGGACTCCGGGCCTTCCCTGAGGAGCAGGGCTTCGACGTTTGCCACCAGCTGCAACTGGGCGCCCCCCGGAAAAAACCCCGAAAAATCACGAACGTCGGACGATTGCTCCCACACCAAAAGTGCCAGCCACTCAAGCTCTTGCTGCTCCTCAGTGGCCATTGGCAGCGCATCTACAGCACCACAGACATTGGGGCTCTGGGCTTTCCCTGAGGAGCAGGGCTTCGACGTTTGCCACCAGCTGAACCTGAGCGCCCCCCGAAAAAAACCCCGAAAAATTCACGAACGTCGGACGATTGCTCCCACCCCAAAAGTGCCAGCCACTCAAGCTCTTGCTGCTCCTCAGCGGCCATTGGCAGCGCATCTACAGCACCATAGACACTGGCGCTCCAGGCTTTCCCTGAGGATCAGGGCTTCGACGTTCGCCACCAGCTGCACCTGGGCGCCCCCCGAAAAAAAACCCCGAAAAATCACGAACGTCGGACGATTGCTCCCACACCAGAAGTGCCAGCCACTCAAGCTCTTGCTGCTCCTCAGCGGCCATTGGCAGCGCATCTACAGCAGCACAGACATTGGGGCTCCGGGCTTTCCCTGAGGAGCAGGGCTTCGACGTTTGCCACCAGTTGCAACTGGGCGCCCCCCGAAAAAAACCCCGAAAAATCACGAACGTTGGACGATTGCTCCCACACCAAAAGTGGCAGCCACTCAAGCTCTTGCTGCTCCTCTGCGCCCATTGGCAGCGCATCTACAGCACCACAGACATTGGGACTCCGGGCCTTCCCTGAGGAGCAGGGCTTCGACGTTTGCCACCAGCTGCACGTGGGCGCCCCCCGGAAAAAACCCTGAAAAATCACGAACGTCGGACGATTGCTCCCACCCCAAAAGTGCCAGCCACTCAAGCTCTTGCTGCTCCTCAGCGGCCATTGGCAGCGCACCTACAGCACCACAGACACTGGGGCTCCGGGATTTCCCTGAGGAGCAGGGCTTCGACGTTTGCCACCAGCTGCACCTGGGCGCCCCCCGAAAAAAACCCTGAAAAATAAAGAACGTCGGACGATTGCTCCCACACCAAAAGTGCCAGCCACTCAAGCTCTTGCTGCTCCTCTACAGCCATTGGCACCGCATCTACAGCAGCACAGACAATTGGGCTCCGGGCTTTCCCTGAGGAGCAGGGCTTCGACGTTTGCCACCAGCTGCACCTGGGCGCCCCCCGAAAAAAACCCTGAAAAATCACGAACGTCGGACGATTGCTCCCACACCAAAAGTGCCAGCCACTCAAGCTCTTGCTGCTCCTCAGCAGCCATTGGCAGCGCATCTACAGCACCACAAACATTTGGACTCCGGGCCTTCCCTGAGGAGCAGGGCTTCGACGTTTGCCACCAGCTGCACCTGGGCGCCCCCCGGAAAAAACCCCGAAAAATCACGAACGTCGGACGATTGCTCCCACACCAAAAGTGCCAGCCACTCAAGCTCTTGCTGCTCCTCAGTGGCCATTGGCAGCGCATCTACAGCACCACAGACATTGGGGCTCTGGGCTTTCCCTGAGGAGCAGGGCTTCGACGTTTGCCACCAGCTGAACCTGAGCGCCCCCCGAAAAAAACCCCGAAAAATTCACGAACGTCGGACGATTCCTCCCACACCAAAAGTGCCAGCCACTCAAGCTCTTGCTGCTCCTCAGCGGCCATTGGCAGCGCATCTACAGCACCATAGACACTGGCACTCCGGGCTTTCCCTGAGGATCAGGGCTTCGACGTTCCCCACCAGCTGCACCTGGGCGCCCCCCGGAAAAAAACCCAGATAAATCACGAACGTCGGACGATTGCTCCCACACCAAAAGTGCCAGCCACTCAAGCTCTTGCTGCTCCTCAGCGGCCATTGGCACCGCATCTACAGCACCACAGACACTGAGGCTCCGGGATTTCCCTGAGGAGCAGGGCTTCAAATTTTGCCACCAGCTGCATCTGGGCGCCCCCCGAGAAAAACCCCGAAAAATCACGAACGTCGGATTGCTCCCACACCAAAATTGCCAGCCACTCAAGCTCTTGCTGCTCCTCAACGGCCATTGGCAGCGCATCTACAGCACCACAGACATTGGGACTCCGGGCTTTCCCTGAGGAGCAGGGCTTCGACGTTTGCCACCACATGCACCTGGGCGCCCCCCGAGAAAAACCCTAAAAATCACGAACGTCGGATTGCTCCCACACCAAAAGTGCCAGCCACTCAAGCTCTTGCTGCTCCTCAGCGGCCATTGGCAGCGCATCTACAGCAGCACAGACATTGGGGCTCCGGGCTTTCCCTGAGGAGCAGGGCTTCGACGTTTGCCACCAGCTGCACGTGGGCGCCCCCCAAAAATAACCCTGAAAAATAAAGAACGTCGGACGATTGCTCCCACACCAAAAGTGCCAGCCACTCAAGCTCTTGCTGCTCCTCTACAGCCATTGGCAGTGCATCTACAGCAGCACAGACATTGGGGCTCCGGGCTTTCCCTGAGGAGCAGGGCTTCGACGTTTGCCACCAGCTGCAACTGGGCGCCCCCGGAAAAAACCCCGAAAAATCACGAACGTCGGACGATTGCTCCCACACCAAAAGTGCCAGCCACTCAAGCTCTTGCTGCTCCTCAGCAGCCATTGGCAGCGCATCTACAGCACCACAGACATTGGGGCTCTGGGCTTTCCCTGAGGAGCAGGGCTTCGACGTTTTCCACCAGCTGAACCTGGGCGCCCCCCAAAAAAAAACCCCGAAAAATTCACGAACATCGGACGATTGCTCCCACCCCAAAAGTGCCAGCCACTCAAGCTCTTGCTGCTCCTCAGTGGCCATTGGCAGCGCATCTACAGCAGCACAGACATTGGGACTCCGGGCATTCCCTGAGGAGCAGGGCTTCGACGTTTGCCACCAGCTGCATTTGAGCGCCCAACAAGAAAAACCCCGAAAAATCACGAACGTCGGACGATTGCTCCCACACCAAAAGTGCCAGCCACTCAAGATCTTGCTGCTCCTCAGCGGCCATCGGCAGTGCATCTACAGCAGCACAGACACTGGGACTCCGGGCTTTCCCTGAGGAGCAGGGCTTCGACCTTTGCCAGCAGCTGCACCTGGGCGCCCACCCGAAAAAAACCCCAAAAAATCACGAACGTCGGACGATTGCTCCCACACCAAAAGTGCCAGCCACTCAAGCTCTTGCTGCTCCTCTACAGCCATTGGTAGCGCATCTACAGCAGCAAAGACATTGGGGCTCCGGGCTTTCCCTGAGGAGCAGGGCTTCGACGTTTGCCACCAGCTGCACCTGGGCGCCCCCCGGAAAAAACCCCGAAAAATCACGAACGTCGGACGATTGCTCCCACACCAAAAGTGGCAGCCACTCAAGCTCTTGCTGCTCCTCAGCAGCCATTGGCAGCGCATCTACAGCACCACAAACATTGGGACTCCGGGCCTTCCCTGAGGAGCAGGGCTTCGACGTTTGCCACCAGCTGCAACTGGGCGCCCCCGGAAAAAACCCCGAAAAATCACGAACGTCGGACGATTGCTCCCACCCCAAAAGTGCCAGCCACTCAAGCTCTTGCTGCTCCTCAGCGGCCATTGGCAGCGCATCTACAGCACCACAGACATTGGGGCTCTGGGCTTTCCCTGAGGAGCAGGGCTTCGACGTTTGCCACCAGCTGAACCTGGGCGCCCCCCAAAAAAAAACCCCGAAAAATTCACGAACGTCGGACGATTGCTCCCACCCCAAAAGTGCCAGTCACTCAAGCTCTTGCTGCTCCTCAGCGGATATTGGCAGCTCATCTACAGCACCACAGACATTGGGGCTCCGGGCTTTCCCTGAGGAGCAGGGCTTCGACGTTTGCCACCAGCTGCACCTGGGCGCCCCCCGAAAAAAACCCCGAGAAATCACGAACGTCGGACGATTGCTCCCACACCAGAAGTGCCAGCCACTCAAGCTCTTGCTGCTCCTCAGCGGCCATTGGCAGCGCATCTACAGCAGCAAAGACATTGGGGCTCCGGGCTTTCCCTGAGGAGCAGGGCTTCGACGTTTGCCACCAGCTGCACGTGGGGGCCCCCCGAAAAAAACCCTGAAAAATCACGAACGTTGGACGATTGCTCCCACACCAAAAGTGCCAGCCACTCAAGCTCTTGCTGCTCCTCAGCGGCCATTGGCAGCGCATCTACAGCACCACAGACATTGGGACTCCGGGCCTTCCCTGAGGAGCAGGGCTTCGACGTTTGCCACCAGCTGCACGTGGGCGCCCCCCGGAAAAAACCCTGAAAAATCACGAACGTCGGACGATTGCTCCCACACCAAAAGTGCCAGCCACTCAAGCTCTTGCTGCTCCTCAGCGGCCATTGGCAGCGCATCTACAGCAGCACAGACATTGGGGCTCTGTGCTTTCCCTGAGGAGCAGGGCTTCGACGTTTGCCACCAGCTGCACCTGGGCGCCCCCCGGAAAAAAACCCAGATAAATCACGAACGTCGGACGATTGCTCCCACACCAAAAGTGCCAGCCACTCAAGCTCTTGCTGCTCCTCAGCGGCCATTGGCACCGCATCTACAGCACCACAGACACTGGGGCTCCGGGATTTCCCTGAGGAGCAGGGCTTCGACGTTTGCCACCAGCTGCACCTGGGCGCCCCCCAAAAATAACCCCGAAAAATAAAGAACGTCGGACGATTGCTCCCACACCAAAAGTGCCAGCCACTCAAGCTCTTGCTGCTCCTCTACAGCCATTGGCACCGCATCTACAGCAGCACAGACAATTGGGCTCCGGGCTTTCCCTGAGGAGCAGGGCTTCGACGTTTGCCACCAGCTGCACCTGGGCGCCCCCCAAAAAAAACCCCGAAAAATCACGAACGTTGGACGATTGCTCCCACACCAAAAGTGCCAGCCACTCAAGCTCTTGCTGCTCCTCAGCGGCCATTGGCAGCGCATCTACAGCAGCACAGACATTGGGGCTCCGGGCTTTCCCTGAGGAGCAGGGCTTCGACGTTTGCCACCAGCTGCACCTGGGCGCCCCCGAAAAAAACCCCGAAAAATCACGAACGTCGGACGATTGCTCCCACACCAAAAGTGCCAGCCACTCAAGCTCTTGCTGCTCCTCAACGGCCATTGGCAGCGCATCTACAGCACCACAGACATTGGGGCTCTGGGCTTTCCCTGAGGAGCAGGGCTTCGACGTTTGCCACCAGCTGAACCTGAGCGCCCCCCGAAAAAAACCCCGAAAAATTCACGAACGTCGGACGATTGCTCCCACCCCAAAAGTGCCAGCCACTCAAGCTCTTGCTGCTCCTCAGCGGCCATTGGCAGCGCATCTACAGCACCATAGACACTGGCGCTCCGGGCTTTCCCTGAGGATCAGGGCTTCGACGTTCGCCACCAGCTGCACCTGGGCGCCCCCCGAAAAAAACCCCGAAAAATCACGAACGTCGGACGATTGCTCCCACACCAGAAGTGCCAGCCACTCAAGCTCTTGCTGCTCCTCTACAGCCATTGGCACCGCATCTACAGCAGCACAGACAATTGGGCTCCGGGCTTTCCCTGAGGAGCAGGGCTTCGACGTTTGCCACCAGCTGCACCTGGGCGCCCCCCAAAAAAAACCCCGAAAAATCACGAACGTTGGACGATTGCTCCCACACCAAAAGTGCCAGCCACTCAAGCTCTTGCTGCTCCTCAGCGGCCATTGGCAGCGCATCTACAGCAGCACAGACATTGGGGCTCCGGGCTTTCCCTGAGGAGCAGGCCTTCGACGTTTGCCACCAGCTGCACCTGGGCGCCCCCCGAAAAAAACCCCGAAAAATCACGAACGTCGGACGATTGCTCCCACACCAAAAGTGCCAGCCACTCAAGCTCTTGCTGCTCCTCAGCAGCCATTGGCAGCGCATCTACAGCACCACAAACATTTGGACTCCGGGCCTTCCCTGAGGAGCAGGGCTTCGACGTTTGCCACCAGCTGCATCTGGGCGCCCCCGGAAAAAACCCCGAAAAATCACGAACGTCGGACGATTGCTCCCACACCAAAAGTGCCAGCCACTCAAGCTCTTGCTGCTCCTCAACGGCCATTGGCAGCGCATCTACAGCACCACAGACATTGGGGCTCTGGGCTTTCCCTGAGGAGCAGGGCTTCGACGTTTGCCACCAGCTGCACGTGGGCGCCCCCCGGGAAAAAACCCAGATAAATCACGAACGTCGGACGATTGCTCCCACACCAAAATTGCCAGCCACTCAAGCTCTTGCTGCTCCTCAACGGCCATTGCCAGCGCATCTACAGCACCACAGACATTGGGACTCCGGGCTTTCCCTGAGGAGCAGGGCTTCGACGTTTGCCACCACATGCACCTGGGCGCCCCCCGAGAAAAACCCCAAAAATCACGAACGTCGGATTGCTCCCACACCAAAAGTGCCAGCCACTCAAGCTCTTGCTGCTACTCAGCGGCCATTGGCAGCGCATCTACAGCAGCACAGACATTGGGGCTCCGGGCTTTCCCTGAGGAGCAGGGCTTCGACGTTTGCCACCAGCTGCACCTGGGCGCCCCCCAAAAATAACCCTGAAAAATAAAGAACGTCGGACGATTGCTCCCACACCAAAAGTGCCAGCCACTCAAGCTCTTGCTGCTCCTCTACAGCCATTGGCAGCGCATCTACAGCAGCACAGACATTGGGGCTCCGGGCTTTCCCTGAGGAGCAGGGCTTCGACGTTTGCCACCAGCTGCACCTGGGCGCCCCCGAAAAAAACCCCGAAAAATCACGAACGTCGGATTGCTCCCACACCAAAAGTGCCAGCCACTCAAGCTCTTGCTGCTCCTCAGCGGCCATTGGCAGCGCATCTACATCAGCACAGACATTGGGGCTCCGGGCTTTCCCTGAGGAGCAGGGCTTCGACGTTTGCCACCAGCTGCACCTGGGCGCACCCCGAAAAAAACCCCGAAAAAATCACGAACGTCGGACGATTGCTCCCACCACAAAAGTGCCAGCCACTCAAGCTCTTGCTGCTCCTCAGCGGCCATTGGCAGCGCATCTACAGCAGCACAGACATTGGGGCTCCGGGCTTTCCCTGAAGAGCAGGGCTTCGACGTTTGCCACCAGCTGCATTTGAGCGCCCCCCGAGAAAAACCCCGAAAAATCACGAACGTCGGATTGCTCCCACACGAAAATTGCCAGCCACTCAAGCTCTTGCTGCTCCTCAGCGGCCATTGGCAGCGCATCTACAGCAGCACAGACATTGGGGCTCCGGGCTTTCCCTGAGGAGCAGGGCTTCGACTTTTGCCACCAGCTGCACGTGGGCGCCCCCCGGAAAAAATCCCCAAAAAATCACGAACGTCGGACGATTGCTCCCACACCAAAAGTGCCAGCCACTCAAGCTCTTGCTGCTCCTCAGCGGCCATTGGCAGCGCATCTACAGCACCACAGACATTGGGACTCCGGGCTTTCCCTGAGGAGCAGGCATTCGACGTTTGCCACCAGCTGCACCTGGGCGCCCCCCAAAAAAATTCCCAAAAATCACGAGCGTCAGTCGATTGCTCCCATTCCAAAAGTGCCAGCCACTCAAGCTCTTGCTGCTCCTCAGCGGCCATTGGCAGCGCATCTACAGCAGGACAGACACTGGGGCTCCGGGCTTTCCCTTAGGAGCAGGGCTTCGACGTTTGCCACCAGCTGCACGTGGGCGCCCCCCGAAAAAAACTCCAAAAAATCACGAACGTGGGACGATTGCTCCCACACCAAAAGTGCCAGCCACTCAAGCTCTTGCTGCTCCTCAGCGGCCATTGGCAGCGCATCTACAGCACCAGAGACATTGGGGCTCCGGGCTTTCCCTGAGAAGCAGGGCTTCGACGTTTGCCACCAGCTGCACCTGGGCGCCCCCCGAAAAAAACCCCGAAAACTCACGAACGTCAGACGATTACTCCCACACCAAAAGTGCCAGCCACTCAAGCTCTTACTGCTCCTCAGCGGCCATCGGCAGCGCATCTACAGCAGCACCACAGACATTGGGGCTCCGGGCTTTCCCTGAGGAGTAGGGCTTCGACGTTTGCCACCAGCTGCACCTGGGCGCCCCCCGGAAAAAACCCCGAAAAATCACGAACGTCGGACGATTGCTCCCACACCAAAAGTGCCAGCCACTCAAGCTCTTGCTGCTCCTCAGCAGCCATTGGCAGCGCATCTACAGCAGCACCACAGACATTGGGGTTCCGGGCTTTCCCTGAGGAGCAGGGCTTCAACGTTTGCCACCACATGTACCTGGGCGCCCCCCGGAAAAAACCCCGAAAAATCACGAACGTCGGACGATTGCTCCCAAACCAAAAGTGCCAGCCACTCAAGCTCTTGCTGCTCCTCAGCAGCCATTGGCAGCGCATCTACAGCAGCACCACAGACATTGGGGCTCCGGGCTTTCCCTGAGGAGCAGGGCTTTGACGTTTGCTACCAGCTGCACCTGGGCGCCCCACGAAAATAACCCCGAAAAATCACGAACCTTGGACGATTGCTCCCACACCAAAAGTGCCAGCCACTCAAGCTCTTGCTGCTCCTCAGCGGCCATTGGCAGCACATCTACAGCACCACAGATACTGGGGCTCCGGGCTTTACCTGAGGAGCAGGGCTTCGACGTTGGCCACCAGCTGCACCTGGGCGCCCCCAGAAAAAAAACCCCGAAAAATCACGAACGTCGGACGATTGCTCCCACACCGAGAGTGCCAGCCACTCAAGCTCTTGCTGCTCCTCAGCGGCCATTGGCAGCGCATCTACAGCAGCAAAGACACTGGGGCTCCGGGCTTTCCCTGAGGAGCAGGGGTTCGACGTTTGCCACCAGCTGCACCTGGGCGCCCCCCGAAAAAAATCCCGAAAAATCACGAACTTCGGACGATTGCTCCCACACCAAAAGTGCCAGCAACTCAAGCTCTTGCTGCTCCTCAGCGGTCATCGGCAGCGCATCTACAGCACCACAGACACTAGGGCTCCTGGCTTTCCGTGAGGAGCAGGGCTTCAACGTTTGCCACCAGCTGCACCTGGGCGCCCCCCGAAAAAAAACCCCGAAAAATAAAGAACGTCGGACTATTGCTCCCACACCAAAAGTGCCAGGCACTCAAGCTCTTGCTGCTCCTCTGCGCCCATTGGCAGCGCATCTACAGCACCACAGACACTGGTGCTCCGGGCTTTCCCTGAGGAGCAGGGCTTCGACGTTTGCCACCAGCTGCACCTGGGCGCCCCCCGAAAATAAACCCCAAAAAATCACGAACGTCGGACGATTGCTCCCACACCAAAAGTGCCAGCCACTCAAGTTCTTGCTGCTCCTCAGCGGCCATTGGCAGCGCATCTACAGCAGCAGAGACACTGGGGCTCCGGGCTTTCCCTGAGGAGCAGGGCTTCGACGTTTGCCACCAGCTGCACCGGGGCGCCCCAATAAAAAAACCCCGAAAAATCACGAAGGTCGGACGATTGCTCCCACAACAAAAGTGGCAGCCACTCAAGCTCTTGCTGCTCCTCTATAGCCATTGGCAGCGCATCTACAGCACCACAGACATTGGGGCTCTGGGCTTTCCCTGAGGAGCAGGGCTTCGACGTTTGCCACCAGCTGCACCTGGCGCCCCCCTAGAAAAACCCCGAAAAATCACGAACTTCGGACTATTGCTGCCACACCAAAAGTGCCAGCCACTCAAGCTCTTGCTGCTCCTCAGCGGCCATTGGCAGCACATCTACAGCACCACAGACACTGGGTCTCCGGGCTTTCCCTGAGGAGCAGGGCTTCGACGTTTGTCACCACCTGCTCCTGGGCGCCCCCCGAAAAAAAACCCCAAAAAATCACGAACGTCGGACGATTGCTCCCACACCAAAAGTGCCAGCCACTCAAGCTCTTGCTGCTCCTCAGCGGCCATTGGCAGCGCATCTACAGCACCATAGACATTGGGGCTCTGGGCTTTCCCTGGGAGCAGGGCTTCGACGTTTGCCACCAGCTGCACCTGGGCGCCCCACGAAAAAAACCCCGAAAAATCACAAACGTCGGACGATTGCTCCCACACCAAAAGTGCCAGCCACTCAAGCTCTTGCTGCTCCTCAGCGGCCATTGGCAGCGCATCTACAGCACCACAGACACTGGGGCTCCGGGCTTTCCCTGAGGAGCAGGGCTTCGACGTTTGCCACCAGCTGCACCTGGGCGCCCCCAAAAAAAAACCCCGAAAAATGACGAACGTCGGACGATTGCTCCCACACCAAAAGTGCCAGCCACTCAAGCTCTTGCTGCTCCTCAGCGGCCATTGGCAGCGCATCTACAGCACCACAGACATTGGGGCTCCGGGCTTTCCCTGAGGAGCAGGGCTTCGACGTTTGCCACCAGCTGCACCTGGGCGCCCCCCAAAAAAAACCCCAAAAATCTCGAACGTCGGACGATTGCTCCCACACCAAAAGTGCCAGCCACTCAAGCTCTTGCTGCTCCTCAGCGGCCATTGGCACCGCATCTACAGCACCACAGACACTGGGGCTCCGGGCTTTCCCTGAGGAGCAGGGCTTCGACGTTTGCCACCAGCTGCACGTGGGGGCCCCCCGAAAAAAAACCCCGAAAAATCACGAAAGTCGGACGATTGATCCCACACCAAAAGTGCCAGCCACTCAAGCTCTTGCTGCTCCTCAGCGGCCATTGGCAGCGCATCTACAGCACCACAGACATTGGGGCTCCGGGCTTTCCCTGAGGAGCAGGGCTTCGACGTTTGCCACCAGCTGCATTTGAGCGCCCCCCGAGAAAAACCCCGAAAAATCACGAACGTCGGATTGCTCCCACACGAAAATTGCCAGCCACTCAAGCTCTTGCTGCTCCTCAGCGGCCATTGGCAGCGCATCTACAGCAGCACAGACATTGGGGCTCCGGGCTTTCCCTGAGGAGCAGGGCTTCGACTTTTGCCACCAGCTGCACGTGGGCGCCCCCGGAAAAAATCCCCAAAAAATCACGAACGTCGGACGATTGCTCCCACACCAAAAGTGCCAGCCACTCAAGCTCTTGCTGCTCCTCAGCGGCCATTGGCAGCGCATCTACAGCACCACAGACATTGGGGCTCCGGGCTTTCCCTGAGGAGCAGGGCTTCGACGTTTGCCACCAGCTGCACCTGGGCGCCCCACAAGAAAAACCCCGAAAAATCACGAACGTCGGACGATTCCTCCCACCCCAAAAGTGGCAGCCACTCAAGCTCTTGCTGCTCCACAGCGGCCATTGGCAGCGCATCTACAGCAGCAAAGACATTGGGGCTCCGGGCTTTCCCTGAGGAGCAGGGCTTCGACGTTTGTCACCACCTGCTCCTGGGCGCCCCACGAAAAAAACCCCGAAAAATCACGAACGTCGGACGATTGCTCCCATACCAAAAGTGCCAGCCACTCAAGCTCTTGCAGCTCCTCAGCGGCCATTGGCAGCGCATCTACAGCACCACAGACATTGGGACTCCGGGCTTTCCCTGAGGAGCAGGCATTCGACGTTTGCCACCAGCTGCACCTGGGCGCCCCCCAAAAAAATTCCCAAAAATCACGAGCGTCAGTCGATTGCTCCCATACCAAAAGTGCCAGCCACTCAAGCTCTTGCTGCTCCTCAGCGGCCATTGACAGCGCATCTACAGCAGGACAGACACTGGGGCTCCGGGCTTTCCCTTAGGAGCAGGGCTTCGACGTTTGCCACCAGCTGCACGTGGGCGCCCCCCGAAAAAAACTCCAAAAAATCACGAACGTTGGACGATTGCTCCCACACCAAAAGTGCCAGCCACTCAAGCTCTTGCTGCTCCTCAGTGGCCATTGGCAGCGCATCTACAGCACCAGAGACATTGGGGCTCCGGGCTATCCCTGAGGAGCAGGGCTTCGACGTTTGCCACCAGCTGCACCTGGGCGCCCCCCGAAAAAAACCCCGAAAACTCACGAACGTCAGACGATTACTCCCACACCAAAAGTGCCAGCCACTCAAGCTCTTGCTGCTCCTCAGCGGCCATTGGCAGCGCATCTACAGCACCACAGACACTGGGGCTCCGGGCTTTCCCTGAGGAGCAGGGCTTCTACGTTTGCCACCAGCTGCACCTGGGCGCCCCCAAAAAAAAACCCCCGAAAAATGACGAACGTCGGACGATTGCTCCCACACCAAAAGTGCCAGCCACTCAAGCTCTTGCTGCTCCTCAGCGGCCATTGGCAGCGCATCTACAGCACCACAGACATTGGGGCTCCGGGCTTTCCCTGAGGAGCAGGGCTTCGACGTTTGCCACCAGCTGCACCTGGGCGCCCCCCAAAAAAAACCCCAAAAAATCTCGAACGTCGGACGATTGCTCCCACACCAAAAGTGCCAGCCACTCAAGCTCTTGCTGCTCCTCAGCGGCCATTGGCACCGCATCTACAGCACCACAGACACTGGGGCTCCGGGCTTTCCCTGAGGAGCAGGGCTTCGACGTTTGCCACCAGCTGCACCTGGGCGTCCCCAGAAAAAGAAACCCTGAAAAATCACGAACTTTGGACGATTGCTCCCACACCAAAAGTGCCAGCCACTCAAGCTCTTGCTGCTCCATAGCGGCCATTGGCAGCGCATCTACAGCACCACAGACATTTGGGCTCCGGGCTTTCCCTCAGGAGCAGGGCTTCGACGTTTGCCACCAGCTGCACGTGGGGGCCCCCGAAAAAAAAACCCCGAAAAATCACGAACGTCGGACGATTGATCCCACACCAAAAGTGCCAGCCACTCAAGCTCTTGCTGCTCCTCAGCGGCCATTGGCAGCGCATCTACAGCACCACAGACATTGCGGCTCCGGGCTTTCCCTGAGGAGCAGGGCTTCGACGTTTGCCACCAGCTGCATTTGAGCGCCCCCCGAGAAAAACCCCGAAAAATCACGAACGTCGGATTGCTCCCACACGAAAATTGCCAGCCACTCAAGCTCTTGCTGCTCCTCAGCGGCCATTGGCAGCGCATCTACAGCAGCACAGACATTGGGGCTCCGGGCTTTCCCTGAGGAGCAGGGCTTCGACTTTTGCCACCAGCTGCACGTGGGCGCCCCCGGAAAAAATCCCCAAAAATCACGAACGTCGGACGATTGCTCCCACCCCAAAAGTGCCAGCCACTCAAGCTCTTGCTGCTCCTCAGCGGCCATTGGCAGCGCATCTACAGCACCACAGACATTGGGGCTCCGGGCTTTCCCTGAGGAGCAGGGCTTCGACGTTTGCCACCAGCTGCACCTGGGCGCCCCACAAGAAAAACCCCGAAAAATCACGAACGTCGGACGATTCCTCCCACCCCAAAAGTGGCAGCCACTCAAGCTCTTGCTGCTCCTCAGCGGCCATTGGCAGCGCATCTACAGCAGCAAAGACATTGGGGCTCCGGGCTTTCCCTGAGGAGCAGGGCTTCGACGTTTGTCACCACCTGCTCCTGGGCGCCCCACGAAAAAAACCCCGAAAAATCACGAACGTCGGACGATTGCTCCCATACCAAAAGTGCCAGCCACTCAAGCTCTTGCAGCTCCTCAGCGGCCATTGGCAGCGCATCTACAGCAGCACAGACATTGGGACTCCGGGCTTTCCCTGAGGAGCAGGCATTCGACGTTTGCCACCAGCTGCACCTGGGCGCCCCCCGAAAAAATTCCCAAAAATCACGAGCGTCAGTCGATTGCTCCCATACCAAAAGTGCCAGCCACTCAAGCTCTTGCTGCTCCTCAGCGGCCATTGACAGCGCATCTACAGCAGGACAGACACTGGGGCTCCGGGCTTTCCCTGAGGAGCAGGGCTTCGACGTTTGCCACCAGCTGCACGTGGGCGCCCCCCGAAAAAAACTCCAAAAAATCACGAACGTGGGACGATTGCTCCCACACCAAAAGTGCCAGCCACTCAAGCTCTTGCTGCTCCTCAGTGGTCATTGGCAGCGCATCTACAGCACCAGAGACACTGGGGCTCCGGGCTATCCCTGAGGAGCAGGGCTTCGACGTTTGCCACCAGCTGCACCTGGGCGCCCCCCGGAAAAAACCCCGAAAACTCACGAACGTCAGACGATTACTCCCACACCAAAAGTGCCAGCCACTCAAGCTCTTACTGCTCCTCAGCGGCCATCGGCAGCGCATCTACAGCAGCACCACAGACATTGGGGCTCCTGGCTTTCCCTGAGGAGCAGGGCTTCGACGTTTGCCACCAGCTGCACCTGGGCGCCCCCGGAAAAAACCCCGAAAAATCACGAACTTCGGACGATTGCTCCCACACCAAAAGTGCCAGCCACTCAAGCTCTTGCTGCTCCTCAGCAGCCATTGGCAGCGCATCTACAGCAGCACCACAGACATTGGGTCTCCGGGCTTTCCCTGAGGAGCAGGGCTTTGACGTTTGCTACCAGCTGCACCTGGGCGCCCCACGAAAATAACCCCGAAAAATCACGAACCTTGGACGATTGCTCCCACACCAAAAGTGCCAGCCACTCAAGCTCTTGCTGCTCCTCAGCGGCCATTGGCAGCACATCTACAGCACCACAGATACTGGGGCTCCGGGCTTTACCTGAGGAGCAGGGCTTCGACGTTGGCCACCAGCTGCACCTGGGCGCCCCCCGAAAAAAAACCCCGAAAAATCACGAACGTCGGACGATTGCTCCCACACCGAGAGTGCCAGCCACTCAAGCTCTTGCTGCTCCTCAGTGGCCATTGGCAGCGCATCTACAGCAGCAAAGACACTGGGGCTCCGGGCTTTCCCTGAGGAGCAGGGGTTCGACGTTTGCCACCAGCTGCACCTGGGCGCCCCCCGAAAAAATCCCCGAAAAATCACGAACGTCGGACGATTGCTCCCACACCAAAAGTGCCAGCCACTCAAGCTCTTGCTGCTCCTCAGCGGCCATTGGCAGCGCATCTACAGCACCACAGACACTAGGGCTCCTGGCTTTCCGTGAGGAGCAGGGCTTCAACGTTTGCCACCAGCTGCACCTGGGCGCCCCCCGAAAAAAAACCCCGAAAAATAAAGAACGTCGGACTATTGCTCCCACACCAAAAGTGCCAGGCACTCAAGCTCTTGCTGCTCCTCAGCGGCCATTGGCAGCGCATCTACAGCACCACAGACACTGGTGCTCCGGGCTTTCCCTGAGGAGCAGGGCTTCGACGTTTGCCACCAGCTGCACCTGGGCGCCCCCCGAAAAAAAACCCCGAAAAATCACGAACGTCGGACGATTGCTCCCACACCAAAAGTGCCAGCCACTCAAGCTCTTGCTGCTCCTCAGCAGCCATTGGCAGCGCATCTACAGCACCACAGACATTGGGGCTCCGGGCTTTCCCTGAGGAGCAGGGCTTCGACGTTTGCCACCAGCTGCATCTGGGCGCCCCCGGAAAAAACCCCTAAAAATCACGAACGTCGGACGATTGCTCCCACACCAAAAGTGCCAGCCACTCAAGCTCTTGCTGCTCCTCAACGGCCATTGGCAGCGCATCTACAGCACCACAGACATTGGTGCTCTGGGCTTTCCCTGAGGAGCAGGGCTTCGACGTTTGCCACCAGCTGAACCTGAGCGCACCCCGAAAAAAACCCCGAAAAATTCACGAACGTCGGACGATTGCTCCCACACCAAAAGTGCCAGCCACTCAAGCTCTTGCTGCTCCTCAGCGGCCATTGGCAGCCCATCTACAGCACCATAGACACTGGCGCTCCGGGCTTTCCCTGAGGATCAGGGCTTCGACGTTCGCCACCAGCTGCACCTGGGCGCCCCCCGAAAAAAACCCCGAAAAATCACGAACGTCGGACGATTGCTCCCACACCAGAAGTGCCAGCCACTCAAGCTCTTGCTGCTCCTCAGCGGCCATTGGCAGCGCATCTACAGCAGCACAGACATTGGGGCTCCGGGCTTTCCCTGAGGAGCAGGGCTTCGACGTTTGCCACCAGCTGCACGTGGGCGCCCCCCGGAAAAAACCCCGAAAAATCACGAACGTTGGACGATTGCTCCCACACCAAAATTGCCAGCCACTCAAGCTCTTGCTGCTCCTCAGCGGCCATTGGCAGCGCATCTACAGCACCATAGACATTGGGACTCCGGGCCTTCCCTGAGGAGCAGGGCTTCGACGTTTGCCACCAGCTGCAACTGGGCGCCCCCGGAAAAAACCCTGAAAAATCACGAACGTCGGACGATTGCTCCCACACCAAAAGTGCCAGCCACTCAAGCTCTTGCTGCTCCTCAGCGGCCATTGGCACCGCATCTACAGCACCACAGACACTGGGGCTCCGGGATTTCCCTGAGGAGCAGGGCTTCGACGTTTGCCACCAGCTGCACCTGGGCGCCCCCCAAAAATAACCCCGAAAAATAAAGAACGTCGGACGATTGCTCCCACACCAAATGTGCCAGCCACTCAAGCTCTTGCTGCTCCTCTACAGCCATTGGCACCGCATCTACAGCAGCACAGACAATTGGGCTCCGGGCTTTCCCTGAGGAGCAGGGCTTCTACGTTTGCCACCAGCTGCACCTGGGCGCCCCCCAAAAAAAACCCCGAAAAATCACGAACGTTGGACGATTGCTCCCACACCAAAAGTGCCAGCCACTCAAGCTCTTGCTGCTCCTCAGCGGCCATTGGCAGCGCATCTACAGCAGCACAGACATTGGGGCTCTGGGCTTTCCCTGAGGAGCAGGGCTTCGACGTTTGCCACCAGCTGCACCTGGGCGCCCCCCGAAAAAAACCCCGAAAATCACGAACGTCGGACGATTGCTCCCACACCAAAAGTGCCAGCCACTCAAGCTCTTGCTGCTCCTCAGCAGCCATTGGCAGCGCATCTACAGCACCACAAACATTTGGACTCCGGGCCTTCCCTGAGGAGCAGGGCTTCGACGTTTGCCACCAGCTGCATCTGGGCGCCCCCGGAAAAAACCCCGAAAAATCACGAACGTCGGACGATTGCTCCCACACCAAAAGTGCCAGCCACTCAAGCTCTTGCTGCTCCTCAACGGCCATTGGCAGCGCATCTACAGCACCACAGACATTGGGGCTCTGGGCTTTCCCTGAGGAGCAGGGCTTCGACGTTTGCCACCAGCTGAACCTGAGCGCCCCCCGAAAAAAACCCCGAAAAATTCACGAACGTCGGACGATTGCTCCCACCCCAAAAGTGCCAGCCACTCAAGCTCTTGCTGCTCCTCAGCGGCCATTGGCAGCGCATCTACAGCACCATAGACACTGGCGCTCCGGGCTTTCCCTGAGGATCAGGGCTTCGACGTTCGCCACCAGCTGCACCTGGGCGCCCCCCGGGAAAAAACCCAGATAAATCACGAACGTCGGACGATTGCTCCCACACCAAAAGTGCCAGCCACTCAAGCTCTTGCTGCTCCTCAGCGCCCATTGGCAGCGCATCTACAGCACCACAGACACTGAGGCTCCGGGATTTCCCTGAGGAGCAGGGCTTCAAATTTTGCCACCAGCTGCATCTGGGCGCCCCCCGAGAAAAACCCCGAAAAATCACGAACGTCGGACGATTGCTCCCACACCAAAAGTGCCAGCCACTCAAGCTCTTGCTGCTCCTCAGCGGCCATTGGCAGCGCATCTACAGCACCACAGACATTGGGGCTCCGGGCTTTCCCTGAGGAGCAGGGCTTCAACGTTTGCCACCAGCTGCACCTGGGCGCCCCCCGGAAAAAACCCCGAAAAATCATGAACGTCGGACGATTGCTCCCACACCAAAAGTGCCAGCCACTCAAGCTCTTGCTGCTCCTCAGCGGCCATTGGCAGCGCATCTACAGCACCACAGACACTGGGGCTCTGGGCTTTCCCTGAGGAGCAGGGCTTCGATGTTTGCCACCAGCTGCATCTGGGCGCCCCCCAGAAAAACCCCGAAAAATCACGAATGTCGGATTGCTCCCACACCAAAATTGCCAACCACTCAAGCTCTTGCTGCTCCTCAGCGCCCATTGGCAGCGCATCTACAGCACCACAGACATTGGGACTCCGGGCTTTCCCTGAGGAGAAGGGCTTCGACGTTTGCCACCAGCTGCATCTGGGTGCCCCCCGAGAAAAACCCTGAAAAATCACGAACGTCGGATTGCTCCCACACCAAAAGTGCCAGCCACTCAAGCTCTTGCTGCTCCTCAGCGGCCATTGGCAGCGCATTTACAGCACCACAGACATTGGGACTCCGGGCTTTCCCTGAGGAGCAGGGCTTCGACGTTTGCCACCAGCTGCACCTGGGCGGCCCCAAAAAAAACCCCGAAAAATCACGAACGTCAGACGATTGCTCCCACACAAAAAGTGCCAGCCACTCAAGCTCTTGCTGCTCCTCAGCGGCCATTGGCAGCGCATCTACAGCAGCACAGACATTGGGGCTTCGGGCTTTCCCTGAGGAGCAGGACTTGGACGTTTGCCACCAGCTGCACCTGGGCGCCCCACGGAAAAAAACCCCGAAAAATCGCGAACGTCGGACGATTGCTCCCACACCAAAAGTGGCATCCACTCAAGCTCTTGCTGCTCCTCAGCGGCCATTGGCAGCGCATCTACAGCACCACAGACACTGGGGCTCCGGGCTTTCCCTGAGGAGCAGGGCTTCGACGTTTGCCACCAGCTGCACGTGGGCGCCCCCCGGAAAAAATCCCCAAAAAATCACGAACGTCGGACGATTCCTCCCACACCAAAAGTGCCAGCCACTCAAGCTCTTGCTGCTCCACAGCGGCCATTGGCAGCGCATCTACAGCAGCAAAGACATTGGGGCTCCGGGCTTTCCCTGAGGAGCAGGGCTTCGACGTTTGCCACCAGCTGCACGTGGGCGCCCCCCGAAAAAAACTCCAAAAAATCACGAACGTGGGACGATTGCTCCCACACCAAAAGTGCCAGCCACTCAAGCTCTTGCTTCTCCTCAGCGGCCATTGGCAGCGCATCTACAGCAGCACCACAGACATTGGGGTTCCGGGCTTTCCCTGAGGAGCAGGGCTTCAACGTTTGCCACCACATGTACCTGGGCGCCCCCCGAAAAAAACCCCGAAAAATCACGAACGTCGGACGATTGCTCCCAAACCAAAAGTGCCAGCCACTCAAGCTCTTGCTGCTCCTCAGCAGCCATTGGCAGCGCATCTACAGCAGCAAAGACACTGGGGCTCCGGGCTTTCCCTGAGGAGCAGGGGTTCGACGTTTGCCACCAGCTGCACCTGGGCGCCCCCCGAAAAAATCCCCGAAAAATCACGAACGTCGGACGATTGCTCCCACACCAAAAGTGCCAGCCACTCAAGCTCTTGCTGCTCCTCAGCGGTCATCGGCAGCGCATCTACAGCACCACAGACACTAGGGCTCCTGGCTTTCCCTGAGGAGCAGGTCTTCAACGTTTGCCACCAGCTGCACCTGGGCGCCCCCCGAAAAAAAACCCCGAAAAATAAAGAACGTCGGACTATTGCTCCCACACCAAAAGTGCCAGGCACTCAAGCTCTTGCTGCTCCTCAGCGGCCATTAGCAGCGCATCTACAGCACCACAGACACTGGTGCTCTGGGCTTTCCCTGAGGAGCAGGGCTTCGACGTTTGCCACCAGCTGCACCTGGGCGCCCCCCGAAAATAAACCCCAAAAAATCACGAACGTCGGATTGCTCCCACACCAAAAGTGCCAGCCACTCAAGTTCTTGCTGCTCCTCAGCGGCCATTGGCAGCGCATCTACAGCAGCAGAGACACTGGGGCTCCGGGCTTTCCCTGAGGAGCAGGGCTTCGACGTTTGCCACCAGCTGCACCGGGGCGCCCCAATAAAAAAACCCCGAAAAATCACGAAGGTCGGACGATTGCTCCCACAACAAAAGTGGCAGCCACTCAAGCTCTTGCTGCTCCTCTATAGCCATTGGCAGCGCATCTACAGCACCACAGACATTGGGGCTCTGGGCTTTCCCTGAGGAGCAGGGCTTCGACGTTTGCCACCAGCTGCACCTGGGCGCCCCCCGAAAAAAACCCCGAAAAATCACGAACTTCGGACTATTGCTGCCACACCAAAAGTGCCAGCCACTCAAGCTCTTGCTGCTCCTCAGCGGCCATTGGCAGCACATCTACAGCACCACAGACACTGGGTCTCCGGGCTTTCCCTGAGGAGCAGGGCTTCGACGTTTGTCACCACCTGCTCCTGGGCGCCCCCCGAAAAAAAAACCCGAAAAATCACGAACGTCGGACGATTGCTCCCACACCAAAAGTGCCAGCCACTCAAGCTCTTGCTGCTCCACAGCGGCCATTGGCAGCGCATCTACAGCACCACAGACATTTGGGCTCCGGGCTTTCCCTCAGGAGCAGGGCTTCGACGTTTGCCACCAGCTGCACGTGGGGGCCCCCCGAAAAAAAACCCCGAAAAATCACGAACGTCGGACGATTGCTCCCACACCAAAAGTGCCAGCCACTCAAGCTCTTGCTGCTCCTCAGCGGCCATTGGCAGCGCATCTACAGCACCACAGACATTGGGGCTCCGGGCTTTCCCTGAGGAGCAGGGCTTCGACATTTGCCACCAGCTGCACGTTGGTGCCCCCCGAAAAAGCCCAGAAAAATCACGAACGTCGGACGATTGCTCCCACACCAAAAGTGCCAGCCACTCAAGCTCTTGCTGCTCCTCAGCGGCCATTGGCAGCGCATCTACAGCACCACAGACATTGGGGCTCCGGGCTTTCCCTGAGGAGCAGGGCTTCGACGTTTACCACCAGCTGCACGTGGGCGCCCCCTGAAAAGAAACCCCGAAAAATCAAGAACGTCGGACGACTGCTCCCACACCAAAAGCGCCACCAAAAAATGCTCTTGCTGCTTCTCACCGGCGGTTGACGCCGCATCTACAGCACCACCAACACTGCGGCTCCGGGCTTTTCCTGACGAACACCACTTTGACGTTTACCACAAACTGTATGGAAGCGCCCACTGAAAAAATACCCTAAAAATCACGAGCGTCGAATCATTGAACCCACACAAAAAGTGCCAGCAACTGCAGCTGTTGCTACTCCTCACTGGCCGTTCACGCCCCATCTACAGCACCATAGACACTGGGACTCTGTGCTTTCCCTAATGAACAGCGCTTCGACATTTACCATCAACTGCACGGAAGCGCCCACTGAAAAAATACCCTAAAAATCATGAGTGTCAGACGATTGCTCCCACACCAAAAGTGCCAGCAACTAAATCTCCTCCTGCTCCTCACCGGCTGCTGACACCGCATCTACTGCACCACAGACACTGGGGCTCCGGGCTTTCCTTGACGAACAGCAGTTCGACATTTACCATCAACTGCACAGGACAACCCACTTAAAAAAATACCCTAAAAAGTACGAACGTCGGACGATTGCTCCCACACCAAAAGTGCCAGCAACTCAAGCTCCTGCTGCTCCTCAGCGGCCGTTGATGCCGCATCTACAGCACCACAGACACTGGGACTCCGGGCTTTCCCTGACGAACACCGCTTCGTCATTTACCATCAACTGCACAGGAGGACCCACGTAGAAAAATACCCTAAAAAGTAGGAACGTCGGACGATTGCTCCCACAACAAAAGTGCCACCAACTGAAGCTCTTGGTGATCCTCACCCACCCTTCACACCACATCTACAGGACCACAGACATTGGGGCTCTGCGCTTTCCCTGATGAACAGCGCTTTGACGCGTTTACCATCAACTGCAAAGGACGACCCACTGAAAAAATATGTTAAAAAATCACGAACGTCGAACGATTGCTCCCACACCAAAAGTGCCACCAACTCAAGCATTTGCTGCTCCTCACCCGCCCTTCACACCGCATCTACAGCACCACAGACAGAGCAGCTCCGGGCTTTCCCTGACGAACAGCTCTTCGACGTTTACCATCAACTGCACGGAAGCGCCCTCTGAAAAAATACCCTAAAAATCACGAACTTCGGACAATTGCTCCCACACCAAAAGTGCCACCAGCTAAAGGGGTATTTTTTCAGTGGGCACTTCCGTGCAGTTGATGGTAGATATCGAAGCGCTCTTGGTCAGGGAAAGCCCGAAGTCCCAATGTCTGTGGTGCTGTAGGTGCGGCATCAACGGCCAGTGAGGAGCAGCAAGAGCTTGAGATGCTGGCACTTTCGGTGTTAGAGCAATCTTCCGACGTTCGTACTTTTTAGTACTTTGTCAGTGGGCGCTTCCGTGCAGTTGATGTTAGACGGCGAAGCGCTATTTGTCAGGGAAAGCCCGGAATCCAAATGTCTGTGGTGCTGTAGGTGTGGCGACAATGGCCGGTGAGGAGCAGCAAGAGCTTTACTTGCTGGCACTTTTGCTGTGGGAGCAATCCGTCTGACGTTCGTACCTTTTATGGTAAGAGTATTATTTTTAGTGGGTGCTCCTATGCAGTTGATGTTAAACGTCGAAGCGTAGTTGGTCAGGGAAAGCCTGGAGCCCCAGTGTCAGTGGTGCTGTAGATGTGGTGTGAAGGGTGGGTGAGGAGCAGCAGGAGCTTGAGTTTCTGGCACTTTTGTTGTGGGAGCAATCGTCCGACTTTCGTACTTTTTAGGGCACTTTTTTAATTGGGTGCTCCTGTGCATTTGATGGTAAACGTCGAAGCACTGCTCGTCAGCGAAATCCGGCAGCCCAAGTGTCTGTGGTGCTGTAGATGCGGCGTCAGCGGCTGGTGAGGAGCAGCAACAGCTTTAGTTGCTGGCACTTTTGGTGTGGGAGCAATCATCCGATATTCGTGATTTTTCGGGTATTTTTAGTAAGTGGGCGGCCCTGTGCAGTTGATGGAAAACTTTGAAGCGCTGCTCCCCAGGGAAAGCCCGGAGCACCAATGTCTGTGGTGCTGTAGATGTGGCATCAACGGCCGCTGAGGAGCAGCAAGAGCTTGAGTGGCTGGCACTTTTGGTGTGGGAGCAATTGTCTGACGTTCATGATTTTTAGGGTATATTTTAACTGTGTGGCACTGTGCAGTTGATGCTAAGTGTCGAAGCGCTGTTCGTCAGGGAAAGCCTGGTGCCCCAGTGTCTGTGGTGTTGCACGTGCGGCGGCAACGGCCGGTGAGTAGCAGCAAGAGATTTAGTTGCTCGCACTTTTGGTGTGGGACCAATCGTCCGACATTCATGATTTTTAGGGTATTTTTTCAGTAGCACTTCCGTGCGATTGAAGTAAACGTCGAAGAGCTGTTCGTCAGGGAAAGACCACAGTCCAAATATCTGTGGTGCTGTAGATGCAGCGTCAACGGCTGGTGAGGAGCAGCAAGAGCGTTAGTTGCTGGCACTTTTGGTATGGGAGCAATCGTCCGACGTTCGTGATTTTCAGGGTATTTTTCACTGGGTCGTCCTATGCAGTTGATGGTAAATGTCGAAGCCCTGCTCCTCAGGGAAAGCCGGGAGCCCCGGTGTCGGTGGTGCTGTAGATGTGGCGTCAACAGCCGGTGAGAAGCAGCAAGAGCTTGAGTGGCTGGCACTTTTGCTGTGGGAGCAATCGTCCGACATTCGTACTTTTTAGGTTATTGTTCTTAGTGGGTGCTCCTGTGCAGTTGACGGTAAACGTCGAAGCACTGCTCATCAGAGAAAGCCCGGGGCCCAGTGTCTGTGGTCCTGTAGATGCAGCTTCAACTGCCGGTGCGGAGCAACAAGAGCTTGAGTTGTTGGCACTTTTGGTATGGCAGCAATCGTCTGACATTCGTGATTTTTAGGGTATTTTTTTAAGTTGGTTCTTGCGTGCAGTTGATGTTAAATGTCGACGCGCTGTTCATCAGGGAAAGCCCAGAGCCCCAATATCTGTGGTGCTGTAGGTGCGGCGTCAACAGCCATTGAGGAGAAACAAGAGCTTGAGTTTCTGGCACTTTTGATGTGGGAGCAATCGTCTGACGTTCATGATTTTTCGGGTATTTTTTAATTGGGCGCTTCCGTGCAGTTGATGGTAAACATAGAAGCACTGTTCATCAGGGAAAGACCGGAGACCCAGTGTCTGTGGTGCTGTAGATGCGTTGTGAATGGCGGGAGAGGAGCAGCAAGAGCTTTAGCTGCTGGCACTTCTGATGTGGGAGCAATCGTCCGACGTTCATTATTTTTAGGGTATTTTTTCAGGGGCACTTCCGTGCGATTGATGTACACGTCGATGCGCTGTTCGTCAGGGAAAGCCCGCAGCCCTAATATCTGTGGTGCTGTACATGCGGCGTCAACGGCCGGTTAGCAGCAGCAAGAGCTTTAGTTGCTGGCACTTTTGGTGTGGGAGCAATCGTCCGACGTTCGTACCTTCTATTGTATTTTTTATAGTGGGTGCTCCTATGCAGTTAATAGTATACGTCGAAGCACTGTTCGTCAGGGAAAGCCCGGAGCCCCAGTGTCTGTGGTGCTGTAGATGCGGCATCAACAGCCGGTGAGAAGCAGCAAGAGCATTAGTTGCTGGCACTTTTGGTGTGGGAGCAATCGTCCTACATTCATGATTTTTAATGTACTTTTTCAGTGGGCGCTTCCAAGCAGTTGATAGTAAACGTCGAAGCGCTGTTCGTCAGGGAAAGCATGGAGCCCCAATGTCTGTGGTGCTGTAATTGCGGCGTGAACAGCCGGTGAGGCGCAGAAAGAGGTTTAGTTGCTGGCACTTTTGGTGTTGGAGCAATCGTCTGAGGTTCGTGATTTTTAGGGTATATTTTCTGTGGGCGGCCCTGTGCAGGAGATGGTAAACGTCAAAGCGCTGTTTGTCAGGGAAAGCCCGGGGCCCCGATGTCTGTGGTGCTGTAGATGCAGCCTCAACGGCCGGTGAGGAGCAGCAGGAGCTTTAGTTGCTGGCACTTTTGGTGTGGGCACAATCGTCCAACATTCGTACCTTTTGTGGTATTTTTTTAGTGGGTGCTCCATTGCAGCTGATGGTAAATGTCGAAGCGCTGTTGCTCTGTGAAATCCCGGAGCGCCAGTGTCTGTGGTGCTGTAGATGCTGCGACAATGGTCGATAAGCAGCAGCAACAGCTTTAGTTGCTGGCACTTTTCGTGTGGGAGCAATCATCTGACATTCGTGATTTTTAGGGTATTTTTTCAGCGGGCTCTTCCGTGCACTTGATGGTAAACGTCGAAGCACTGTTCGTCAGGGAAAGCCCGGAGCCCCAGTGTCTGTGGTGCTGTAGATGTGGTGTGAAGGGCAGGTGAGGAGCAGCAAGAGCTTTAGTTGCTGGCACTTTTCGTATGGGATCAATCGTCCGACGCTCGTGATTTTTAGGGTATTTCTCCAGTGGGCGGCCTTGTGCAGTTGATGGTAAACGTTGAAGCGCTGTTCCTCAGGGAAAGCCAGGAGTCCCAATGTCTGTGGTGTTGTAGATGTGGCGTCAACTGCCGGTGAGGAGCAGCAAGAGCATGAGTTGTTGGCACTTTTGGTGTGGGAACAATGGTCCGACGTTCATGCTTTTTAGGGTAATATTTTAGTGGGTTCTCCAGTGCACTTGATGGTAAATGTCGAAGCGCTGTTCGTCAGGGAAAGCCCGGAGCCCCAATGTCTGTGGTGTTGTAGATGTGGCGTCAACAACCGTTGAGGAGCAGCAAGAGCTGCTCACAGGGCTGCCGGGTTCAAATGGTGGAAAATGTCAGAGTCCTGGTGGTCTAGGACTGACCAGGACAATCCCCAACGTCAGACGATTGCTCTGGGCTTCCCTAGGCCAACAGGACTCTGACATTTGCCACCAAGTCAACCTGGCAGCCCTCTGAGAATAAATCTTATAAATCCCGAACACCGGACGATTACTCCAACACCAGAAGTGCCTGCTCTAAAAGTTCTTGCTGCTCCTCACCGACTCTTCCCACCGCATCTACAGGCTCAAAAACATTGGGTCTCTCGGCTTTCCTACACCACCAGGATTCTGACACTTACTATTGACGTACGGAAATGGACTCTGTAACTCGGAAGTTATAAAGTAGGTATGTTTATTGCGTGCAGATGCACGGGGGATCGCTCCACCACAAGCGTGCATGCCCGAGGTAGCAAACCATCCCATTTTTATACAATAAAACAATGAAGGACTCCCGAGAAGGACTTGGGAGTGGTGGTGGACGAAAAGCTCAACATGAGCTGGCAATGCACCCTTGCGGCCCAGAAGGCCAACCGCATCCTGGGCTGCATCAAGAGGAGCGTGGCCAGCAGGTCGAGGGAGGTGATTGTGCCCCTCTACTCTGCCCTGGTGAGACCCCACCTGGAGTACTGTGTCCAGTTCTGGAACCCCCAACATCAGAAGGACATGGACCAGTTGGAGAAGGTCCAGAGGAGGGCCAGGAAGATGATAAAAGGGCTGGAGCACCTCTCGTATGAGGACAGGCTGAGAGAATTGGGGCTGTTCAGCCTGGAGAAGAGGAGGCTCCGGGGAGACCTGATAGCGGTCTTCCAGTACCTCAAGGGGGCCTACAAGAAAGATGGGGAAAGGCTGTTTAGTAGGGCCTGTTGCAATAGGACGAGGGGTAATGGTTTTAAAATAGAGGGGGGTAGATTTAGATTGGAAATTAGGAAAAATTTTTTTACAATGTGAGTTATAGAACACTGGAACAGGTTGCCCAGAAAGGTGGTGGAGGCCCCATCCCTGGAGACGTTCAAGGCCAGGCTGGATGAGGCTCTGAGCAACCTGATCTAGTCAGGGATGTCCCTGCTCCTTGCAGGGGGGTTGGACTAGATGACCTTTGAAGGTCCCTTCCAACTCTAACCATTCTATGATTCTATGAATATTCCATTGACGCCTATACATACTCATTACCTAAACCCGCCTACTCTTGCTTCGTATGCTAATTAGCTTATCAGTCCTTCGCACTTGCGCAAATTCTCCCAATAATTGTGGGCAGGGGTCTTCGGTGGTCCTTGGGATGAAGGCCGTAGGTCTTCTTCGTGGTGTACTTTTCACCTTTAGCCTAGAATGCAATGATCCTGCAAGCTTGCAGTGTTCTTATCAGCTTGAGCTGATTCATGTCCTTGTTAACCATCTGTTTTCCTTTAGCAAGGAGGTTTATAGACGTATTTGTGACACATGCCATCCTGTTTTGAATTCTTGTTCTTTCTAATCACTCCCTTCAGATAATGCGAGACTGTTTCTCACTCCTTACAAATGAGTCCTTCGTCAGGAAAAGAAAAAAAACCAGACTTCCTCCTCCATTAATTGTTTCTCTACGTGACTATGTTTTATAACTATATTCTTGTCCTGGTTCTGGCTAGGATAGAGTTAATATTTACCTGAGCTGGGTGGAGAACTGAAGCTGGTAGCTCCTATGGCTGGGATAGTTAACTAATTAGCTAACAGCTGGGGTTAATTTACCCAAATGAGCCAAAGGGCTATTCCATCCCATCTGACATCATGCTCAGTATATAAGTGAGGAGGGTGCTGAAGGGAGCCTCCTGCTACTTGGAAGGAACTAAGTGTGGAGATTTGTTGTAAGCCATTATACTGTATTTGTATTGCATCACTGTTTTGTTTTCTTCTGTCATTACTGTTAAATTTACTTTTTGTTCAATCTCAACCCACGTGTTTGGATTTTTTCCTGGTTTTCTTTTGTTTACCAAATCTCCCCCTGTTCTCTTGGAGGGTCGGGGGCGGGGAGTGAGAGAGAGACTGCGTAGTCTGGTCCCGATTGGGGCTGAACTACAGCAATTCTTTAAGTGCATACATATATAGTTGCGATTAACTTATTGTCCCCATTTCTACATGGTCCCCTATATCAATCCCCCCTTTTTATCACACTAAGTAAATTCTTTTACTTAAACAGTTTCCCTGAATGATATGAAGCATCATACATGGTTTTGTTTAAGGGCGGGGGGCGGGGGGAGGGGGGGGAGCCTAATGTGGTAGCTTCTGTAGGAAACTGCTAGAAGTCGCTCCCCTTTGTTCAGTGGATTTGGCCAGGCCTAGGGCGGACCCGCTGTTGGCCAAAGCTGAGCCGATTGGTAGCAGAATGTTCTGTGATAACGCCTCTGCGATAACATATGTAAGAAGGGGAAAACAGAAGAAAAAAAAAGAGAGAAGAGAAGATGTGAAGAAGCTGAGCGGGGGCAGAGGCACAGAGGGGGAGGCACAGGCCTCAGGGGCCTTGCAGGCCTCACCCTCTGGCCTCTTGCCAGGCTGCTGACTGGGCCCGAATCGGCCCGTGGAGGGCCCGCTGGGAGAGCCATTCTGGAGAGACTGCACTCCGTGGAAGAGATGACCCACGCCAGAGCAGTTTCACGAAGGACTGTGATGTATGGGAGGGACCCCACAACAGGGCAGGGGAGGAACATGAGGAGTTCTTCCCCCGACCATGAAGCAGCGGCGTAAAACAACGTGTGATGAACTGACCGCAATCCCCATTCCCTCTTCCCTTTCCTGTGCAACTCGGGGGGGGGGGGAGGGGAAGGTAGTAGAGATAATGTTAAGCTTGGGAAGAGGGAGGGGTGGAGGGAGGTTATCTTGTTCTCTGTCTCATTATCTTGCTGTTTGTAGTAATAAATGAATAGTTTTCCCCAAGAGGAGTCTGTTTTGCCCGTAACGGTAACTTTAAGGATTTCTCCCTGTCCTTATCTCAAACCTCGAGCCGTTTTTCTTTATATTATCTCCCCCTGTTCTCTCGGAGGGTGGGGGGAGTGAGAGAGAGGCTGCGTAGTCTGGTCGTGATCGGGGCTGAACTACGACAGTGTTACTTTCTTAAACATTCTCCAAACCCATAGGTACAGCATAATAGTTAATATTAATAAAATTCCTAAGCTAATCAAGAAGATCACAACAGGGGGCACCGTAGTATTAAGGATCCCTGTTGCCTCTGTCCCAGCCCCACTCATGCCCTGAGTACATTTCCATTTCATGCATAACCACAGCGGCCAAGTTTAAGCCCCACCATTTAAAAGGTGGTCCCATGCTTCCTGTAAATCCAAGGTAGGCGTGAGACCACGGCCATTTGGTGTCCTTTTGATTACAAGTTAGTGGTAAGATGCAGGAAAATATTGTAAGCCCAATCACAATTCCAGTTAAACAATTGGTCATTTTAGGATTTAGTTGTTCTAGTGGATTAGTACAGCTACTTCTGTAGATAATGTACTGCCTTCTGTGACCTACTAAAATGGGTTTTATATTTCCTATAATAAAATGACAAATAAGATATAAACTGCACCGATGACAGATTTGGGTGAGATTAGTTACTGGCCGGTCCTGGTTTCTTTGTCCGGTATCCTTTGCTGTGGTGTCCCACCGGTTCACTACTGCTTTTGGCTCACATACTTGTTACCCACATTGTTCCTGCCCTTATCCGTTCAAACGAGTTTAAGTCTCAAGTCTTCATTGTTGTCTGGAGTTACTTTCCACAAGGTTGCAGAGGCTCTCTTGATCCGAGTATGGTGTATGCAGGAGTTCTGTCCCTCTACCTTAATTGCCGTGTAGGTGGTGAGGAGGACTTGAAAAGGTCCGGTCCACTGTGGTTCCGGGGTTTTTTCTGTAAGAGACTGAACATATATATAGTCCCCTGGTTGTCTATCATGAACAGGCCCATCCAGACCCCTACTACGTGTTCCCATTACATGTTTTTCAATTCTTTTTAATTGTTTGTTTAGTGCCACCATATAGGAGGTCATTATTTCTTCACCAATTTGTGAAGATGTTCCCTTTTGTACCCCATAGAATTTCGAATGGACTAAGCCCTTCTCTTGCTCTTGGTCTGGTTCGTATTCGTATAAGAGCTAATGGTAAAGACTGAGGCCAAGTTAGATGAGTTTCCTGACCCAACTTGACAATCTGTTGTTTGATTAGGTGATTCATTTTCTCCACCTGGCCACTTGATTGTGGTCGGTAAGAGGTATGTAATTGCCAATCTATCCCTAGACGGTGGCTAATTTCTTGTACTATTCTGGACACAAAATGTGGTCCTCTATCCGAGGACATTACCGCTGGGACTCCAAACCTAGGTACTATTTCCTGGAGCAGTATTTTGGTTACTTCCCGGGCTTTAGCAGTTCTGCACGGGGAAGCTTCTGGCAAGCCTGAAAAGGTATCAGTAAGTACTACTAAGTATCGGTACCCCCTTTTCTAGGGAGTTCTGAGAAATCAATCTGCCAGTGTTGTCCCGGACCATTCCCCTTTCCGATTTCTTCAAGTTTCGGCCCTTTTACAACTTTAGGATTAGTCTGGAGACAAAGATCACATTGTTGACTTACTTGTCTAACGGTAGTGTATAAGTTTCGCGCTATTATGTTCCTCATGAGATCTTTATATAGGGCTTCTGCCCCACCCCCCCCAGTGTCTTTTTCTATGTTCTTCTCAGACTACTGACCATATCATGTAGGAGGGAATTACTACCCTCCCGTGTGAGGGGTAGTAATTGGCCCACCCTTCCTCATTATATGATCCCTTTAGATCATTAATAAGTTTGCCGTCTTCCTTTGTGTATTCTGGTTTACCTTCTAGAAATACCTGTCCATCAGGTATTAGCGCACCCTCTACCTTGATTGTTTCTCTAGCTGCTTGTTTTGCTTCCCTATCTGCCAGCTCATTTCCTCTTTCCAATTCTGTGCTCACTTTCTGGTGTGCTTTAATATGCATAATTGCCACCTTTTCGGGAAGTTGGACTGCATTCAGGATTTTCAAAATCTCTTCTGTGTGTTTGATGGTTTTTCCATGAGAATTTAACAGTCCTCTTTCCTTCCATATTGCTCCACGGGCATGTACCACCCCAAAGGCATAATTAGAGTCAGTCCAAATGTTTACAGTCCTTCCCTGGGCTCTCTCCAGGGCTCGGGTAAGGGCTATGATCTCGGCCTTTTGGGCCGAGACGTCGGCTGATAGCGGCCTGGACTCTATCACCTTTTCGAAAGTGGTAACAGCATATCCGGAATGCCACCTTCCATTTAACATATAGCTGCTTCCGTCGGTGAACCAATGTTCGGCTCCCTCAATAGGGACATCTTTAAGATCCGTTCGACTAGAATACGTGGTTTCAATTGTTTCCAAGCAGTCATGACACACTGGCTCCCCGATGTTCCCATCAAGGAATGAGGCTGGATTGATGATGTTTGTGGTCACGATTTCAACATCATCCTGTTCAACCATTATAGCTTGATATTTCAGGAACCTTTGTGGGGAAAGCCAATGCCCTCCTTTTGCTTCAAGGACCGCAGATACAGTATGGGAAACTAGGACAGTCATTTTCTGGCCTAGAGTGAACTTTTGGGCTTCTTGAATGTTTAGAATGACAGCTGCTACTGCTCTCAGACAGCTGGGCCACCCTTTCGCAGCAGCATCCAGCTGTTTGGAGAAGTATGCTACTGCCCATCTGTATGGTCCCAAATCTTGTGCCAATATTCCTAGTGCCATTCCTTGTTTTTCGTGGGAAAATAGAAAAAATGGCTTACTCACATCAGGAAGTCCCAATGCTGGTGCCGACATCAGGGCTTTCTTCAGCTGATGGAAGGCTCGATCTGACTCAGCATCCCACTGGAGATCCTTTTGGTTAGCTGCTATCAGGGAATATAGGGGCTTAACAAGCAGACCATAATCACATATCCAAAGTCGGCACCACCCCGTCATTTCTAAGAATGTCCGTAGTTCCTTTATAGTTCGTGGTCGGGGGGGGTTTGGCATATGGCCTCTTTCTGGGCTTGTCCTAGGATCTGTTGTCCGACACTGATCTTGTACCCTAGGTACGTGACCTGGGGTTGTAACAACACCTGTGCCTTTTTCTTAGAAACCCGATATCCCTGTAGTCTTAGGAAATTTAACAGACTCCCGGTCCACATGACACAGGATTCTTTGGTCCTGGTTGCAATAAGAAGGTCGTCTACATATTGTAACACCTTCCCTTCTTCTGATGGTGGTTCCCATGATTCCAAGTCCTTTGCTAGCTGATTCCCAAAAAACTGTGGGGCTATTTTTAAACCCCTGCGGCAACACCGTCCATGTGAGCTGGGTCTTTCGACCACTTTTGGGATTTTCCCATTCGAAAGCAAAAATTTTCTGGCTGGCTTCATGGAGAGGGAGGCAAAAGAAAGCATCTTTTAAATCTAGGACCGTAAACCAAGCTAAATCAGGTTTTAGCGTGGTTAATAGGGAATAGGTGTTAGCTACCACAGGGTATAGGTCTGCTGTTATTTTGTTGATGGCTCTTAAGTCTTGAACTATCCTATAGGACCCATCAGGTTTCTTAACTAGAAGGATAGGTGTATTGAATTCTCACATTCTTTTAGTAGTCTTAGTTCTATGAACCGCTCTATGATTGGACAAATTCCTTCCCTATCTTCCATTTTCAGTGGGTATTGTTTGATCTTTATGGCACTCTGTCCCTCCTTTAGTTTTACTATTATTGGTGGTGCGTTCTTTGCTCGTCCCGGTATATCGGTGGCCCAGACTCCGGGATATACTTGGTCAACAATTCTTGCACCAATTTCTCCTGTTGCAGGGGTACTGAGCAAGGATAGACTCATAATTTGGACGTATTGGTGATCATTTACCTCCAGAGTAACTTCCCCTTGCTTAAATTTGATTGTTGCTTCTAGTTGTTCTAATAAATCCCTAGCAAGAAGGGCCTTTGGAGAATTTGGCATATACAGAAATTTATGCATCCCCACTTGCTTCCCCAATTTGTATTTTAAGGATCTGCAAAAGTAAGCCTCTTCAGTCTGGCCTGTCGCACCTTTCACTGTAATATAATCATTTTCCAGAGGCATCGAAGCTTGATTCAGAACAGAATAAGTCTCTCCCGTGTCTACTAAAAATTTGATTTCTTTTTGTTCTTCCCCTAACTTTATTTTTACTACGAGGTCGGCTAGACAATTTTCTTCAGCCACGTGAGCTACCGTTTTCCCTTGATTGTTGCGCCATCTAGCGTTCCTTTGGCGCTCAGGGCACTCGTTCTTCCAGTGTCCGGTCTTTTTATAGATCGCACATTGATTCCTACCCAGAGGCGTCAGCCCACGCATTGGTTTAACTTTACATTTCCGATTTTCATTTTTCTCTTACCACTGCTAGTATTTTCTTCTCGTCTTGCCTGTAACTTTCCTCTCGATTCCTAAATATTCTCCATGCGTCTTCTAATAACCTTTCTAAGGTTCTGTTTTCAGGAGATCTTAGTTTTTGCAATTTGCGCCTAATATCCCCTTGTGATTGTCCCAAAAAGAGGGATAGTAGTTGCTGTGCGCCTACCTCTGAATTCGGATCTAGAGACGTGTGCCGGCGCATCGCATCTCTTAGTCGGTCTAGGAACTCGACCGGAGTTTCAGAAGGACCCTGTCTGACCGCATATAACATTGCCCAATTTATTGTTCTGGGAATTGCTTTTTCCATCCCTCTGAATAGCCATTCCTGGTATGCCTGTAACCTTTCCATATCAGCAGAGCGGTTTGGATCCCATGTCGGGTCTAACAAGGGAAACCATTCTCTAGAATTACCTCCCTTTATATCATAGTGTTGCTTTGCAAGCTCTCCTACTGCTTTTATAATTAGTTGTTTCTCAGTTTCAGTCAGGCAATCCAATAACAAATGTATGTCACGCCAGTCGGGATTGTGTTGTTTCACTATAAATTTAAAATGTTGTGCCGTATTTATCGGATCATTTCGGTATTCTCGGGCAACCTCTTTCCATTCTTTCAGATCGGCGCCCGTGAATGGAATTTTTATCTTCACGGTTCCTCCGTCCGGATTTACAGCTTCTCGGAGCGGTGCCTGTAAGACAGTCTTCCTTCCAATGCGTGAAGACACTGGGCTACTTGGAGCCGTAGGGGGGGGCTCATGTGTTTCCTTGTGTGGAGGCCGGCATTTGACCTTCTTTAGAAATAGTTTGTGGGATGTCCCGTTCGTGCGGGGGTGGATTGGGAGCCCCGGCAGAGCCCTGTCTCCCTATCCCATAAGATGGGTTGAATAAATCACCTAACACGGGCTCTTGTTCCTCGTTTAGTTTAGAACATCTTTGTCCAATACTACATGCTGAACAACACCTGCTCAGCTTTCCTTTACGCTCTCTCCTATCTTCTCTTTCGAGGGCTTGTACCATAGGATCCCGAGGGGTACTAATCCGCAGTCTCTCTGCCATTCAGGTTTCTCCCGAAGGACAAAAAAACCCATGTCTACATATGATACTTCATCCCATTTTCCTCCCCTTCTTAGGAAAAACAATAGTTGCAGGAGGGTGTCCGTCCTAAGGACATTTCACTTCATTCTCCAGTTTATATAGAGGCCACCACTGATTACAATACCTACCCAATTTCTTTTTTAACTTCGGTACCTCCTTGTCTTTGAGAAGAGCAGCAAGAGCTTTCCGTGCTGACCCTTTTCAAGTGAGACAGTGGCCAGACTTTTGCTGTTTTAGTGCTTTGCTTCTTCTGCGCAGCTTGGACAAAGATCATTGCGGCTTTCGCGGTTCAAGTTGTGCAGCGAAGGCAGAAGAGCCTCCTCGTCCGGATCCCCGGAGCTCTGCGGGAAAGAGCGAGACGAGAGCCGCGAGAGCTTCGGGTGCGGCCAGCTCGCGTGTGGCGGGCGATCATCCGCTGTTGGTCGGTTGGAGGACGACTTCCTTCTGCGCGGCTGGTTCCAAGTTGACGGTAACTGCCAGTGTGCTAGCTGTGTAGGATAGTGAAGGGGCTCAATGTTTGTGTGTCCGTAGATCTGCTAGAAAGCGCACGTGAAGAGCAGTAAGGGCTTTCAGAGCAGCCGGTTCTCGTGTTGGAGAGTCGCCAGACATCCGCACTTTTAGTGCCTCACCACCACGGACAGCTTGGAAAACACGATTGGAACTGTCCCAGCGCAAGCTGTTCAGGAAAGCGTTACAATGTTCGTGTGCCTTTCGGGCTGCTAGCAAGAAGCCTCCGCAGCAGGCACTTCTCGTGCGGAAACAATCGTGCCTTCTACGATCTTTCATGGCCTTTTTTCCTCCGGGCAGCCGGTGTAGCTGATAAGTGTTGGTGGGCAAATCATAGAGGGAAGAGAAAAGTTGCAAGGTTCTGCGCCGTCAGGGCCGTTACCAAGAGCGAGTGAAGAGCAGCAAGAGCTTTCCGTGCTGACCCTTTTCAAGTGAGACAGTGGCCAGACTTTTGCTGTTTTAGTGCTTTGCTTCTTCTGCGCAGCTTGGACAAAGATCATTGCGGCTTTCGCGGTTCAAGTTGTGCAGCGAAGGCAGAGAGCCTCCTCGTCCGGATCCCCGGAGCTCTGCGGGAAACAGCGAGACGAGAGCCGCGAGAGCTTCGGGTGCGGCCAGCTCGCGTGTGGCGGGCGATCATCCGCTGTTGGTCGGTTGGAGGACGACTTCCTTCTGCGCGGCTGGTTCCAAGTTGACGGTAACTGCCAGTGTGCTAGCTGTGTAGGATAGTGAAGGGGCTCGACGTTTGTGTGTCCGTAGATCTGCTAGAAAGCGCACGTGAAGAGCAGTAAGGGCTTTCAGAGCAGCTGGTTCTCGTGCTGGAGTGTCGCCAGACATCCGCACTTTTAGTGCCTCACCACCCCAGACAGCTTGGAAAACACGATTGTACCTGTCCCAGCGCAAACTGTTCAGGAAAGCAGCACAGCGTTACAATGTTCGTGTGCCTTTCGGGCTGCTAGCAAGAAGCCTCCGCAGCAGGCACTTCTCGTGCGGAAACAATCGTGCCTTCTACTATCTTCATAGCACTTTTTTTTTCCTCCGGGCAGCCGGCTTTAGCTGATGAGAAGTGTTGGTGAGCAAATCATCCATGGAAGCGAAGAGTCGCAATGCTTCTGCGCCGGCAGGGCCGTTCCCAAGAGCGAGTGAAGAGCAGCAAGAGCTTTCCGTGCTGACCCTTTTCAAGTGAGTCAGTGGCCAGACATTTGCTGTTTTAGTGCTTTGCTTCTTCTGCGCAGCTTGGACAAAGATCATTGCGGCTTTCGCGGTTCAAGTTGTGCAGCGAAGGCAGAAGAGCCTCCTCGTCCGGATCCCCGGAGCTCTGCGGGAAAGAGCGAGACGAGAGCCGCGAGAGCTTCGGGTGCGGCCAGCTCGCGTGTGGCGGGCGATCATCCGCTGTTGGTCGGTTGGAGGACGACTTCCTTCTGCGCGGCTGGTTCCAAGTTGACGGTAACTGCCAGTGTGCTAGCTGTGTAGGATAGTGAAGGGGCTCAATGTTTGTGTGTCCGTAGATCTGCTAGAAAGCGCACGTGAAGAGCAGTAAGGGCTTTCAGAGCAGCCGGTTCTCGTGTTGGAGAGTCGCCAGACATCCGCACTTTTAGTGCCTCACCACCACGGACAGCTTGGAAAACACGATTGGAACTGTCCCAGCGCAAGCTGTTCAGGAAAGCGTTACAATGTTCGTGTGCCTTTCGGGCTGCTAGCAAGAAGCCTCCGCAGCAGGCACTTCTCGTGCGGAAACAATCGTGCCTTCTACGATCTTTCATGGCCTTTTTTCCTCCGGGCAGCCGGTGTAGCTGATAAGTGTTGGTGGGCAAATCATAGAGGGAAGAGAAAAGTTGCAAGGTTCTGCGCCGTCAGGGCCGTTACCAAGAGCGAGTGAAGAGCAGCAAGAGCTTTCCGTGCTGACCCTTTTCAAGTGAGACAGTGGCCAGACATTTGCTGTTTTAGTGCTTTGCTTCTTCTGCGCAGCTTGGACAAAGATCATTGCGGCTTTCGCGGTTCAAGTTGTGCAGCGAAGGCAGAGAGCCTCCTCGTCCGGATCCCCGGAGCTCTGCGGGAAAGAGCGAGACGAGAGCCGCGAGAGCTTCGGGTGCGGCCAGCTCGCGTGTGGCGGGCGATCATCCGCTGTTGGTCGGTTGGAGGACGACTTCCTTCTGCGCGGCTGGTTCCAAGTTGACGGTAACTGCCAGTGTGCTAGCTGTGTAGGATAGTGAAGGGGCTCGACGTTTGTGTGTCCGTAGATCTGCTAGAAAGCGCACGTGAAGAGCAGTAAGGGCTTTCAGAGCAGCTGGTTCTCGTGCTGGAGTGTCGCCAGACATCCGCACTTTTCGTGCCTCACCACCCCAGACAGCTTGGAAAACACGCTTGTGCCTGTCCCAGCGCAAGCTGTTCAGGAAGGGAGAGATACAATGTTCGGAAAGTTCACATGCGAGGTTTCCGCACCCGAAGCTCTCGCGGCTCTTGCCTCGCTCTTTCCCGCAGAGCTCCGGGGATCCGGACGAGGAGGCTCTCTGCCTTCGCTGCACAACTTGAACCGCGAAAGCCGCAATGATCTTTGTCCAAGCTGCGCAGAAGAAACAAGGCACTAAAACAGCAAATGTCTGGCCAGTCACTCACTTGAAAAGGGTCAGCATGGAAAGCTCTTGCTGCTCTTCTCAAAGACAAGGAGGTACCGAAGTTAAAAAAGAAATTGGGTAGGTATTGTAATCAGTGGTGGCCTCTATATAAACTGGAGAATGAAGTGAAATGTCCTTAGGACGGACACCCTCCTGCAACTATTGTTTTTCCTAAGAAGGGGAGGAAAATGGGATGAAGTATCATATGTAGACATGGTTTTTTTGTCCTTCGGGAGAAACCTGAATGGCAGAGAGACTGCGGATTAGTACCCCTCGGGATCCTATGGTACAAGCCCTCGAAAGAGAAGATAGGAGAGAGCGTAAAGGAAAGTTGAGCAGGTGTTGTTCAGCATGTAGTATTGGACAAAGATGTTCTAAACTAAACGAGGAACAAGAGCCCGTGTTAGGTGATTTATTCAACCCATCTTATGGGATAGGGAGACAGGGCTCTGCCGGGGCTCCCAATCCACCCCCGCACGAACGGGACATCCCACAAACTATTTCTAAAGAAGGTCAAATGCCGGCCTCCACACAAGGAAACACATGACCCCCCCCCCCCCCACGGCTCCAAGTAGCCCAGTGTCTTCACGCATTGGACGGAAGACTGTCTTACAGGCACCGCTCCGAGAAGCTGTAAATCCGGACGGAGGAACCGTGAAGATAAAAATTCCATTCACGGGCGCCGATCTGAAAGAATGGAAAGAGGTTGCCCGAGAATACCGAAATGATCCGATAAATACGGCACAACATTTTAAATTTATAGTGAAACAACACAATCCCGACTGGCGTGACATACATTTGTTATTGGATTGCCTGACTGAAACTGAGAAACAACTAATTATAAAAGCAGTAGGAGAGCTTGCAAAGCAACACTATGATATAAAGGGAGGTAATTCTAGAGAATGGTTTCCCTTGTTAGACCCGACATGGGATCCAAACCGCTCTGCTGATATGGAAAGGTTACAGGCATACCAGGAATGGCTATTCAGAGGGATGGAAAAAGCAATTCCCAGAACAATAAATTGGGCAATGTTATATGCGGTCTGAAACGCCGGTCGAGTTCCTAGACCGACTAAAAGATGCGATGCGCCGGCACACGTCTCTAGATCCGAATTCAGAGGTAGGCGCACAGCAACTACTATCCCTCTTTTTGGGACAATCACAAGGGGATATTAGGCGCAAATTGCAAAAACTAAGATGTCCTGAAAACAGAACCTTAGAAAGGTTATTAGAAGAAGCATGGAGAATATTTAGGAATCGAGAGGAAAGTTACAGGCAAGACGAGAAGAAAATACTAGCAGTGGTAAGAGAAAAATGAAAATCGGAAATGTAAAGTTAAACCAATGCGTGATCTGACGCCTCTGGGTAGGAATCAATGTGCGATCTATAAAAAAGACCGGACACTGGAAGAACGAGTGCCCTGAGCGCCAAAGGAACGCTAGATGGCGCAACAATCAAGGGAAAACGGTAGCTCACGTGGCTGAAGAAAATTGTCTAGCCGACCTCGTAGTAAAAATAAAGTTAGGGGAAGAACAAAAAGAAATCAAATTTTTAGTAGACACGGGAGAGACTTATTTTGTTCTGAATCAAGCTTCGATGCCTCTGGAAAATGATTATATTACAGTGAAAGGTGCGACAGGCCAGACTGAAGAGGCTTACTTTTGCAGATCCTTAAAATACAAATCGGGGAAGCAAGTGGGGATGCATAAATTTCTGTATATGCCAAATTCTCCAAAGGCCCTTCTTGCTAGGGATTTATTAGAACAACTAGAAGCAACAATCAAATTTAAGCAAGGGGAAGTTACTCTGGAGGTAAATGATCACCAATACGTTCAAATTATGAGTCTATCCTTGGTCAGTACCCCTGCAACAGGAGAAATTGGTGCAAGAATTGTTGACCAAGTATATCCCGGAGTCTGGGCCACCGATATACCGGGACGAGCAAAGAACGCACCACCAATAATAGTAAAACTAAAGGAGGGACAGAGTGCCATAAAGATCAAACAATACCCACTGAAAATGGAAGATAGGGAAGGAATTTGTCCAATCATAGAGCGGTTCATAGAACTAAGACTACTAAAAGAATGTGAGAATTCAATACACCTATCCTTCTAGTTAAGAAACCTGATGGGTCCTATAGGATAGTTCAAGACTTAAGAGCCATCAACAAAATAACAGCGGACCTATACCCTGTGGTAGCTAACACCTATTCCCTATTAACCACGCTAAAACCTGATTTAGCTTGGTTTACGGTCCTAGATTTAAAAGATGCTTTCTTTTGCCTCCCTCTCCATGAAGCCAGACAGAAAATTTTTGCTTTCGAATGGGAAAATCCCAAAAGTGGTCGAAAGACCCAGCTCACATGGACGGTGTTGCCGCAGGGGTTTAAAAATAGCCCCACAGTTTTTTGGGAATCAGCTAGCAAAGGACTTGGAATCATGGGAACCACCATCAGAAGAAGGGAAGGTGTTACAATATGTAGACGACCTTCTTATTGCAACCAGGACCAAAGAATCCTGTGTCATGTGGACCGGGAGTCTGTTAAATTTCCTAAGACTACAGGGATATTGGGTTTCTAAGAAAAAGGCACAGGTGTTGTTACAACCCCAGGTCACGTACCTGGGGTACAAGATCAGTGTCGGACAACAGATCCTAGGACAAGCCCAGAAAGAGGCCATATGCCAAACCCCCCCGACCACGAACTATAAAGGAACTACGGACATTCTTAGAAATGACGGGGTGGTGCCGACTTTGGATATGTGATTATGGTCTGCTTGTTAAGCCCCTATATTCCCTGATAGCAGCTAACCAAAAGGATCTCCAGTCGGATGCTGAGTCAGATCGAGCCTTCCATCAGCTGAAGAAAGCCCTGATGTCGGCACCAGCATTGGGACTTCCTGATGTGAGTAAGCCATTTTTTCTATTTTCCCACGAAAAACAAGGAATGGCACTAGGAATATTGGCACAAGATTTGGGACCATACAGATGGGCGGTAGCATACTTCTCCAAACAGCTGGATGCTGCTGCGAAAGGGTGGCCCAGCTGTCTGAGAGCAGTAGCAGCTGTCATTCTAAACATTCAAGAAGCCCAAAAGTTCACTCTAGGCCAGAAAATGACTGTCCTAGTTTCCCATACTGTATCTGCGGTCCTTGAAGCAAAAGGAGGGCATTGGCTTTCCCCACAAAGGTTCCTGAAATATCAAGCTATAATGGTTGAACAGGATGATGTTGAAATCGTGACCACAAACATCATCAATCCGGCCTCATTCCTTGATGGGAACATCGGGGAGCCAGTGTGTCATGACTGCTTGGAAACAATTGAAACCACGTATTCTAGTCGAACGGATCTTAAAGATGTCCCTATTGAGGGAGCCGAACATTGGTTCACCGACGGAAGTAGCTATATGTTAAATGGAAGGTGGCATTCCGGATATGCTGTTACCACTTTCGAAAAGGTGATAGAGTCCAGGCCGCTATCAGCCGACGTCTCGGCCCAAAAGGCCGAGATCATAGCCCTTACCCGAGCCCTGGAGAGAGCCCAGGGAAGGACTGTAAACATTTGGACTGACTCTAATTATGCCTTTGGGGTGGTACATGCCCATGGAGCAATATGGAAGGAAAGAGGACTGTTAAATTCTCATGGAAAAACCATCAAACACACAGAAGAGATTTTGAAAATCCTGAATGCAGTCCAACTTCCCGAAAAGGTGGCAATTATGCATATTAAAGCACACCAGAAAGTGAGCACAGAATTGGAAAGAGGAAATGAGCTGGCAGATAGGGAAGCAAAACAAGCAGCTAGAGAAACAATCAAGGTAGAGGGTGCGCTAATACCTGATGGACAGGTATTTCTAGAAGGTAAACCAGAATACACAAAGGAAGACGGCAAACTTATTAATGATCTAAAGGGATCATATAATGAGGAAGGGTGGGCCAATTACTACCCCTCACACGGGAGGGTAGTAATTCCCTCCTACATGATATGGTCAGTAGTCTGAGAAGAACATAGAAAAAGACACTGGGGGGGGGGGGGGCGGGCAGAAGCCCTATATAAAGATCTCATCAGGAACATAATAGCGCGAAACTTATACACTACCGTTAGACAAGTAAGTCAACAATGTGATCTTTGTCTCCAGACTAATCCTAAAGTTGTAAAAGGGCCGAAACTTGAAGAAATCGGAAAGGGGAATGGTCCGGGACAACACTGGCAGATTGATTTCTCAGAACTCCCTAGAAAAGGGGGGTACCGATACTTACTAGTACTTACTGATACCTTTTCAGGCTTGCCAGAAGCTTCCCCGTGCAGAACTGCTAAAGCCCGGGAAGTAACCAAAATACTGCTCCAGGAAATAGTACCTAGGTTTGGAGTCCCAGCGGTAATGTCCTCGGATAGAGGACCACATTTTGTGTCCAGAATAGTACAAGAAATTAGCCACCGTCTAGGGATAGATTGGCAATTACATACCTCTTACCGACCACAATCAAGTGGCCAGGTGGAGAAAATGAATCACCTAATCAAACAACAGATTGTCAAGTTGGGTCAGGAAACTAATCTAACTTGGCCCCAGTCTTTACCATTAGCTCTTATACGAATACGAACCAGACCAAGAGCAAGAGAAGGGCTTAGTCCATTCGAAATTCTATGGGGTACAAAAGGGAACATCTTCACAAATTGGTGAAGAAATAATGACCTCCTATATGGTGGCACTAAACAAACAATTAAAAAGAATTGAAAAACATGTAATGGGAACACGTAGTAGGGGTCTGGATGGGCCTGTTCATGATAGACAACCAGGGGACTATATATATGTTCAGTCTCTTACAGAAAAAACCCCGGAACCACAGTGGACCGGACCTTTTCAAGTCCTCCTCACCACCTACACGGCAATTAAGGTAGAGGGACAGAACTCCTGCATACACCATACTCGGATCAAGAGAGCCTCTGCAACCTTGTGGAAAGTAACTCCAGACAACAACAAAGACTTGAGACTTAAACTCGTTCGAACGGATAAGGGCAGGAACAATGTGGGTAACAAGTATGTGAGCCAAAAGCAGTAGTGAACCGGTGGGACACCACAGCAAACGATACCGGACAAAGAAACCAGGACCGGCCAGTAACTAATCTCACCCAAATCTGTCATCGGTGCAGTTTATATCTTATTTGTCATTTTATTATAGGAAATATAAACCCCATTTTAGTAGGTCACAGAAGGCAGTACATTATCTACAGAAGTAGCTGTACTAATCCTCTAGAACAACTAAATCCTAAAATGACCAATTGTTTAACTGGAATTGTGATTGGGCTTACAATATTTTCCTGCATCTTACCACTAACTTGTAATCAAAAGGACACCAAATGGCCGTGGTCTCACGCCTACCTTGGATTTACAGGAAGCATGGGACCACCTTTTAAATGGTCGGGCTTAAACTTGGCCGCTGTGGTTATGCATGAAATGGAAATGTACTGTCGTGGTTTTGTTAGTGAGGGGGGGCCTAAGGTGGTAGCTTCTGCAGGAAACTGCTAGAAGTCGCTCCCCTTTGTTCAGTGGACTTGGCCAGGCCTAGGGCGGACCTGCTGCTGGCCAAGGTCGAGCCGATTGGTAGCAGAATGTCCCGTGATAACGCCTCTGCGATAACGTATTTAAGAAGGGGAAAACAGAAAAAAAAAGAGAGAAGAGAAGATGTGAAGAAGCTGAGCGGGGGCAGAGGCGCAGAGGGGGAGGCGCAGGCCTCCTGGGCCTTGCAGGCCTCACCCTCTGGCCTCTTGCCAGGCAGCCGACTGGGCCCAACTCGGCCCGGCCCGGCTGCAAGAAGTGGAGAGGAGATGAGAACTGAATAAGATGTAAAAAAAGATCCTGAGAGGCACCTGCCACCCTGTTATGAGGAACGGCTGCAGACGCCAAGGTCAGTTCAGAAAGGAGGGGGAGGAGTAATGCGGCTCCTAGCCAAGATTCCCCTGCAGCCTGTGGTGACGACCATGGTGGAGCAGGTTGTCCCCCTGCAGCCCATGGAGGTCCACGGAGGAGCAGAGATCCACTTGGAGCCCGTGAAGGACCCCACACCGGGGGAGGTGGATGCCTGAAGGCGGCTGTGGCCCGTGGAGGGCCCGCTGGGACAGCCGTTCTGGAGAGACTGTACTCCGTGGAAGAGATGACCCACGCCGGAGCAGTTCCACGAAGGACTGTGGCCCGTGGGAGGGACCCCACGATGGAGCAGGGGAGGAATGTGAGGAGTTCTTTCCCCGACCATGAAGCAGCGGTGTGAAACAACGTATGATGAACTGACTGCAACCCCCATTCCCTCTTCCCCCCTGTGCCGCTCGGGGGGGGGGAAGGTAGTAGAGATAATGTTAAGCTTGGGAAGAGGGAGGGGTGGATGGAGGTTATCTTGTTCTCTGTCTCATTATCCTGCTGTTTGTAGTAATAAATGAATAATTTTTCCCAAGTCGAGTCTGTTTTGCCCGTGACGGTAACTTTGAGGATTTCTCCCTGTCCTTATCTCAAACCTCGAGCCGTTTTTCCTTATATTTTCTCTCCCTGTTCTTTCGGAGGGTGGGGGGAGTGAGAGAGAGACTGCGTAGTCTGGTCCTGATCAGGGCTGAACTACGACAGTACTCAGGGCATGAGTGGGGCTGGGACAGAGGCAACAGGGATCCTTAATACTACGGTGCCCCCTGTTGTGATCTTCTTGATTAGCTTAGGAATTTTATTAATATTAACTATTATGCTGTACCTATGGGTTTGGAGAATGTTTAAGAAAGTAACACTGTCGTAGTTCAGCCCCGATCACGACCAGACTACGCAGCCTCTCTCTCACTCCCCCCACCCTCCGAGAGAACAGGGGGAGATAATATAAAGAAAAACGGCTCGAGGTTTGAGATAAGGACAGGGAGAAATCCTTAAAGTTACCGTTACGGGCAAAACAGACTCCTCTTGGGGAAAACTATTCATTTATTACTACAAACAGCAAGATAATGAGACAGAGAACAAGATAACCTCCCTCCACCCCTCCCTCTTCCCAAGCTTAACATTATCTCTACTACCTTCCCCCCCCCCGAGTTGCACAGGAAAGGGAAGAGGGAATGGGGATGGCGGTCAGTTCATCACTCGTTGTTTTACGCCGCTGCTTCATGGTCGGGGGAAGAACTCCTCACGTTCCTCCCCTGCCCTGTTGTGGGGTCCCTCCCATACATCACAGTCCTTCGTGAAACTGCTCTGGCGTGGGTCATCTCTTCCACGGAGTGCAGTCTCTCCAGAATGGCTCTCCCAGCGGGCCCTCCACGGGCCGATTCGGGCCCAGTCAGCAGCCTGGCAAGAGGCCAGAGGGTGAGGCCTGCAAGGCCCCTGAGGCCTGTGCCTCCCCCTCTGTGCCTCTGCCCCCGCTCAGCTTCTTCACATCTTCTCTTCTCTCTTTTTTTTTCTTCTGTTTTCCCCTTCTTACATATGTTATCGCAGAGGCGTTATCACAGAACATTCTGCTACCAATCGGCTCAGCTTTGGCCAGCAGCGGGTCCGCCCTAGGCCTGGCCAAATCCACTGAACAAAGGGGAGTGACTTCTAGCAGTTTCCTACAGAAGCTACCACATTAGGCTCCCCCCCCCCCAACAAAACCGTGTATGATGCTTCATATCATTCAGGGAAACTGTTTAAGTAAAAGAATTTACTTAGTGTGATAAAAAGGGGGGATTGATATAGGGGACCACGTAGAAATGGGGACAATAACTTAATCACAACTATATATGTATGCACTTAAAGAATTGCTGTAGTTGAGCCCCAATCGGGACCAGACTACACAGTCTCTCTCTCACTCCCCGCCCCCAAGAGAACAGGGGGAGATTTGGTAAACAAAAGAAAACCAGGAAAAAAACCAAACACGTGGGTTGAGATTAAACAAAAAGTAAATTTAACAGTAATGACAGAAGGAAACAAAACAGTGATGCAATACAAATACAGTATAATGGCTTACAACAAATCTCCACACTTAGCTCCTTCCAAGTAGCAGGAGGCTCCCTTCAGCACCCTCCTCACTTATATACTGAGCATGATGTCAGATGGGATGGAATAGCCCTTTGGCTCATTTGGGTAAATTAACCCCAGCTGTTAGCTAATTAGTTAACTATCCCAGCCATAGAAGCTACCAGCTTCAGTTCTCCACCCAGCTCAGGTAAATATTAACTCTATCCTAGCCAGAACCAGGACAAGAATATAGTTATAAAACATAGTCACGTAACCATAGAGCTTAGAGAAACAATTAATGGAGGAGGAAGTCTGGTTTTTTCTTTTCCTGACGAAGGACTCATTTGTAAGGAGTGAGAAACAGTCTCGCATTATCTGAAGGGAGTGATTAGAAAGAACAAGAATTCAAAAACAGGATGGCATGTGTCACAAATACGTCTATAAACCTCCTTGCTAAAGGAAAACAGATGGTTAACAAGGACATGAATCAGCTCAAGCTGATAAGAACACTGCAAGCTTGCAGGATCATTGCATTCTAGGCTAAAGGTGAAAAGTACACCACGAAGAAGACCTACGGCCTTCATCCCAAAGACCACCGAAGACCCCTGCCCACAATTATTGGGAGAATTTGCGCAAGTGCGAAGGACTGATAAGCTAATTAGCATACGAAGCGAGAGTAGGCGGGTTTAGGTAATGAATATGTATAGGCGTCAATGGAATATTCATAGAATCATAGAATCATAGAATGGTTAGAGTTGGAAGGGACCTTCAAAGGTCATCTAGTCCAACCCCCCTGCAAGGAGCAGGGACATCCCTGACTAGATCAGGTTGCTCAGAGCCTCATCCAGCCTGGCCTTGAACGTCTCCAGGGATGGGGCCTCCACCACCTTTCTGGGCAACCTGTTCCTGTGTTCTATAACTCACATTGTAAAAAAATTTTTCCTAATTTCCAATCTAAATCTACCTCCCTCTATTTTAAAACCATTACCCCTCGTCCTATTGCAACAGGCCCTACTAAACAGCCTTTCCCCATCCTTCTTGTAGGCCCCCTTGAGGTACTGGAAGACCGCTATCAGGTCTCCCCGGAGCCTCCTCTTCTCCAGGCTGAACAGCCCCAATTCTCTCAGCGTGTCCTCATACGAGAGGTGCTCCAGCCCTTTTATCATCTTCCTGGCCCTCCTCTGGACCTTCTCCAACTGGTCCATGTCCTTCTTGTGTTGGGGGCTCCAGAACTGGACACAGTACTCCAGGTGGGGTCTCACCAGGGCAGAGTAGAGGGGCAGAATCACCTCCCTCGACCTGCTGGCCACACTCCTCTTGATGCAGCCCAGGATGCGGTTGTCCTTCTGGGCCGCAAGGGTGCATTGCCAGCTCATGTTGAGCTTCTCGTCCACCACCACTCCCAAGTCCTTCTCGGGAGTCCTTCATTGTTTTATTGTATAAAAATGGGATGGTTTGCTACCTCGGGCATGCACGCTTGTGGTGGAGCGATCCCCCGTGCATCTGCACGCAATAAACATACCTACTTTATAACTTCCGAGTTACAGAGCCCATTTCCGTATGTCAATAGTAAGTGTCAGAATCCTGGTGGTGTAGGAAAGCCGAGAGACCCAATGTTTTTGAGCCTGTAGATGCGGTGGGAAGAGTCGGTGAGGAGCAGCAAGAACTTTTAGAGCAGGCACTTCTGGTGTTGGAGTAATCGTCTGATGTTCGGGATTTATGAGATTTATTCTCAGAGGGCTGCCAGGGTTGACTTGGTGGCAAATGTCAGAGTCCTGTTGGCCTAGGGAAACCCAGAGCAATCGTCTGATGTTGGGGATTGTCCTGGTCAGTCCTAGACCACCAGGACTCCGACATTTTCCACCATTTGAACCCGGCAGCCCTGTGAGCAGCTCTTGCTGCTCCTCACCGGTTGTTGACGCCACATCTACAACACCACAGACATTGGGGCTCCGGGCTTTCCCTGACGAACAGCGCTTCGACGTTTACCATCAACTGCACAAGGCCGCCCACTGGAGAAATAACCTAAAAATCACGAGCGTCGGACGATTGCTCCCATACCAAAAGTGCCAGCAACTCAAGCTCTTGCTGCTCCTCACAGGCCCTTCACACCACATCTACAGCACCACAGACACTGGGACTCCGGGCTTTCCCGGACGAACGGCGCTTCGACGTTTACCATCAAGTGCACGGAAGAGCCAACTGAAACAAATACACTAAAAATCATGAATGTCGGACGATTGCTCCCACACCAAAAGTGCCAGCCACTCAAGCTCTTGCTGCTCCTCAGTGGCCATTGGCAGCGCATCTACAGCACCACAGACATTGGGACTCCGGGCTTTCCCTGAGGAGCAGGGCTTCGACGTTTGCCACCAGCTGCACCTGGGCCACCCCCGAAAAAAAACCCCCAAAAATCACGAACGTCGGACGATTGCTCCCACACCAAAAGTGCCAGCCACTCAAACTCTTGCTGCTCCTCAGCGGCCATTTGCAGCACATCTACAGCAGCACAGACATTGGGGCTCCGGGCTTTCCCTGAGGAGCAGGGCTTCGACGTTTGCCACCAGCTGCACCTGGGCGCCCCGAAAAAAAAACCGAAAAATCACGAACGTCGGACGATTGCTCCCACACCAAAAGTGCCAGCCACTCAAGCTCTTGCTGCTCCTCAGCGGCCATTGGCAGCGCATCTACAGCAGCACAGACATTGGGACTCCGGGCTTTCCCTGAGGAGCAGGGCTTCGACGTTTGCCACCAGCTGCACCTGGGCGCCCCCGAAAAAAAAAAACCCGAAAAATCACGAACGTCGGACGATTGCTCCCACACCAAAAGTGCCAGCCACTCAAGCTCTTGCTGCTCCTCAGCGGCCATTGGCAGCGCATCTACAGCACCACAGACATTGGGGCTCCGGGCTTTCCCTGAGGAGCAGGGCTTCGACGTTTGCCACCAGCTGCACCTGGGCGCCCCCCGAAAAAAACCCTGAAAAATCACGAACGTCGGACGATTGCTCCCACACCAAAAGTGCCAGCCACTCAAGCTCTTGCTGCTCCTCAGCGGCCATTGGCAGCGCATCTACAGCAGCACAGACATTGGGGCTCCGGGCTTTCCCTGAGGAGCAGGGCTTCGACGTTTGCCACCAGCTGCACGTGGGCGCCCCCCGAAAAAAAACCCCCAAAAATAACGAACGTCGGACGATTGCTCCCACACCAAAAGTGCCAGCCACTCAAGCTCTTGCTGCTCCTCAGCGGCCATTGGCAGCGCATCTACAGCAGCACAGACATTGGGGCTCCGGGCTTTCCCTGAGGAGCAGGGCTTCGACGTTTGCCACCAGCTGCACCTGGGCGCCCCCCGAAAAAAAACCCCAAAAATTCACGAACGTCGGACGATTGCTCCCACACCAAAAGTGCCAGCCACTCAAGCTCTTGCTGCTCCTCAGCGGCCATTGGCAGCGCATCTACAGCAGCACAGACATTGGGGCTCCGGGCTTTCCCTGAGGAGCAGGGCTTCGACGTTTGCCACCAGCTGCACCTGGGCGCCCAGGGAACAAAAACCCCGAAAAATCACGAACGTCGGACGATTGCTCCCACACCAAAAGTGCCAGCCACTCAAGCTCTTGCTGCTCCTCAGCGGCCATTCTCAGTGCATATATAGCAGCACCACAGACATTGGGGCTCCGGGCTTTCCCTGAGGAGCAGGGCTTCGACGTTTGCCACCAGCTGCACCTGGGCGCCCCCCGAAAAAAAACCCAGAAAAATCACGAACGTCGGACGATTGCTCCCACACCAAAAGTGCCAGCCACTCAAGCTCTTGCTGCTCCTCAGCGGCCATTGGCAGCGCATCTACAGCAGCACAGACATTGGGGCTCCGGGCTTTCCCTGAGGAGCAGGGCTTCGACGTTTGCCACCAGCTGCACCTGGGCGCCCCCGAAAAAAAACCCGAAAAATCACGAACGTCGGACGATTGCTCCCACACCAAAAGTGCCAGCCACTCAAGATCTTGCTGCTCCTCAGCGGCCATTGGCAGCGCATCTACAGCACCACAGACATTGGGGCTCCGGGCTTTCCCTGAGGAGCAGGGCTTCGACGTTTGCCACCAGCTGCACCTGGGCGCCCCCGAAAAAAACCCCGAAAAATCACGAACGTCGGACGATTGCTCCCACACCAAAAGTGCCAGCCACTCAAGCTCTTGCTGCTCCTCTACAGCCATTGGCAGCGCATCTACAGCAGCACAGACATTGGGGCTCCGGGCTTTCCCTGAGGAGCAGGGCTTCGACGTTTGCCACCAGCTGCACCTGGGCGCCCCCTAAAAAAACCCTCAAAAATCACGAACGTCGGACGATTGCTCCCACACCAAAAGTGCCAGCCACTCAAGCTCTTGCTGCTCCTCAGCGGCCATTGGCAGCGCATCTACAGCACCACAGACATTGGGGCTCCGGGCTTTCCCTGAGGAGCAGGGCTTCGACGTTTGCCACCAGCTGCACCTGGGCGCCCCCCGAAAAAACCCCGAAAAATCACGAACGTCGGACGATTGCTCCCACACCAAAAGTGCCAGCCACTCAAGCTCTTGCTGCTCCTCAGCGGCCATTGGCAGCGCATCTACAGCACCACAGACATTGGGGCTCTGGGCTTTCCCTGAGGAGCAGGGCTTCGACGTTTGCCACCAGCTGCACCTGGGCGCCCCCGAAAAAAACCCCGAAAAATCACGAACGTCGGACGATTGCTCCCACACCAAAAGTGCCAGCCACTCAAGCTCTTGCTGCTCCTCAGCGGCCATTGGCAGCGCATCTACAGCACCACAGACATTGGGGCTCTGGGCTTTCCCTGAGGAGCAGGGCTTCGACGTTTGCCACCAGCTGCACCTGGGCGCCCCCGAAAAAAACCCCGAAAAATCACGAACGTCGGACAATTGCTCCCACACCAAAAGTGCCAGCCACTCAAGCTCTTGCTGCTCCTCAGCGGCCATTGGCAGCGCATCTACAGCACCACAGACATTGGGGCTCCGGGCTTTCCCTGAGGAGCAGGGCTTCGACGTTTGCCACCAGCTGCACCTGGGCGCCCCCCAAAAAACCCCCGAAAAATCACGAACGTCGGACGATTGCTCCCACACCAAAAGTGCCAGCCACTCAAGCTCTTGCTGCTCCTCAGCGGCCATTGGCAGCGCATCTACAGCACCACAGACATTGGGGCTCCGGGCTTTCCCTGAGGAGCAGGGCTTCGACGTTTGCCACCAGCTGCACCTGGGCGCCCCCCGAAAAAAACCCCGAAAAATCACGAACGTCGGACGATTGCTCCCACACCAAAAGTGCCAGCCACTCAAGCTCTTGCTGCTCCTCAGCGGCCATTGGCAGCGCATCTACAGCACCACAGACATTGGGGCTCCGGGCTTTCCCTGAGGAGCAGGGCTTCGACGTTTGCCACCAGCTGCACCTGGGCGCCCCCAAAAAAAACCCCGAAAAATCACGAACGTCGGACGATTGCTCCCACACCAAAAGTGCCAGCCACTCAAGCTCTTGCTGCTCCTCAGCGGCCATCGGCAGCGCATCTACAGCAGCACAGACATTGGGGCTCTGGGCTTTCCCTGAGGAGCAGGGCTTCGACGTTTGCCACCAGCTGCACCTGGGCGCCCCACGAAAAAACACCCCGAAAAATCACGAACGTCGGACGATTGCTCCCACCCCAAAAGTGCCAGCCACTCAAGCTCTTGCTGCTCCTCAGCGGCCATTGGCAGTGCATCTACAGCAGCACAGACATTGGGGCTCCGGGCTTTCCCTGAGGAGCAGGGCTTCGACGTTTGCCACCACATGCACCTGGGCGCCCCCCGAAAAAAACCCCGAAAAATCACGAACGTCGGACGATTGCTCCCACACCAAAAGTGCCAGCCACTCAAGCTCTTGCTGCTCCTCAGCGGCCATTGGCAGCGCATCTACAGCAGCACAGACATTGGGGCTCCGGGCTTTCCCTGAGGAGCAGGGCTTCGACGTTTGCCACCAGCTGCACCTGGGCGCCCCCCAAAAAAAACCCCGAAAAATCACGAACGTCGGACGATTGCTCCCACACCAAAAGTGCCAGCCACTCAAGCTCTTGCTGCTCCTCAGCGGCCATTGGCAGCGCATCTACAGCAGCACAGACATTGGGGCTCCGGGCTTTCCCTGAGGAGCAGGGCTTCGACGTTTGCCACCAGCTGCACCTGGGCGCCCCCGAAAAACCGCCGAAAAATCACGAACGTCGGACGATTGCTCCCACACCAAAAGTGCCAGCCACTCAAGCTCTTGCTGCTCCTCAGCGACCATTGGCAGCGCATCTACAGCACCACAGACAGTGGGGCTCCGGGCTTTCCCTGAGGAGCAGGGCTTCGACGTTTGCCACCAGCTGCACCTGGGCGCCCCCGAAAAAACCCGAAAAATCACGAACGTCGGACGATTGCTCCCACACCAAAAGTGCCAGCCACTCAAGCTCTTGCTGCTCCTCAGCGGCCATTGGCAGCGCATCTACAGCACCACAGACATTGGGGCTCCGGGCTTTCCCTGAGGAGCAGGGCTTCGACGTTTGCCACCAGCTGCACCTGGGCGCCCCCGAAAAAAACCCCGAAAAATCACGAACGTCGGACTATTGCTCCCACACCAAAAGTGCCAGCCACTCAAGCTCTTGCTGCTCCTCAGCGGCCATTGGCAGCGCATCTACAGCAGCACAGACATTGGGGCTCCGGGCTTTCCCTGAGGAGCAGGGCTTCGACGTTTGCCACCAGCTGCACCTGGGCGCCCCCCGAAAAAAAACCCCGAAAAATCACGAACGTCGGACGATTGCTCCCACACCAAAAGTGCCAGCCACTCAAGCTCTTGCTGCTCCTCAGCGGCCATTGGCAGCGCATCTACAGCACCACAGACATTGGGGCTCCGGGCTTTCCCTGAGGAGCAGGGCTTCGACGTTTGCCACCAGCTGCACCTGGGCGCCCCCGAAAAAAACCCCGAAAAATCACGAACGTCGGACGATTGCTCCCACACCAAAAGTGCCAGCCACTCAAGCTCTTGCTGCTCCTCAGCGGCCATTGGCAGCGCATCTACAGCAGCACAGACATTGGGACTCCGGGCTTTCCCTGAGGAGCAGGGCTTCGACGTTTGCCACCAGCTGCACCTGGGCGCCCCCCAAAAAAACCCCGAAAAATCACGAACGTCGGACGATTGCTCCCACACCAAAAGTGCCAGCCACTCAAGCTCTTGCTGCTCCTCAGCGGCCATTGGCAGCGCATCTACAGCACCACAGACACTGGGGCTCCGGGCTTTCCCTGAGGAGCAGGGCTTCGACGTTTGCCACCAGCTGCACCTGGGCGCCCCCTAGAAAAACCCCGAAAAATCACGAACGTCGGACGATTGCTCCCACACCAAAAGTGCCAGCCACTCAAGCTCTTGCTGCTCCTCAGCGGCCATTGGCAGCGCATCTACAGCAGCACAGACATTGGGACTCCGGGCTTTCCCTGAGGAGCAGGGCTTCGACGTTTGCCACCAGCTGCACCTGGGCGCCCCACGAAAAAAACCCGAAAAATCACGAACGTCGGACGATTGCTCCCACACCAAAAGTGCCAGCCACTCAAGCTCTTGCTGCTCCTCAGCGGCCATTGGCAGCGCATCTACAGCACCACAGACATTGGGACTCCGGGCTTTCCCTGAGGAGCAGGGCTTCGACGTTTGCCACCAGCTGCACCTGGGCGCCCCCGAAAAAAACCCCGAAAAATCACGAACGTCGGACGATTGCTCCCACACCAAAAGTGCCAGCCACTCAAGCTCTTGCTGCTCCTCAGCGGCCATTGGCAGCGCATCTACAGCAGCACAGACATTGGGGCTCCGGGCTTTCCCTGAGGAGCAGGGCTTCGACGTTTGCCACCAGCTGCACCTGGGCGCCCCACGAAAAAACCCCGAAAAATCACGAACGTCGGACGATTGCTCCCACACCAAAAGTGCCAGCCACTCAAGCTCTTGCTGCTCCTCAGCGGCCATTGGCAGCGCATCTACAGCACCACAGACATTGGGGCTCTGGGCTTTCCCTGAGGAGCAGGGCTTCGACGTTTGCCACCAGCTGCACCTGGGCGCCCCCGAAAAAAAACCCCAAAAAATCACGAACGTCGGACGATTGCTCCCACACCAAAAGTGCCAGCCACTCAAGCTCTTGCTGCTCCTCAGCGGCCATTGGCAGCGCATCTACAGCAGCACAGACATTGGGGCTCCTCGCTTTCACTGAGGAGCAGGGCTTCGACGTTTGCCACCAGTGCACCTGGGCGCCCCCGAAAAAACCCCTAAAAATCACGAACGTCGGACGATTGCTCCCACACCAAAAGTGCCAGCCACTCAAGCTCTTGCTGCTCCTCAGCGGCCATTGGCAGCGCATCTACAGCACCACAGACACTGGGGCTCTGGGCTTTCCCTGAGGAGCAGGGCTTCGACGTTTGCCACCAGCTGCACCTGGGCGCCCCCCAAAAAAAACCCCGAAAAATCACGAACGTCGGACGATTGCTCCCACACCAAAAGTGCCAGCCACTCAAGCTCTTGCTGCTCCTCAGCGGCCATTGGCAGCGCATCTACAGCAGCACAGACATTGGGGCTCCGGGCTTTCCCTGAGGAGCAGGGCTTCGACGTTTGCCACCAGCTGCACCTGGGCGCCCCCCGAAAAAACCCCGAAAAATCACGAACGTCGGACGATTGCTCCCACACCAAAAGTGCCAGCCACTCAAGCTCTTGCTGCTCCTCAGCGGCCATTGGCAGCGCATCTACAGCAGCACAGACATTGGGGCTCCGGGCTTTCCCTGAGGAGCAGGGCTTCGACGTTTGCCACCAGCTGCACCTGGGCGCCCCCAGAAAAAACCCCGAAAAATCATGAACGTCGGACGATTGCTCCCACACCAAAAGTGCCAGCCACTCAAGCTCTTGCTGCTCCTCAGCGGCCATTTGCAGCGCATCTACAGCACCACAGACATTGGGGCTCCGGGCTTTCCCTGAGGAGCAGGGCTTCGACGTTTGCCACCAGCTGCACCTGGGCGCCCCCCAAAAAAACCCCGAAAAATCACGAACGTCGGACGATTGCTCCCACACCAAAAGTGCCAGCCACTCAAGCTCTTGCTGCTCCTCAGCGGCCATTGGCAGCGCATCTACAGCAGCACAGACATTGGGGCTCCGGGCTTTCCCTGAGGAGCAGGGCTTCGACGTTTGCCACCAGCTGCACGTGGGCGCCCCCCGAAAAAAAACCCCGAAAAATCACGAACGTCGGACGATTGCTCCCACACCAAAAGTGCCAGCCACTCAAGCTCTTGCTGCTCCTCAGCGCCCATTGGCAGCGCATCTACAGCACCACAGACATTGGGACTCCGGGCTTTCCCTGAGGAGCAGGGCTTCGACGTTTGCCACCAGCTGCACCTGGGCGCCCCCCGAACAAAAACCCTGAAAAATCACGAACATCGGATGATTGCTCCCACACCAAAAGTGCCAGCCACTCAAGCTCTTGCTGCTCCTCAGCGGCCATTGGCAGCGCATCTACAGCAGCACAGACATTGGCGCTCCAGGCTTTCCCTGAGGAGCAGGGCTTCGACGTTTACCACCAGCTGCACCTGGGCGTCCCCCGAAAAAAACCCTCAAAAATCACGAACGTCGGACGATTGCTCCCACACCAAAAGTGCCAGCCACTCAAGCTCTTGCTGCTCCTCAGCGACCATTGGCAGCACATCTACAGCACCACAGACAGTGTGGCTCCGTGATTTCCCTGAGGAGCAGGGCTTCGACGTTTGCCACCAGCTGCACCTGGGCGCCCCCCGAAAAAAAAACCCGAAAAATCACGAACGTCGGACGATTGCTCCCACACCAAAAGTGCCAGCCACTCAAGCTCTTGCTGCTCCTCAGCGGCCATTGGCAGCGCATCTACAGCACCACAGACATTGGGACTCCGGGCTTTCCCTGAGGAGCAGGGCTTCGACGTTTGCCACCAGCTGGACCTGGGCGCCCCCCGAAAAAAACCCCTAAAAATCACGAACGTCGGACGATTGCTCCCACACCAAAAGTGCCAGCCACTCAAGCTCTTGCTGCTCCTCAGCGGCCATTGGCAGCGCATCTACAGCAGCACAGACATTGGGACTCCGGGCTTTCCCTGAGGAGCAGGGCTTCGACGTGTGCCTCCAGCTGCACCTGGGCGCCCCCCAAAAAAAACCCCGAAAAATCACGAACGTCGGACGATTGCTCCCACACCAAAAGTGCAGCCACTCAAGCTCTTGCTGCTCCTCAGCGGCCATTGGCAGCGCATCTACAGCACCACAGACACTGGGACTCCGGGCTTTCCCTGAGGAGCAGGGCTTCGACATTTGCCACCAGCTGCACCTGGGCGCCCCCGAAAAAAAACCCCGAAAAATCACGAACGTCGGACGATTGCTCCCACACCAAAAGTGCCAGCCACTCAAGCTCTTGCTGCTCCTCAGCGGCCATTGGCAGCGCATCTACAGCAGCACAGACATTGGGGCTCCGGGCTTTCCCTGAGGAGCAGGACTTCGACGTGTGCCACCAGCTGCACCTGGGCGCCCCCCGAAAAAAACCCAGAAAATTCACGAACGTCGGACGATTGCTCCCACACCAAAAGTGCCAGCCACTCAAGCTCTTGCTGCTCCTCTACAGCCATTGGCAGCGCATCTACAGCAGCACAGACATTGGGGCTCCAGGCTTTCCTTGAGGAGCAGGGTTCGACGTTTGCCATCAGCTGCACCTGGGCGCCCCCCGAAAAAAACCCCGAATAATCACGAACGTCGGACGATTGCTCCCCCCCAAAAGTGCCAGCCACTCAAGCTCTTGCTGCTCCTCAGCGGCCATTGGCAGCGCATCTACAGCACCACAGACATTGGGACTCCGGGCTTTCCCTGAGGAGCAGGGCTTCGACGTTTGCCACCAGCTGGACCTGGGCGCCCCCCGAGAAAAACCCCGAAAAATCACGAACGTCGGACGATTGCTCCCCCCAAAAGTGCCAGCCACACAAGCACTTGCTGCTCCTCAGCGGCCATTGGCAGCGCATCTACAGCAGCACAGACACTGGGTCTCCTCGCTTTCACTGAGGAGCAGGGCTTCGACGTTTGCCACCAGTGCACCTGGGCGCCCCACGAGAAAAAACCCCGTAGAATCACGAACGTCTGACGATTGCTCCCACACCAAAAGTGCCAGCCACTCAAGCTCTTGCTGCTCCTCAGCGGCCATTGGCAGCGCATCTACAGTACCGCAGACACTGGGGCTCCGGGCTTTCCCTGAGGAGCAGGGCTTCGACGTTTGCCACCAGCTGCACCTGGGCGCCCCACGAAAAAAACCCCGAAAAATCACGAACGTCGGACGATTGCTCCCACACCAAAAGTGCCAGCCACTCAAGCTCTTGCTGCTCCTCAGCGGCCATTGGCAGCGCATCTACAGCACCACAGACATTGGGGCTCTGGGCTTTCCCTGAGGAGCAGGGCTTCGACGTTTGCCACCAGCTGCACCTGGGCGCCTTCCGAAAAAAAACCCCGAAAAATCACGAACGTCGGACGATTGCTCCCACACCAAAAGTGCAGCCACTCAAGCTCTTGCTGCTCGTCAGCGGCCATTGGCAGCGCATCTACAGCAGCACAGACACTGGGGCTCCTCGCTTTCACTGAGGAGCAGGGCTTCGACGTTTGCCACCAGTGCACCTGGGCGCCCCACGAAAAAAAACCCCGTAGAATCACGAACGTCGGACGATTGCTCCCACACCAAAAGTGCCAGCCACTCAAGCTCTTGCTGCTCCTCAGCGGCCATTGGCAGCTAATCTGCAGCAGCACAGACATTGGGGCTCCGGGCTTTCCCTGACGAACAGGGCTTCGACGTTTGCCACCAGCTGCACCTGGGCACCCCACGAAAAAAACCCCGAAAAATCACGAACGTCGGACAATTGCTCCCACACCAAAAGTGCCAGCCACTCAAGCTCTTGCTGCTCCTCAGCGGCCATTGGCAGCGCATCTACAGCAGCACAGACATTGGGGCTCCGGGCTTTCCCTGAGGAGCAGGGCTTCGACGTTTGCCACCAGCTGCACCTGGGCGCCCCCGAAAAAAACCCCGAAAAATCACGAACGTCGGACGATTGCTCCCACCCCAAAAGTGCCAGCCACTCAAGCTCTTGCTGCTCCTCAGCGGCCATTGGCAGCGCATCTACAGCAGCACAGACATTGGGACTCCGGGCTTTCCCTGAGGAGCAGGGCTTCGACGTTTGCCACCAGCTGCACCTGGGCGCCCTCCGAACAAAAACCCCGAAAAATCATGAACGTCGGATGATTGCTCCCACACCAAAAGTGCCAGCCACTCAAGCTCTTCCTGCTCCTCAGCGGCCATTGGCAGCGCATCTACAGCAGCACAGACATTGGCGCTCCAGGCTTTCCCTGAGGAGCAGGGCTTCGACGTTTACCACCAGCTGCACCTGGGCGTCCCCCGAAAAAAACCCTCAATAATCACGAACGTCGGACGAATGCTCCCACACCAAAAGTGCCAGCCACTCAAGCTCTTGCTGCTCCTCAGCGACCATTGGCAGCACATCTACAGCACCACAGACAGTGTGGCTCCGTGATTTCCCTGAGGAGCAGGGCTTCGACGTTTGCCACCAGCTGCACCTGGGCGCCCCCCGAAAAAAAAACCCGAAAAATCACGAACGTCGGACGATTGCTCCCACACCAAAAGTGCCAGCCACTCAAGCTCTTGCTGCTCCTCAGCGGCCATCGGCAGCGCATCTACAGCAGCACAGACATTGGGACTCCGGGCTTTCCCTGAGGAGCAGGGCTTCGACGTTTGCCACCAGCTGCACCTGGGCGCCCCCAAAAAAAACCCCGAAAAATCACGAACGTCGGACGATTGCTCCCACACCAAAAGTGCCAGCCACTCAAGCTCTTGCTGCTCCTCAGCGGCCATTGGCAGCGCATCTACAGCAGCACAGACATTGGGGCTCCGGGCTTTCCCTGAGGAGCAGGGCTTCGACGTTTGCCACCAGCTGCACCTGGGCGCCCCCTAAAAAAAACCCCGAAAAATCACGAACGTCGGACGATTGCTCCCACACCAAAAGTGCCAGCCACTCAAGCTCTTGCTGCTCCTCAGCGGCCATTGGCAGCGCATCTACAGCACCACAGACATTGGGGCTCCGGGCTTTCCCTGAGGAGCAGGGCTTCGACGTTTGCCACCAGCTGCATCTGGGCGCCCCCGAAAAAAAACCCTGAAAAATCACGAACGTCGGACGATTGCTCCCACACCAAAAGTGCCAGCCACTCAAGCTCTTGCTGCTCCTCAGCGGCCATTGGCAGCGCATCTACAGCACCACAGACATTGGGGCTCCGGGCTTTCCCTGAGGAGCAGGGCTTCGACGTTTGCCACCAGCTGCACCTGGGCGCCCCCCGAAAAAAACCCCGAAAAATCACGAACGTCGGACGATTGCTCCCACACCAAAAGTGCCAGCCACTCAAGCTCTTGCTGCTCCTCAGCGGCCATTGGCAGCGCATCTACAGCAGCACAGACATTGGGGCTCCGGGCTTTCCCTGAGGAGCAGGGCTTCGACGTTTGCCACCAGCTGCACCTGGGCGCCCCCCGAAAAAACCCCGAAAAATCACGAACGTCGGACGATTGCTCCCACACCAAAAGTGCCAGCCACTCAAGCTCTTGCTGCTCCTCAGCGGCCATTGGCAGCGCATCTACAGCAGCACAGACATTGGGGCTCCGGGCTTTCCCTGAGGAGCAGGGCTTCGACGTTTGCCACCAGCTGCACCTGGGCGCCCCCCGAAAAAAACCCCGAAAAATCACGAACGTCGGACGATTGCTCCCACACCAAAAGTGCCAGCCACTCAAGCTCTTGCTGCTCCTCAGCGGCCATTGGCAGCGCATCTACAGCAGCACAGACATTGGGGCTCCGGGCTTTCCCTGAGGAGCAGGGCTTCGACGTTTGCCACCAGCTGCACCTGGGCGCCCCCGAAAAAAAACCCCGAAAAATCACGAACGTCGGATTGGTCCCACACCAAAAGTGCCAGCCACTCAAGCTCTTGCTGCTCCTCAGCGGCCATTGGCAGCGCATCTACAGCACCACAGACATTGGGACTCCGGGCTTTCCCTGAGGAGCAGGGCTTCGACGTTTGCCACCAGCTGCACCTGGGCGCCCCCCCCGAAAAAAAAAACCCCGAAAAATCACGAACGTCGGACGATTGCTCCCACACCAAAAGTGCCAGCCACTCAAGCTCTTGCTGCTCCTCAGCGGCCATTGGCAGCGCATCTACAGCAGCACAGACATTGGGGCTCCGGGCTTTCCCTGAGGAGCAGGGCTTCGACGTTTGCCACCAGCTGCACCTGGGCGCCCCACGAAAAAAACCCCGAAAAATCACGAACGTCGGACGATTGCTCCCACACCAAAAGTGCCAGCCACTCAAGCTCTTGCTGCTCCTCAGCGGCCATTGGCAGCGCATCTACAGCAGCACAGACATTGGGGCTCCGGGCTTTCCCTGAGGAGCAGGGCTTCGACGTTTGCCACCAGCTGCACCTGGGCGCCCCCGAAAAAAACCCCGAAAAATCACGAACGTCGGACGATTGCTCCCACACCAAAAGTGCCAGCCACTCAAGCTCTTGCTGCTCCTCAGCGGCCATTGGCAGCGCATCTACAGCAGCACAGACATTGGGGCTCCGGGCTTTCCCTGAGGAGCAGGGCTTCGACGTTTGCCACCAGCTGCACCTGGGCGCCCCCCCCCGAAAAAAAAAAACCCCGAAAAATCACGAACGTCGGACGATTGCTCCCACACCAAAAGTGCCAGCCACTCAAGCTCTTGCTGCTCCTCAGCGGCCATTGGCAGCGCATCTACAGCACCACAGACATTGGGGCTCCGGGCTTTCCCTGAGGAGCAGGGCTTCGACGTTTGCCACCAGCTGCACCTGGGCGCCCCCCGAAAAAAAAACCCCAAAAATCACGAACGTCGGACGATTGCTCCCACACCAAAAGTGCCAGCCACTCAAGCTCTTGCTGCTCCTCAGCGGCCATTGGCAGCGCATCTACAGCACCACAGACATTGGGGCTCCGGGCTTTCCCTGAGGAGCAGGGCTTCGACGTTTGCCACCAGCTGCACCTGGGCGCCCCCGAAAAAAACCCCGAAAAATCACGAACGTCGGACGATTGCTCCCACACCAAAAGTGCCAGCCACTCAAGCTCTTGCTGCTCCTCAGCGGCCATCGGCAGCGCATCTACAGCACCACAGACATTGGGGCTCCGGGCTTTCCCTGAGGAGCAGGGCTTCGACGTTTGCCACCAGCTGCACCTGGGCGCCCCCCAAAAAAAACCCCGAAAAATCACGAACGTCGGACGATTGCTCCCACACCAAAAGTGCCAGCCACTCAAGCTCTTGCTGCTCCTCAGCGGCCATTGGCAGCGCATCTACAGCAGCACAGACATTGGGGCTCCGGGCTTTCCCTGAGGAGCAGGGCTTCGACGTTTGCCACCAGCTGCACCTGGGCGCCCCCGAAAAATACCCCGAAAAATCACGAACGTCGGATTGCTCCCACACCAAAAGTGCCAGCCACTCAAGCTCTTGCTGCTCCTCAGCGGCCATTGGCAGCGCATCTACAGCACCACAGACATTGGGACTCCGGGCTTTCCCTGAGGAGCAGGGCTTCGACGTTTGCCACCAGCTGCACCTGGGCGCCCCCCGAAAAAAACCCCGAAAAATCACGAACGTCGGACGATTGCTCCCACACCAAAAGTGCCAGCCACTCAAGCTCTTGCTGCTCCTCAGCGGCCATTGGCAGCGCATCTACAGCACCGCAGACATTGGGGCTCCGGGCTTTCCCTGAGGAGCAGGGCTTCGACGTTTGCCACCAGCTGCACCTGGGCGCCCCCCGAAAAAAAACCCCGAAAAATCACGAACGTCGGACGATTGCTCCCACACCAAAAGTGCCAGCCACTCAAGCTCTTGCTGCTCCTCAGCGGCCATTGGCAGCGCATCTACAGCAGCACAGACATTGGGGCTCCGGGCTTTCCCTGAGGAGCAGGGCTTCGACGTTTGCCACCAGCTGCACCTGGGCGCCCCACAAAAAAAAACCCTGAAAAATCACGAACGTCGGACGATTGCTCCCACACCAAAAGTGCCAGCCACTCAAGCTCTTGCTGCTCCTCAGCGGCCATTGGCAGCGCATCTACAGCACCACAGACATTGGGGCTCCGGGCTTTCCCTGAGGAGCAGGGCTTCGACGTTTGCCACCAGCTGCACCTGGGCGTCCCCCGAAAAAAACCCCGAAAAATCACGAACGTCGGACGATTGCTCCCACACCAAAAGTGCCAGCCACTCAAGCTCTTGCTGCTCCTCAGCGGCCATTGGCAGCGCATCTACAGCACCACAGACATTGGGGCTCCGGGCTTTCCCTGAGGAGCAGGGCTTCGACGTTTGCCACCAGCTGCACCTGGGCGCCCCCGAAAAAACCCCGAAAAATCACGAACGTCGGATTGCTCCCACACCAAAAGTGCCAGCCACTCAAGCTCTTGCTGCTCCTCAGCGGCCATTGGCAGCGCATCTACAGCAGCACAGACATTGGGGCTCCGGGCTTTCCCTGAGGAGCAGGGCTTCGACGTTTGCCACCAGCTGCACCTGGGCGCCCCCCGAAAAAAACCCCGAAAAATCACGAACGTCGGACGATTGCTCCCACACCAAAAGTGCCAGCCACTCAACCTCTTGCTGCTCCTCAGCGGCCATTGGCAGCGCATCTACAGCAGCACAGACATTGGGGCTCCGGGCTTTCCCTGAGGAGCAGGGCTTCGACGTTTGCCACCAGCTGCACCTGGGCACCCCGAAAAAAACCCCGAAAAATCACGAACGTCGGACGATTGCTCCCACACCAAAAGTGCCAGCCACTCAAGCTCTTGCTGCTCCTCAGCGGCCATTGGCAGCGCATCTACAGCAGCACAGACACTGGGGCTCCGGGCTTTCCCTGAGGAGCAGGGCTTCGACGTTTGCCACCAGCTGCACCTGGGCGCCCCACAAAAAAAAACCCCGAAAAATCACGAACGTCGGACGATTGCTCCCACACCAAAAGTGCCAGCCACTCAAGCTCTTGCTGCTCCTCAGCGGCCATTGGCAGCGCATCTACAGCAGCACAGACATTGGGGCTCCGGGCTTTCCCTGAGGAGCAGGGCTTCCACGTTTGCCACCAGCTGCACCTGGGCGCCCCCCGAAAAAAACCCTGAAAAATCACGAACGTCGGACGATTGCTCCCACACCAAAAGTGCCAGCCACTCAAGCTCTTGCTGCTCCTCAGCGGCCATTGGCAGCGCATCTACAGCAGCACAGAACACTGGGGCTCCGGGCTTTCCCTGAGGAGCAGGGCTTCGACGTTTGCCACCAGCTGCACCTGGGCGCCCCCGAAAAAAAAATCCCCGAAAAATCACGAACGTCGGACGATTCCTCCCACACCAAAAGTGCCAGCCACTCAAGCTCTTGCTGCTCCTCAGCGGCCATTGGCAGCGCATCTACAGCAGCACAGACATTGGGGCTCCGGGCTTTCCCTGAGGAGCAGGGCTTCGACGTTTGCCACCAGCTGCACCTGGGCGCCCCCGAAAAAAAACCCTCAAAAATCACGAACGTCGGACGATTGCTCCCACACCAAAAGTGCCAGCCACTCAAGCTCTTGCTGCTCCTCAGCGACCATTGGCAGCACATCTACAGCACCACAGACACTGTGGCTCCGGGCTTTCCCTGAGGAGCAGGGCTTCGACGTTTGCCACCAGCTGCACCTGGGCGCCCCCCGAAAAAAAACCCGAAAATCACGAATGTCGGACGATTGCTCCCACACCAAAAGTGCCAGCCACTCAAGCTCTTGCTGCTCCTCAGCGGCCATTGGCAGCGCATCTACAGCAGCACAGACATTGGGACTCCGGGCTTTCCCTGAGGAGCAGGGCTTCGACGTTTGCCACCAGCTGCACCTGGGCGACCCCGAAAAAAACCCCTAAAAATCACGAACGTCGGACGATTGCTCCCACACCAAAAGTGCCAGCCACTCAAGCTCTTGCTGCTCCTCAGCGGCCATTGGCAGCGCATCTACAGCAGCACAGACATTGGGGCTCCGGGCTTTCCCTGAGGAGCAGGGCTTCGACGTTTGCCACCAGCTGCACCTGGGCGCCCCCCAAAAATAACCCCGAAAAATCACGAACGTCGGACGATTGCTCCCACAACAAAAGTGCCAGCCACTCAAGCTCTTGCTGCTCCTCTACAGCCATTGGCAGCGCATCTACAGCACCACAGACATTGGGGCTCCGGGCTTTCCCTGAGGAGCAGGGCTTCGACGTTTGCCACCAGCTGCATCTGGGCGCCCCGAAAAAAAAAACCCCGAAAAATCACGAACGTCGGATTGCTCCCACACCAAAAGTGCCAGCCACTCAAGCTCTTGCTGCTCCTCAGCGGCCATTGGCAGCGCATCTACAGCACCACAGACATTGGGGCTCCGGGCTTTCCCTGAGGAGCAGGGCTTCGACGTTTGCCACCAGCTGCACCTGGTCGCCCCCCGGAAAAAACCCCGAAAACTCACGAACGTCGGACGATTGCTCCCACACCAAAAGTGCCAGCCACTCAAGCTCTTGCTGCTCCTCAGCGGCCATTGGCAGCGCATCTACAGCACCGCAGACACTGGGGCTCCGGGCTTTCCCTGAGGAGCAGGGCTTCGACTTTTGCCACCAGCTGCACCTGGGCGCCCCCCAAAAAAAACCCCGAAAAATCACGAACGTCGGACGATTGCTCCCACACCAAAAGTGCCAGCCACTCAAGCTCTTGCTGCTCCTCAGCGGCCATTGGCAGCGCATCTACAGCACCACAGACATTGGGGCTCCGGGCTTTCCCTGAGGAGCAGGGCTTCGATGTTTGCCACCAGCTGCACCTGGGCGCCCTCCGAAAAAAAACCCCGAAAAATCACGAACGTCGGACGATTGCTCCCACACCAAAAGTGCCAGCCACTCAAGCTCTTGCTGCTCGTCAGCGGCCATTGGCAGCGCATCTACAGCAGCACAGACATTGGGGCTCCGGGCTTTCCCTGAGGAGCAGGGCTTCCACGTTTGCCACCAGCTGCACCTGGGCGCCCCCCGAAGAAAAACCCGAAAAATCACGAACGTCGGACGATTGCTCCCACACCAAAAGTGCCAGCCACTCAAGCTCTTGCTGCTCCTCAGCGGCCATTCGCAGCGCATCTACAGCACCACAGACGTTGGGGCTCCGGGCTTTCCCTGAGGAGCAGGGCTTCGACGTTTGCAACCAGCTGCACCTGGGCGCCCCCCGAAAATAAATCCCGAAAAATCACGAACGTCGGACGATTGCTCCCACACCAAAAGTGCCAGCCACTCAAGCTCTTGCTGCTCCTCAGCGGCCATTGGCAGCGCATCTACAGCACCACAGACACTGGGGCTCCGGGCTTTCCCTGAGGAGCAGGGCTTCGACATTTGCCACCAGCTGCACCTGGGCGCCCCCAGAAAATATCCCGAAAAATCACGAACGTCGGACGATTGCTCCCACACCAAAAGTGCCAGCCACTCAAGATCTTGCTGCTCCTCAGCGGCCATTGGCAGCGCATCTACAGCAGCACAGACATTGGGGCTCCGGGCTTTCCCTGAGGAGCAGGGCTTACACGTTTGCCACCAGCTGCACCTGGGCGCCCCCCAAAAAAAACACCCTGAAAAATCACGAACGTCGGACGATTGCTCCCACACCAAAAGTGCCAGCCACTCAAGCTCTTGCTGCTCCTCAGCGGCCATCGGCAGCGCATCTACAGCACCACAGACATTGGGGCTCCGGGCTTTCCCTGAGGAGCAGGGCTTCGACGTTTGCCACCAGCTGCACCTGGGCGCCCCCCGAAAAAAACCCCGAAAAATCACGAACGTCGGATTGCTCCCACACCAAAAGTGCCAGCCACTCAACCTCTTGCTGCTCCTCAGCGGCCATTGGCAGCGCATCTACAGCAGCACAGACATTGGGGCTCCGGGCTTTCCCTGAGGAGCAGGGCTTCGACGTTTGCCACCACATGCACCTGGGCGCCCCCCGAAAAAAACCCCGAAAAATCACGAACGTCGGACGATTGCTCCCACACCAAAAGTGCCAGCCACTCAAGCTCTTGCTGCTCCTCAGCGGCCATTGGCAGCGCATCTACAGCAGCACAGACATTGGGGCTCCGGGCTTTCCCTGAGGAGCAGGGCTTCGACGTTTGCCACCAGCTGCACCTGGGCGCCCCACGAAGAAAACACTGAAAAATCACGAACGTCGGACGATTGCTCCCACACCAAAAGTGCCAGCCACTCAAGCTCTTGCTGCTTCTCAGCGGCCATTGGCAGCGCATCTACAGCACCACAGACATTGGTGCTCCGGGCTTTCCCTGAGGAGCAGGGCTTCAACGTTTGCCACCAGCTGCACCTGGGCACCCCCCGGGAAAAAACCCTGAAAATTCACGAACGTCGGACGATTGCTCCCACACCAAAAGTGCCAGCCACTCAAGCTCTTGCTGCTCCTCAGCGGCCATTGGCAGCGCATCTACAGCACCACAGACATTGGGGCTCCGGGCTTTCCCTGAGGAGCAGGGCTTACACGTTTGCCACCAGCTGCACCTGGGCGCCCCCGAAAAAAAACCCCGAAAATTCACGAACGTTGGACTATTGCTCCCACCCCAAAAGTGCCAGCCACTCAAGCTCTTGCTGCTCCTCAGTGGCCATTGGCAGCGCATCTACAGCAGCACAGACATTGGGGCTCCGGGCTTTCCCTGAGGAGCAGGGCTTCGACGTTTGCCACCAGCTGCACCTGGGCGCCCCCCGAAAAAAACCCCGAAAAATCACGAACGTCGGACGATTGCTCCAACACCAAAAGTGCCAGCCACTCAAGCTCTTGCTGCTCCTCAGTGGATATTGGCAGCGCATCTACAGCACCACAGACGTTGGGGCTCTGGTCTTTCCCTGAGGAGCAGGGCTTCGACGTTTGCCACCAGCTGCATCTGGGCGCCCCACAAAAAAAAACCCCGAAAATTCACGAACGTCGGACGATTGCTCCCACACCAAAACTGCCAGCCACTCAAGATGTTGCTGCTCCTCAGCGGCCATCGGCAGCGCATCTACAGCAGCACAGACATTGGGGCTCCGGGCTTTCCCTGAGGAGCAGGGCTTCGACGTTTGCCACCAGCTGCATTTGGGCGCCCCCCGAAAAAAACCCCGAAAAATCATGAACGTCGGATTCCTCCCACACCAAAAGTGCCAGCCACTCAAGCTCTTGCTGCTCCTCAGCGGCCATTGGCAGCGCATCTACAGCAGCACAGACATTGGGGCTCCGGGCTTTCCCTGAGGAGCAGGGCTTCGACGTTTGCCACCAGCTGCACCTGGGCGCCCCCCGAAAAAAAAACCCCGAAAAATCACGAACGTCGGACGATTGCTCCCACACCAAAAGTGCCAGCCACTCAAGCTCTTGCTGCTCCTCAGCGGCCATTGGCAGCGCATCTACAGCACCGCAGACGTTGGGGCTCTGGGCTTTCCCTGAGGAGCAGGGCTTCGACGTTTACCACCAGCTGCACCTGGGCGCCCCCCAAAAAAACCCCGAAAATTCACGAACGTCGGACGATTGCTCCCACACCAAAAGTGCCAGCCACTCAAGCTCTTGCTGCTCCTCAGCGGCCATCGGCAGCGCATCTACAGCACCACAGACATTGGGGCTCTGGGCTTTCCCTGAGGAGCAGGGCTTCGACGTTTGCCACCAGCTGCACCCGGGCGCCCCCCGAAAAATACCCCGAAAAATCACGAACGTCGGATTGCTCCCACACCAAAAGTGCCAGCCACTCAACCTCTTGCTGCTCCTCAGCGGCCATTGGCAGCGCATCTACAGCACCACAGACATTGGGGCTCCGGGCTTTCCCTGAGGAGCAGGGCTTCGACGTTTGCCACCAGCTGCACCTGGGCGACCCCCGAAAAAAAACCCCGAAAAATCACGAACGTCGGACGATTGCTCCCACACCAAAACTGCCAGCCACTCAAACTCTTGCTGCTCCTCAGCGGCCATCGGCAGCGCATCTACAGCAGCACAGACATTGGGGCTCCGGGCTTTCCCTGAGGAGCAGGGCTTCGACGTTTGCCACCAGCTGCACCTGGGCGCCCCCCAAAAAAAATCCCGAAAAATCACGAACGTCGGACGATTGCTCCCACACCAAAAGTGCCAGCCACTCAAGCTCTTGCTGCTCCTCAGCAGCCATTGGCAGTGCATCTACAGCACCACAGACGTTGGGGCTCTGGGCTTTCCCTGAGGAGCAGGGCTTCCACGTTTGCCACCAGCTGCACCTGGGCGCCCCCGAAAAACCCCGAAAAATCACGAACGTCGGACGATTGCTCCCACACCAAAAGTGCCAGCCACTCAAGCTCTTGCTGCTCCTCAGCGGCCATTGGCAGCGCATCTACAGCAGCACAGACATTGGGGCTCCGGGCTTTCCCTGAGGAGCAGGGCTTCGACGTTTGCCACCAGCTGCACCTGGGCACCCCCCGGAAAAAAACCCTGAAAATTCACGAACGTCGGACGATTGCTCCCACACCAAAAGTGCCAGCCACTCAAGCTCTTGCTGCTCCTCAGCGGCCATTGGCAGCGCATCTACAGCACCACAGACATTGGGGCTCCGGGCTTTCCCTGAGGAGCAGGGCTTACATGTTTGCCACCAGCTGCACCTGGGCGCCCCCAGAAAAAATCCCCGAAAAATCACGAACGTCGGACGATTGCTCCCACACCAAAAGTGCCAGCCACTCAAGACCTTGCTGCTCCTCAGCGGCCATCGGCAGCGCATCTACAGCACCACAGACATTGGGGCTCCGGGCTTTCCCTGAGGAGCAGGGCTTCGACGTTTGCCACCAGCTGCACCTGGGCGCCCCAAGAAAAAAACCCCGAAAAATCACGAACGTCGGATTGATCCCACACCAAAAGTGCCAGCCACTCAACCTCTTGCTGCTCCTCAGCGGCCATTGGCAGCGCATCTACAGCACCACAGACATTGGGGCTCCGGGCTTTCCCTGAGGAGCAGGGCTTCGACATTTGCCACCAGCTGCACCTGGGCGCCCCGAAAAAAACCCCGAAAAATCACGAACGTCGGATTGCTCCCACACCAAAAGTGCCAGCCACTCAAGCTCTTGCTGCTCCTCAGCGGCCATTGGCAGCGCATCTACAGCACCACAGACATTGGGGCTCCGGGCTTTCCCTGAGGAGCAGGGCTTCGAAGTTTGCCACCAGCTGCACCTGGGCACCCCACAAAAAAAAACCCCGAAAAATCACGAACGTCGGACGATTGCTCCCACACCAAAAGTGCCAGCCACTCAACCTCTTGCTGCTCCTCAGCGGCCATTGGCAGCGCATCTACAGCAGCACAGACATTGGGGCTCCGGGCTTTCCCTGAGGAGCATGGCTTCGACGTTTGCCACCAGCTGCACCTGGGCGCCCCACCAAGAAAACCCTGAAAATTCACGAACGTCGGACAATTGCTCCCACACCAAAAGAGCCAGCCACTCAAGCTCTTGCTGCTCCTCAGGGGCCATTGGCAGCGCATCTACAGCAGCACAGACATTGGGGCTCCGGGCATTCCCTGAGGAGCAGGGCTTCGACGTTTGCCACCAGCTGCACCTGGGCACCCCACAAAAAAAAACCCCTCAAAATCACGAACGTCGGACGATTGCTCCCACACCAAAAGTGCCAGCCACTCAACCTCTTGCTGCTCCTCAGCGGCCATTGGCAGCGCATCTACAGCAGCACAGACATTGGGGCTCCGGGCTTTCCCTGAGGAGCAGGGCTTCGACGTTTGCCACCAGCTGCACATGGGCGCCCCCCGAAAAAAACCCTGAAAATTCACGAACGTCGGACGATTGCTCCCACACCAAAAGTGCCAGCCACTCAAGCTCTTGCTGCTCCTCAGCGGCCATTGGCAGCACATCTACAGCAGCACAGACATTGGGGCTCCGGGCTTTCCCTGAGGAGCAGGGCTTCGACGTTTGCCACCAGCTGCACCTGGGCGCCCCCCGAAAAAATCCCCCGAAAAATCACGAACGTCGGACGATTGCTCCCACCCCAAAAGTGCCACCCACACAAGCTCTTGCTGCTCCTCAGCGGCCATTGGCAGCGCATCTACAGCACCACAGACACTGGGGCTCCGGGCTTTCCCTGAGGAGCAGGGCTTCCACGTTTGCCACCAGCTGCACCTGGGCGCCCCCAGAAAAAATCCCCAAAAAATCACGAACGTCGGACGATTGCTCCCACCCCAAAAGTGCCAGCCACTCAAGCTCTTGCTGCTCCTCTACAGCCATTGGCAGCTCATCTAAAGCAGCACCACAGACATTGGGGCTCTGGGCTTTCCCTGAGGAGCAGGGCTTCGACGTTTGCCACCAGCTGCACCTGGGCGCCCCCCGAAAAAAAACCCCGAAAAATCACTTACATGCAATTGCTCCCACACCAAAAGAGCCAGCCACTCAAGCTCTTGCTGCTCCTCTACAGCCATTGGCAGCGCATCTACAGCACCACAGACACTGGGGCTCCGGGCTTTCCATGAGGAGCAGGGCTTTGACGTTTGCCACCAGCTGCACGTGGGCGCCCCCCTGAAACGAAAACCAGAAAAGTCACGCACGTCGGACGATTGCTCCACACCAAAAGTACCAGCCACTCAAGCTCTTGCTGCTCCTCAGCGGCCATTGGCAGCGCATCTACAGCAGCACAATCATTGGGGCTCCGGGCTTTCGCTGAGAAGCAGGGCTTCGACGTTTGCCACCAGCCGCACCTGGGCGCCCCCCGAAAACGAAATACCCAAAAAATCACGAACGTCGGATGATTGCTCCCACACCAAAAGTGCTAGCTACTCAAACTCTTGCTGCTCCTCAGTGGCCAATGGCAGTGCATCTGCAGCACCACAGACATTGGGGCTCCGGGCTTTCCCTGACGAACAGGGCTTCGACGTTTGTCACCAGGTGCACCCGTTCGCCCCGGAAAAAAACCCCGAAAAATCACGAACGTCGGATGATTGCTCCGACCCCAAAAGTGCCACCCACTCATGCTCCTGCTCCTCTGCAGCGGTCATTGGCAGTGCATCTACAGCAGCACAGACATTGGGGCTCCGGGCTTTCCCTGAGGAGCAGGGCTTCGACGTTTGTCAGCAGCTGAACCTTGCGGCCCCCCGAAAAAAAACCTCCAAAAACCACGAATGTCGGACTATTGCTTCCACACCAAAAGTGCCAGCCCCTCAAGCTCTTGCTGCTCCTCAGGGGCCATTGGCAGTGCATCTACAGCACCACAGACATTGGGACTCCGGGCTTTCCCTCAGGAGCAGCGCTTCAACGTTTGCCACCAGCTGCACCTGGGCGCCCCCCGGAAAAAAAACTCAAAAAATCATGAACGTCAGACGATTGCTCCCACATCAAAAGTGGCAGCCACTTGCTGCTTCTCAGCGGCCATTGGAGGCACACCTACAGCAGCACAGACATTGGGGCTCCGGGCTTTCCCTGAGCAGCAGGGCTTCGACGTTTGCCACCAGCTGCATGTGGTCGCCCCCCGAAAAAAACCCCAAAAAATCACGAACGTCGGATTGCTCCCACCCCAAAAGTGCCAGACACTCAAGCTCTTGCTGCTCCTCAGCGGCCATTGGCAGCGCATCTACAGCACCACAGACATTGGGGCTCTGGGCTTTCCCTGAGGACCAGGGCTTCGACATTTGCCACCAGCTGCACCTGGGCGCCCCCCTGAAACAAAACCCGGAAAAATCACGAACGTCGGACGATTGCTCCACACCAAAAGTGCCAGCCACTCAAGCTCTTGCTGCTCCTCAGCGGCCATTGGCAGCGCATCTACAGCAGCACAATCACTGGGGCTCCGGGCTTTCCCTGACGAGCAGGGCTTCGACGTTTGCCACCAGCTGCACCTGGGCGCCCACTGAAAAAAACCCCGAAAAATCACGAACGTCGGACGATTGCTCCCACAACAAAAGTGCCAGCCACTCAAGCTCTTGCTGCTCCTCAATGGCCAATGGCAGTGCATCTACAGCAACAGAGACACTGGGGCTCCGGGCTTTCCCTGAGGAGCAGGGCTTCGACGTTTGTCACCAGCTGCACCCGTTCGCCCCGGAAAAAAACCCCAAAAAATCACGAACGTTGGACGACTGCTCCCACACCAAAAGTGCCAGCCACTCAAGCTCTTGCTGCTCCTCAGCGGCCATTGGCAGCGCATCTACAGCAGCACAGACATTGGGGCTCTGGGCTTTCCCTGAGGAGCAGGGCTTCCACGTTTGCCATCAGCTGCACCTGGGTGCCCCACAAAAAAAACCCCGAAAAATCACGAACGTCGGACGATTGCTCCCACACCAAAAGTGCCAGCCACTCAAGCTCTTGCTGCTCCTCAGCGGCCATTGGCAGCGCATCTACAGCACCACAGACACTGGGGCTCTGGGCTTTCCCTGAGGAGCAGGGCTTCGACGTTTGCCACCAGCTGCACCAGGGCGCCCCCCAAAAAAAACCCGAAAAATCTCGAAAGTCGGACGATTGCTCCCACACCAAAAGTGCCAGCCACTCAAGCTCTTGCTGCTCCTCAGTGGCCATTGGCAGTTCACCCACCGCACCAGAGACAATGAGGCTCTGGTCTTTCCCTGATGAACAGGGCTTCTACATTTAGGACCAGCTGCACGTGGGCGCTCACTTAAAAAAAAACCCAAAAAATCACGAACGTCGGACGATTGCTCCCACAGCAAAAGTGCCAGCCACTCAAGCTCTTGCTGCTCCTCAGCGGCCATTGGCAGTGCACCTACCGCACCACAGACATTGGGGCTCCGGGCTTTCCCTGACAAACAGGGCTTCGATGTTTACCACCAGCTGCACCTGGGCGCCCTCTGAAAATACCCGAAAAATCACGAACGTCGGACGATTGCTCCCACACCAAAAGTGCCAGCCACTCAAGCTCTTGCTGCTCCTCAGCGGCCATTGGCAACGCACCTACAGCACCACAGACATTGGGGCTCCGGCCTTTCCCTGACGAACAGGGCTTTGACATATACCACCATCTGCACATCGGCACCCCCTGAAAAAGAAACTCCGAAAAATCACGAACGTCAGACGATTGCTCCCACACCAAAAGTGCCAGCCACTCAAGCTCTTGCTGCTCCTCAGCGGCCATTGGCTGCGCACCTACAGCAGCACAGACATTGGGGCTCTGGGTTTTCCCTGACGAACAGGGCTTCGACGTTTACCGCCAGCTGCACCTGGGCGCCCCCTGAAAAAAACCCCGAAAAATCATGAACGTCGGACGATTGCTCCCACACCAACAGTGCAAGACACTCAAGTTCTTGCTGCTCCTCATCGGCCATTGGCAGCGCACCTACAGCACCGCAGATATTGGGGCTCCGGGCTTTCCTTGACGAACAGGGCTTCGACGTATACCACCAGCTGCACCAGGGCGCTCACTGAAAAAAACCCCGAAATATCACGAACATCGGACCACTGTTCCCACACCAAAAGGGCCAGCTACTCAAGCTCTTGCTGCTCCTCAGCAGCAATTGGCAGCGCACCTACCGCAGCACAGACATTGGGGCTCTAGGCTTTCCCTGATGAACAGTGCTTCTACGTTTACCACCAGCTGCATGTGGGGGCCCCCCGAAAAAAAACCCCGAAAAACCACGAACGTCGGACGATTGCTCCCACACCAAAAGGGCCAGCCACTCAAGTTCTTGCTGCTCCTCAGCTGTCATTGGCAGTGCACCTACAGCACCACAGACATTGGGGCTCCGGGCTTTCCCTGACGAACAGGGCTTTGACGTTTACCACCAGCTGCAGGTGGGCGCTCACTGAAAAAAAACCCGAAAAAATCACGAACGTTGGACGATTGCTCCCACACCAAAAGTGCCAGCCACTCAAGCTCTTGCTGCTCCTCAGCGGCCATTGGCAGCGCACCTACAGCAGCACAGACATTGGGGCTCCGGGCTTTCCCTGACGAACAGGGCTTTGACGTATACTACCAGCTGCACATGGGCGCCCCCTGAAAAAGGAACCCCAAAAAATCATGAACGTCGGACGATTGCTCCCACACCAAAAGGGCCAGACACTCAAGCTCTTGCTGCTCCTCAGCGGCCATTGGTAGCGCACCTATAGCAGCACAGACTTTGGGGCTTCGGGCTTTCCCTGACGAACAGGGCTTCGATGTTTACCACCAGCTGCACGAGGGCGCCCCCTGAAAAAAAAACTTGAAAAATCACGACCGTTGAACCATTGCTCCCACACCAAAAGTGCCAGCCACTCAAGCTCTGGCTGCTCCTCAGCTGTCATTGGCAGTGCACCTACAGCAGCACAGACATTGGGGCTCCGGGCTTTCCCTGACAAACAGGGTTTAGACGTTTACCACCAGCTGCATGTGGGCGCTCCTGGAAAAAAAACCCCAAAAAATCACGAACGTTGGACGATTGCTCCCACACCAAAAGGGCCAGCCACTCAAGCTCTTGCTGCTCCTCAGCGGCAATTAGCAGCGCACCTACAGCACCACAGACATTGGGGCTCCGGGCTTTCCCTGACGAACAGGGCTTAGACTTTTACCACCAGCTGCACTTGGGCCCCCCCTGAAAAAAACCCCGAAAAATCACGAACGTTGGACGATTGCTCCCACACCAAAAGTGCCAGCCACTCAAGCTCTTGCTGCCCCTCAGCGGCCATTGGCAGTGCACCTACAGCACCACAGACATTGGGGCTCCGGGCTTTCCCTGACGAACAGGGCTTCGACGTTTAGCACCAGCTGCACCAGGGCGCCCACTGAAAAAAAACCCCAAAATATCATGAACGTCAGACGATTGCTCCCACACCAAAAGTGCCAGCTACTCAAGCTCTTGCTGCTCCTCAGCAGCCATTGGCAGTGCACCTACCGCACCAGATACATTGGGGCTCCGGGCTTTCCCTGACAAACAGGGCTTCGATGTTTACCACCATCTGCACCTGGGCGCCCCCTGAAAAAAACCCAAAAAATCTCGAAAGTCGGACGATTGCTCCCACACCAAAAGTGCCAGCCACTCAAGCTCTTGCTGCTCCTCAGTGGCCATTGGCAGTTCACGTACCGCACCAGAGACAATGAGGCTCCAGTCTTTCCCTGATGAACAGGGCTTCTACATTTAGGACCAGCTGTACGTGGGCGCTCCCCTAAAAAAAACCCAAAAAATCACGAACGTCGGACGATTGCTCCCACACCAAAAGTGCCAGCCACTCAAGCTCTTGCTGCTCCTCAGCAGCCATTGGCAGCGCACCTACCGCAGCACAGACATTGGGGCTCCGGGCTTTCCCTGACGAACAGGGCTTCGTTTACCACCAGCTGCACCAGGGAGCTCACTGAAAAAAAACCCCGAAATATCACGAACGTCGGACCATTGCTCCCACACCAAAAGTGCCAGCCACTCAAGCTCTTGCTGCTCCTCAGCGGCCATTGGCAGTGCACCTACAGCAGCACAGACATTGGGGCTCCGGGCTTTCCCTAAAGAACAGGGCTTCGACGTTTACCACCGTCTGCACGAGGGCGCCCCCTGAAAAAAAAACTCAAAAAATCACGACCGTTGAACCATTGCTCCCACACCAAAAGTGCCAGCCACTCAAGCTCTGGCTGCTCCTCAGCTGTCATTGGCAGTGCACCTACAGCAGCACAGACACTGGGGCTCCGGGCTTTCCCTGACGAACAGGGCTTCGACGTTTACCACCAGCTGCATGTGGGCGCCCCCTAAAAAAAAAACTGAAAAAATCACGAACGTTGGACGATTGCTCCCACACCAAAAGGGCCAGCCACTCAAGCTCTTGCTGCTCCTCAGCGGCAATTGGCAGCGCAACTACAGCAGCACAGATATTGGGGCTCCGGGCTTTCCCTGACGAACAGGGCTTCGACGTTTACCACCAGCTGCACGTGGGCGCCCCCTGAAAAAAAACCACAAAAAATCACGAACGTCGGACCATTGCTCCCACACCAAAAGTGCCAGCCACTCAAGCTCTTGCTGCCCCTCAGCGGCCATTGGCAGTGCACCTACAGCAGCACAGACATTGGGGCTCCGGGCGTTCCCTGACGAACAGGGCTTCGATGTTTACCACCAGCTGCACCAGGGCGCTCACTGAAAAAAACCCCGATAAATCACGAACGTCGGACTATTGCTCCCACACGAAAAGGGCCAGACACTCAAGCTCTTGCTGCTCCTCAGCGGCCATTGGCAGCGCACCTACAGCAGCACAGACATTGGGGCTCCGGGCTTTCCCTGAGGAGCAGGGCTTCGACGTTTGCCACCAGGTGCACGTGGGGGCCCCCTGAAAAAAAAAACCCCGAAAAATTACGAACTTCAGACGATTGTACCCACACCAAAAGTGCCAGGCACTCAAGCACTTGCTGCTCCTCATCGGCCATTGGCAGCGCACCTACAGCAGCACAGATATTGGGGCTCCGGGCTTTTCTTGACGAACAGGGCTTCGACGTATACCACCAGCTGCACCAGGGCGCTCACTGAAAAAAAACCCGAAAAATCACGAACGTCGGACCACTGCTCCCACACCAAAAGGGCCAGCTACTCAAGCTCTTGCTGCTCCTCAGCGGCCATTGGCAGCGCACCTACAGCAGCACAGACGTTGGGGCTCCGGGCTTTCTCTGACGAACAGGGCTTCGATATTTACCACCAGCTGCACCTGGGCGCTCCCTGAAAAAAAAACCCCAAAATATCACGAATGTCGGACGATTGCTCCCACACCAAAAGTGCCAGCCACTCAAGTTCTTGCTGCTCCTCAGCGACCATTGGCAGCGCAGCCACAGCAGCACAGGCATTCGGGCTCCGGGCTTTCCCTGACGAACAGGGCTTTGACATATACCACCAGCTGCACATCGGCACCCCCCGAAAAAGAAACCCCGAAAAATCACGAACGTCGGACGATTGCTCCCACACCAAAAGTGCCAGACACTCAAGCTCTTGCTGCTCCTCAGCGGCCATTGGCAGCGCATCTACAGCAGCACAGACACTGGGGCTCCGGGCTTTCCCTGAAGAACAGGGCTTCGACGTTTACCACAAGCTGCACCAGGGCGCTCACTGAAAAAAAACCCGATAAATCACGAACGTCGGACCATTGCTCCCACACCAAAAGTGCCAGCCACTCAAGCTCTTGCTGCTCCTCAGCGGTCATTGGCAGTGCACCTACAGCAGCACAGACATTGGGGCTCCTGGCTTTCCCTGAGGAGCAGGGCTTCGACGTTTACCACCAGCTGCACGTGGGTGCTCCCTGAAAAAAAACCCCAAAAAATCACTAACGTCAGACGATTGCTCCCACACCAAAAGTGCCAGCCACTCAAGCTCTTGCTGCTCCTCAGCGGCCATTGGCAGCGCATCTACAGCAGCACAGACATTGGGGCTCCGGGCTTTTCCTGACGAACAGGGCTTTGACGTTTACCACCAGCTGCACCTCGGCGCCCCCTGAAAAAGAAATCCCGAAAAATCACTACCGTCGGACGATTGCTCCCACAACAAAAGGGCCAGCCAATCAAGGTCTTGCTGCTCCTCAGCGGACATTGGCAGTGCACCTACAGCAGCACAGACATTGTGGCTCCGGGCTTTCCCTGACGAACAGGGCTTCGACGTTTACCACCAGCTGCACCTCGGCGCCCCCTGAAAAAGAAATCCCGAAAAATCACTACCGTCGGACGATTGCTCCCACAACAAAGGGGCCAGCCACTCAAGCTCTTGCTGCCCCTCAGCGGCCATTGGCAGAGCACCTACAGCAGTACAGATATTGGGGCTCCGGGCTTTCCCTGACGAACAGGGCTTCGACGTTTACCACCAGCTACACGTGTGCGCCCACTGAAAAGAAACCCCGAAAAACCACGAACGTCTGACGATTGCTCCCACACCAAAAGTGCCAGCCACTCAAGCTCTTGCTGCTCCTCAGCGGCCATTGGCAGTGCACCTACAGCAGCACAGACATTGGGGCTCCGGGCTTTCCCTGACGAACAGGGCTTCGATGTTTACCACCAGCTGCACTGGGGCGCCCAGTGAAAATACCCGAAAAATCACGAACGTCGGACGGTTGCTCCCACACCAAAAGTGCCAGCCACTCAAGCTCTTGCTGCCCCTCAGCGGCCATTGGTAGCGGACGTACAGCAGCACATAAATTGAGGCTCTGGTCTTTCCCTGACGAACAGGGCTTCCACGTTTACCACCTGCTGCACGTGGGCGCTCCTGGAAAAAAAACTCGAAAAATCACGAACGTCGGACAATTGCTCCCACACCAAAAGTGCCAGCCACTCAAACTCTTGCTGCTCCTCAGCGGCCATTGGCAGCGCACCTACAGCAGCACAGACATTGGGGCTCCGGGCTTTCCCTGACGAACAGGGCTTTGACATATACCACCAGCTGCACATCGGCACCCCCTGAAAAAGAAACCCCGAAAAATCACGAACGTCGGACGATTGCTCCCACACCAAAAGTGCCAGACACTCAAGCTCTTGCTGCTCCTCAGCGGCCATTGGCAGCGCATCTACAGCAGCACAGACATTGGGGCTCCGGGCTTTCCCTGACGAACAGGGCTTCGACGTTTACCACCAGCTGCACGTGGGTGCTCCCTGAAATAAAATCCCAAAAAATCACTAACGTCAGACGATTGCTCCCACACCAAAAGTGCCAGCCACTCAAGCTCTTGCTGCTCCTCAGCGGCCATTGGCAGCGCATCTACAGCAGCACAGACATTGGGGCTCCGGGCTTTTCCTGACGAACAGGGCTTTGACGTTTACCACCAGCTGCACCTCGGCGCCCCCTGAAAAAGAAATCCCGAAAAAATCACTACCGTCGGACGATTGCTCCCACAACAAAAGGGCCAGCCACTCAAGGTCTTGCTGCTCCTCAGCGGACATTGGCAGTGCACCTACAGCAGCACAGACATTGTGGCTCCGGGCTTTCCCTGACGAACAGGGCTTCGACGTTTACCACCAGCTGCACCTCGGCGCCCCCTGAAAAAGAAATCCCGAAAAATCACTACCGTCGGACGATTGCTCCCACACCAAAAGTGCCAGCCACTCAAGCTCTTGCTGCCCCTCAGCGGCCATTGGCAGAGCACCTACAGCAGTACAGATATTGGGGCTCCGGGCTTTCCCTGACGAACAGGGCTTCGATTTTTACCACCAGGTGCACCTGGGCGCCCACTGAAAAAAAACCCCAAATAATCACGAACGTCGGACGATTGCTCCCACACCAAAAGTGCCAGCCACTCAAGCTCTTGCTGCTCCTCAGCGGCCATTGGCAGCACACCTACAGCAGCACAGACATTGGGGCTCCGGGCTTTCTCTGACGAACAGGGCTTCGACGTTTACCACCAGCTGCACGTGGGTGCTCCCTGAAAAAAAACCCTAAAAATCACTAACGTCAGACGATTGCTCCCACACCAAAAGTGACAGCCACTCAAGCTCTTGCTTCCCCTCAGCGGCCATTGGCAGTGCACCTAAAGCAGCACAGACATTGGGGCTCCGGGCTTTCCCTGACTAACTGGGCTTCGACGTTTACCACAAGCTGCACCAGGGCGCTCACTGAAAAAAAACCCGATAAATCACGAACGTCGGACCATTGCTCCCACACCAAAAGTGCCAGCCACTCAAGCTCTTGCTGCTCCTCAGCGGTCATTGGCAGTGCACCTACAGCAGCACAGACATTGGGGCTCCGGGCTTTCCCTGACGAACAGGGCTTCGACGTTTACCACCAGCTGCATGTGGGTGCTCCCTGAAAAAAAACCCCAAAAAATCACTAACGTCAGACGATTGCTCCCACACCAAAAGTGCCAGCCACTCAAGCTCTTGCTGCTCCTCAGCGGCCATTGGCAGCGCATCTACAGCAGCACAGACATTGGGGCTCCGGGCTTTTCCTGACGAACAGGGCTTTGACGTTTACCACCAGCTGCACCTCGGCGCCCCCTGAAAAAAAATCCCGAAAAAATCACTACCGTCGGACGATTGCTCCCACAACAAAAGGGCCAGCCACTCAAGGTCTTGCTGCTCCTCAGCGGACATTGGCAGTGCACCTACAGCAGCACAGACATTGTGGCTCCGGGCTTTCCCTGACGAACAGGGCTTCGACGTTTACCACCAGCTGCACCTCGGCGCCCCCTGAAAAAGAAATCCCGAAAAATCACTACCGTCGGACGATTGCTCCCACACCAAAAGTGACAGCCACTCAAGCTCTTGCTTCCCCTCAGCGGCCATTGGCAGTGCACCTAAAGCAGCACAGACATTGGGGCTCCGGGCTTTCCCTGACGAACTGGGCTTCGACGTTTACCACCAGCTGCACGAGGGCGCCCCCTGAAAAAAAACCCGATAAATCACGAACGTCGGACCATTGCTCCCACACCAAAAGGGCCGGACACTCAAGCTCTTCCTGCTCCTCAGCGGTCATTGGCAGCGCACATACAGCAGCACAGACATTGGGGCTCCGGGCTTTCCCTGACGAACAGGGCTTCGACGTTTACCACCAGCTGCACCGGGCAGCCCCCTGAAAAGAAAACCCGAAAAATCACGAACGTCGGACGATTTCTCCCACACCAAAAGTGCCAGCCACTCAAGCTCTTGCTGCTCCTCAGGGGCCATTGGCAGCGCACCTTGCAGCAGCTCAGACACTGGGGTCCGGGCTTTCCCTGACGAACAGGGCTTCGACGCATACCACCAGCTGCACATGGGCGCTCCCGGAAAAAAAAACGCAAAAAATCACGAACGTTGGACCATTGCTCCCACACCAAAAGTGCCAGCCACTCAATCTCTTGCTGCTCCTATGCGGACATTGGCAGTCCACCTACCGCACCAGAGACAATGGGGCTCCGGGCTTTCCCTGACGAACAGGGATTCGACGTTTACCACCGTCTACACGTGGGCGCTCACTGAAAACAACCCCAAATAATCACGAACGTCGGACCATTGCTCCCACACCAAAAGTGCCAGACATTCAAGCTCTTGCTGCTCCTCAGCGGCCATTGGTAGCGCCCCTATAGCAGTACAGACATTGGGGCTCCGGGCTTTCTCAGACGAACAGGGCTTTGACGTTTAACACCAGCTACACGTGGGCGCCCCCTGAAAAAGAAACCCCGAAAAATCATGAACGTCGGACGATTGCTCCCACACCAAAAGGGCCAGCCACTCAAACTCTTTTTGCCCCTCAGCGGCCATTGGCAGTGCACCTACAGCAGCACAGACATTGGGGCTCCGGGCTTTCCCTGACGAACAGGACTTAGACGTTTACCACCAGCTGCACGTGGGCGCTCCCGGAAAAAAAACCCCAAAAAATCATGAACGTCAGATGATTGCTCCCACACCAAAAGTGCCAGCCACTCAAGCTCTTGCTGCTCCTCAGAGGCCATTGGCAGCACACCTACAGCAGCACAGACATTGGGGCTCCGGGCTTTCCCTGAGGAGCAGGGCTTGGACGTTTGCCACCAGGTGCACGTGGGCGCCCCCTGAAAAAAAAAACCCCGAAAAATTACGAACTTCGGACGATTGTTCCCACACCAAAAGGGCCAGCCACTCAAGCTCTTTTTGCTCCTCAGCGGTCATTGGCAGTGCACCTATAGCACCAGAGACACTGGGGCTCCGGGCTTTCCCTGACGAACAGGGCTTAGACGTTTACCACCAGGTGCACGTGGGCGCCCACTGAAAACAACCCCGAATAATCACGAACGTTGGACGATTGCTCCCACACCAAAAGGGCCAGACACTCAAGCTCTTGCTGCTCCTCAGCGGCCATTGGCAGCACACCTACAGCACCACAGACATTGGGGCTCCGGGCTTTACCTGAGGAGCAGGGCTTCGACGTTTGCAACCGGGTGCACGTGGGCGCCCCCTGAAAAAAAAAACCCTGAAAAATTACGAACTTCGGACGATTGTTCCCACACCGAAAGGGCCAGCCACTCAAGCTCTTGCTGCTCCTCAGCGGCCATTGGCAGCGCACCTACAGCACCACAGACATTGGGGCTCTGGGCTTTCCCTGACGAACAGGGCTTCGACGTATACCACCAGCTGCACGTGGGCGCCCCCTGAAAAAAAAACCCAAAAAATCACGAACGTTGGACGACTGCTCCAACACCAAAAGTGCCAGCTACTCAAGCTCTTGCTGCTCCTCAGCGGCCATTGGCAGCGCACCTACAGCAGCACAGACATTGGGGCTCCGGGCTTTCCCTGACGAACAGGGCTTCGACGTTTACCACCAGCTGCACGTGGGCGCCCACGGAATAAAATAACTCGAAAAAACACGAGCATCGGACCATTGCTCCCACACCAAAAGTGCCAGCCACTCAAGCTCTTGCTGCTCCTCAGCGGCCATTGGTAGCGCACATACAGCAGCACAGACATTGGGGCTCCAGGCTTTCTCTGACGAACAGGGCTTCGACATATACCACCAGCTGCACAGGGGCGCCCACGGAAAAAAAAACGCAAAAAATCACGAACGTCGGTCGATTGCTCCCACACCAAAAGTGCCAGCCACTCAATCTCTTGCTGCTCCTATGCGGCCATTGGCAGCGCACCTACAGCAGCACAGACATTGGGGTCCGGGCTTTCCCTGACGAACAGGGCTTCTACGTTTACCACCAGCTGCACGAGGGCGCTCACTGAAAAAAACCCCGATAAATCACGAACGTCGGACCATTGCTCCCACACCAAAAGGGCCAGACACTCAAGCTCCTGCTGCTCCTCAGCGGTCATTGGCAGTGCACCTACAGCAGCACAGACATTGGGGCTCCGGGCTTTCCCTGAGGAGCAGGGCTTCGACGTTTGCCACCAGCTGCCCGTGGGCGCCCCCTGGAAAAAAAAACCCCGAAAAATTACGAACGTCAGACGATTGTTCCCACACCAAAAGTGCCAGCCACTCAAGCTCTTGCTGCTCCTCAGCGGCCATTGGCAGCGCACCTACAGCAGCACAGACATTCGGCCTCCGGGCTTTCCCTGACGAACAGGGCTTCGACGTTTACCACCAGGTGCACCGGGGCGCCCCCTGAAAAAAAACCCCGAAAAATAACAAACGTCGGACCATTGCTCCCACACCAAAAGTGCCAGCCACTGAAGCTCTTGCTGCTCCTCAGTGGCCATTGGCAGTGCACCTACACCAGCACAGACATTGGGGCTCCGGGCTTTCCCTGATGAACAGGGCTTCGACGTTTACCACCAGCTGCACGTGGGCGCCCACTGAAAACAACCCCGAATAATCACGAACGTTGGACCATTGCTTCCACAACAAAAGGGCCAACCACTCAAGCTCTTTTTGCTCCTCAGCGGACATTGGCAGTGCACCTACCGCACCAGAGACATTGGGGTTCCGGGCTTTCCCGGACGAACAGGGCTTCGATTTTTACCACCAGGTGCACCTGGGCGCCCACTGAAAAAAAACCCCAAATAATCACGAACGTCGGACGATTGCTCCCACACCAAAAGTGCCAGCCACTCAAGCTCTTGCTGCTCCTCAGCGGCCATTGGCAGCACACCTACAGCAGCACAGACATTGGGGCTCCGGGCTTTCTCTGACGAACAGGGCTTCGACGTTTACCACCAGCTGCACGTGGGTGCTCCCTGAAAAAAAAACCCTAAAAATCACTAACGTCAGACGATTGCTCCCACACCAAAAGTGACAGCCACTCAAACTCTTGCTTCCCCTCAGCGGCCATTGGCAGTGCACCTAAAGCAGCACAGACATTGGGGCTCCGGGCTTTCCCTGACGAACAGGGCTTCGACGTTTACCACCAGCTGCACGAGGGCGCCCCCTGAAAAAAAACCCGATAAATCACGAACGTCGGACCATTGCTCCCACACCAAAAGGGCCGGACACTCAAGCTCTTCCTGCTCCTCAGCGGTCATTGGCAGCGCACATACAGCAGCACAGACATTGGGGCTCCGGGCTTTCCCTGACGAACAGGGCTTCGACGTTTACCACCAGCTGCACCGGGGAGCCCCCTGAAAAAAAAACCCGAAAAATCACGAACGTTGGACGATTTCTCCCACACCAAAAGTGCCAGCCACTCAAGCTCTTGCTGCTCCTCAGCGGCCATTGGCAGCGCACCTTGCAGCAGCTCAGACACTGGGGTCCGGGCTTTCCCTGACGAACAGGGCTTCGACGCATACCACCAGCTGCACATGGGCGCTCCCGGAAAAAAAAACGCAAAAAATCACGAACGTTGGACCATTGCTCCCACACCAAAAGTGCCAGCCACTCAATCTCTTGCTGCTCCTATGCGGACATTGGCAGTCCACCTACCGCACCAGAGACAATGGGGCTCCGGGCTTTCCCTGACGAACAGGGCTTCGACGTTTACCACCGTCTACACGTGGGCGCTCACTGAAAACAACCCCAAATAATCATGAACGTCGGACCATTGCTCCCACACCAAAAGTGCCAGACATTCAAGCTCTTGCTGCTCCTCAGCGGCAATTGGTAGCGCCCCTATAGCAGTACAGACATTGGGGCTCCGGGCTTTCTCAGACGAACAGGGCTTTGACGTTTAACACCATCTACACGTGGGCGCCCCCTGAAAAAGAAACCCCGAAAAATCATGAACGTCGGACGATTGCTCCCACACCAAAAGTGCCAGCCACTCAAGCTCTTGCTGCTCCTCAGCGGCCATTGGCAGCGCACCTACAGCAGCACAGACATTGGGGTCCGGGCTTTCCCTGACGAACAGGGCTTCGACGTTTACCACCAGCTGCAGGAGTGCGCCCACGGAAAAAAAAACTCGAAAAATCACCAACGTTGGACCATTGCTCCCACACCAAAAGGGCCAGCCACTCAAACTCTTTTTGCCCCTCAGCGGCCATTGGCAGTGCACCTACAGCAGCACAGACATTGGGGCTCCGGGCTTTCCCTGAGGAGCAGGGCTTCGACCTTTACCACCAGCTGCACGAGGGCGCTCACTGAAAAAAACCCCGATAAATCACGAACGTCGGACCATTGCTCCCACACCAAAAGGGCCAGACACTCAAGCTCTTGCTGCTCCTCAGCGGTCATTGGCAGTGCACCTACAGCAGCACAGACATTGGGGCTCCGGGCTTTCCCTGACGAACAGGACTTAGACGTTTACCACCAGCTGCACGTGGGCGCTCCCGGAAAAAAAACCCCAAAAAATCATGAACGTCAGATGATTGCTCCCACACCAAAAGTGCCAGCCACTCAAGCTCTTGCTGCTCCTCAGAGGCCATTGGCAGCACACCTACAGCAGCACAGACATTGGGGCTCCGGGCTTTCCCTGAGGAGCAGGGCTTCGACGTTTGCCACCAGGTGCACGTGGGCGCCCCCTGAAAAAAAAAAACCCCGAAAAATTACGAACTTCGGACGATTGTTCCCACACCAAAAGTGCCAGCCACTTAAGCTCTTGCTGCTCCTCAGCGGCCATTGGCAGCGCACCTACAGCAGCACAGACATTGGGGCTCCAGGCTTTCCCTGACGAACAGGGCTTCGACGTATACCACCAGCTGCACAAGGGCGCCCCCTGAAAAAAAAACTCGAAAAATCACCAACGTTGGACCATTGCTCCCACACCAAAAGGGCCAGCCACTCAAGCTCTTTTTGCTCCTCAGCGGTCATTGGCAGTGCACCTATAGCACCAGAGACACTGGGGCTCCGGGCTTTCCCTGACGAACTGGGCTTAGACGTTTACCACCAGGTGCACGTGGGCGCCCACTGAAAACAACCCCGAATAATCACGAACGTTGGACGATTGCTCCCACACCAAAAGGGCCAGCCACTCAAACTCTTGCTGCTCCTCAGCGGCCATTGGCAGCACACCTACAGCACCACAGACATTGGGGCTCCGGGCTTTACCTGAGGAGCAGGGCTTCGACGTTTGCAACCGGGTGCACGTGGGCGCCCCCTGAAAAAAAAAACCCTGAAAAATTACGAACTTCGGACGATTGTTCCCACACCAAAAGGGCCAGCCACTCAAGCTCTTGCTGCTCCTCAGCGGCCATTGGCAGCGCACCTACAGCACCACAGACATTGGGGCTCTGGGCTTTCCCTGACGAACAGGGCTTCGACGTATACCACCAGCTGCACGTGGGCGCCCCCTGAAAAAAAAACCCAAAAAATCACGAACGTTGGACGACTGCTCCAACACCAAAAGTGCCAGCTACTCAAGCTCTTGCTGCTCCTCAGCGGCCATTGGCAGCGCACCTACAGCAGCACAGACATTGGGGCTCCGGGCTTTCCCTGACGAACAGGGCTTCGACGTTTACCACCAGCTGCACGTGGGCGCCCACGGAAAAAAATAACTCGAAAAATCACGAACATAGGACCATTGCTCCCACACCAAAAGTGCCAGCCACTCAAGCTCTTGCTGCTCCTCAGCGGCCATTGGTAGCGCACATACAGCAGCACAGACATTGGGGCTCCGGGCTTTCCCTGACAAAGAGGGCTTCGAAGTTTACCAACAGCTGCACGTGGGTGCCCCCTGAAAAAAAAACTCGAAAAATCACGAACGTCGGACCATTGCTCCCACACCAAAAGGGCCAGACACTCAAGCTCTTGCTGCTCCTCAGCGGTCATTGGCAGTGCACCTATACCACCAGAGACACTGGGGCTCCGGGCTTTCCCTGACGAACAGGGCTTCGACGTTTACCACCAGCTGCACGTGGGCGCTCCCGGAAAAAAAAAACCCCGGAAAATTACGATCTTTTAACGATTGTTCCCACCCCAAAAGTGCCAGCCACTCAAGCTCTTGCTGCTCCTCAGCGGCCATTGGCAGTGCACCTACCGCACCAGAGACATTGGGGCTCCGGGCTTTCCCTGAGGAACAGGGCTTCGATGTTTACCACCAGCTGCACGTGGGCGCCCACTGAAAATACCCGAAAAATCACGAACGTCGGACGATTGCTCCCACACCAAAAGTGCCAGCCACTCAAGCTCTTGCTGCTCCTCAGCGGCCATTGGCAGTGCACCTACAGCACCACAGACATTGGGACTCCGGGCTTTCCCTGACGAACAGGGCTTCGACGTTTACCACCATCTACACATGGGCGCCCACTGAAAGAAATCCCGAAAAATCACGAACGTCGGACGATTGCTCCCACCCCAAAGTGCCAGCCACTCAAGCTCTTGCTGCTCCTCAGCGGCCATTGGTAGCGCACGTACAGCAGCACATAAATTGAGGCTCCAGGCTTTCCCTGACGAACAGGGCTTCCACGTTTACCAACAGCTGCACGTGGGCGCCCCCTGAAAAAAAACCCCCAAAAATCACGAACGTCGGACCATTGCTCCCACACCAGAAGTGCCAGCCACTCAAGCTCTTGCTGCTCCTCAGCGGCCATTGGCAGTGCACCTACAGCCGCACAGACATTGGGGCTCCGGGCTTTCCCTGACGAACAGGGCTTAGACGTTTACCACTGTCGTAGTTCAGCCCTGATCAGGACCAGACTACGCAGTCTCTCTCTCACTCCCCCCACCCTCCGAAAGAACAGGGAGAGAAAATATAAGGAAAAACGGCTCGAGGTTTGAGATAAGGACGGGGAGAAATCCTTAAAGTTACCGTCACGGGCAAAACAGACTCGACTTGGGGAAAACTATTCATTTATTACTACAAACAGCAGGATAATGAGACAGAGAACAAGATAACCTCCATCCACCCCTCCCTCTTCCCAAGCTTAACTTTATCTCTACTACCTTCCCCCCCCCCAAGTGGCACAGGGGGGAAGAGGGAATGGGGGTTGCAGTCAGTTCATCATACGTTGTTTCACACCGCTGCTTCATGTTCGGGGGAAGAACTCCTCACATTCCTCCCCTGCTCCATCATGGGGTCCCACCCCTACGCCACAGTCCTTCGTGGAACTGCTCCGGCGTGGGTCATCTCTTCCACAGAGTGCAGTCTCTCCAGAACGGCTGTCCCAGCGGGCCCTCCACGGGCCACAGCCGCCTTCAGGCATCCACCTCCCCCGGTACGGGGTCCTTCACGGGCTCCAAGTGGATCTCTGCTCCTCCGTGCACCTCCATGGGCTGCAGGGGGACAACCTGCTCCACCATGGTCGTCACCACAGGCTGCAGGGGAATCTTGGCTAGGAGCTGCATTACTCCTCCCTCTCCTTTCTGAACTGACCTTGGCGTCTGCAGCCGTTCCTCACTCACAACAGGGTGCTAGATGTCTCTCAGGATCTTTTTACATCTTATTCACTTCTCATCTCCTTTCCACTTCTTGCAGCCGGGCCGGACCAAGTCGGGCCCAGTCGGCTGCCTGGCGAGAGGCCAGAGGGTGAGGCCTGCAAGGCCCATGAGGCCTGCGCCTCCCCCTCTGCACCTCTGACCCCGCTCAGCTCCTTCACATCTTCTCTTCTCTCTTTTTTTTTTCTGTTTTCCCCTTCTTAATATGTTATCGCAGAGGCGTTATCAGGGAACATTCTGCTACCAATCGGCTTGAGCTTGGCCAGAAGCAGGTCCGCCCTAGGCCCGGCCGAGTCCACTGAACAAAGGGGAGCGACTTCTAGCAGTATCCTGCAGAAGCTACCACCTTAGTCCCCCCCTCACTAACAAAACCATGACAACCACCAGCTGCACCAGGGCGCTCACTGAAAAAAAACCCCGAAAAATCACGAACGTCGGACCATTGCTCCCACACCAAAATTGTCAGCCATTCAAGCTCTTGCTGCTCCTCAGCGGCCATTGGCAGTCCACCTACAGCAGCACAGACATTGGGGCTCCGGGCTTTCCATGACGAACAGGGCTTCGACGTTTACCACCAGCTGCATCTGGGCGCCCCCTGAAAAAAACCTGAAAAATCACTAACATCGGAACATTGCTCCCACACCAAAAGTGCCACCCACTCAAGCTCTTGCTGCTCCTCAGCGGCCATTGTCAGTCCACGTACCGCACCACAGACATTGAGGCTCCGGTCTTTCCCTGACGAACAGGGCTTCTACATTTCCCACCAGCTGCACGTGGGCGCTCCCCTAAAAAAACCCTAAAAATCACCAACGTCGGAAGATTGCTCCCACACCAAAAGGGCCAGACACTCAAGCTCTTGCTGCCCGTCAGCGGCCATTGGCAGTGTACCTACAGCACCACAGACGTTGGGGCTCCTGGCTTTCTCTGACGAACAGGGCTTAAACATTTACCACCAGCTACACGTGGGCACCCACTGAAAAAACCCCGAAAAATCACGAACGTCGAACCATTGATCCCACACCAAAAGAGCCAGCCTCTCAAGCTCTTGCTGCTCCTCAGCGGCCATTGGCAGCGCACCTACAGCAGCACAGACATTGGGGCTCCGGGCTTTCCCTGAGGAGCAGGGCTCCGACGTTTACCACCAGCTGCACTAGGGGGCCCCCTGAAAAAAACCTGAAAAATCACGAACGTCGGACGATTGCTCCCACACCAAAAGTGCCAGCCACTCAAGCTCTTGCTGCTCCTCAGCGGCCATTGGCAGTGCACCTATAGCAGCACAGACACTGGGGCTCCGGGCTTTCCCTGACGAACAGGGCTTCAAAGTTTACCACCAGCTGCACGTCGGCGCTCCCGGAAAAAAAAACCCCTAAAAATCACGAACGTCGGACGATTGCTCCCACACCAAAAGTGCCAGCCACTCAAGCTCTTGCTGCTCCTCAGCGGCCATTGGCAGCGCACCTACAGCAGCACAGACATTGGGGCTCCGGGCTTTCCCTGACGAACAGGGCTTCGACGTTTACCACCAGCTGCACCAGGGTGCCCACTGAAAACAACCCCGAATAAACACGAACGTCGGAAGATTGTTCCCACCCCAAAAGTGCCAGACACTAAAGCTCTTGCTGCTCCTCAGCGGCCATTGTCAGTCCACGTACCGCACCACAGACACTGAGGCTCCGGTCTTTCCCTGACGAAAAGGGCTTCTACATTTACCACCAGCTGCACGTGGGCGCTCCCTGAAAAAAAAACCAAAAAAATCACCAACGTCGGAAGATTGCTCCCACACCAAAAGTGCCAGACACTCAAGCTCTTGCTGCTCCTCAGGTGCCATTGGCAGCGCACCTACCGCAGCACAGACATTGGGGCTCCGGGCTTTCCATGACGAACAGGGCTTCGACGTTTACCACCATCTGCACGTGCGTGCACACTGAAAAAAAACTCAGAAAAATCACCAACGTCGGAAGATTGCTCCCACAACAAAACGGCCAGCCACTCAAGCTCTTGCTGCTCCTCAGCGGCCATTGGCAGCGCACCTACAGCAGCACAGACATTGGGGTCCGGGCTTTCCCTGACGAACAGGGCTTCGACGTTTACCACCAGCTGCACGAGGGCGCCCCCTGAAAAAAAAACTCAAAAAATTACGAACGTTGGACCATTGCTCCCACACCAAAAGGGCCAGCCACTCAAGCTCTTGCTGCCCGTCAGCGGCCATTGGCAGTGCACCTACAGCACCACAGACATTGGGGCTCCGGGCTTTCACTGACGAACAGGGCTTCGACGTATACCACTAGCTGCACCAGGGCGCTCACTAAAAAAAACCCCGATAAATCACAAACGTCGGACCATTGCTCCAACACCAAAAGTGCCAGCCACTCAAGCTCTTGCTGCTCCTCAGTGGCCAATGGCAGTGCACCTACAGCACCACAGACACTGGGGCTCTGGGCTTTCCCTGACGAACAGGGCTTCGACGTTTACCACCAGCTGCACGTGGGCGCTCCCGCAAAAAAAACAAAAAATCACGAACGTCAGACGATTGCTCCAACACCAAAAGTGCCAGCCACTCAAGCTCTTGCTGCTCCTCAGTGGCCATTGGCAGTGCACCTACAGCAGCACAGACATTGGGCCTCCGGGCATTCCCTGACGAACAGGGCTTCGACGTTTACCACCAGCTGCACCGGGGCCCCCCCTGAAAAAAAACCCCGAAAAATCACGAATGTCGGACGATTGCTCCCACACCAAAAGTGCCAGCCACTCAAGCTCTTGCTGCTCCTCAGCGGCCATTGGCAGCGCACCTACAGCACCACAGACATTGGGGCTCCGGGCTTTCCCTGACGAACAGGGCTTCGACGTTTACCACCAGCTGCACCAGGGTGCCCACTGAAAAAAACCCCGAAAAATCACGAACGTCGGAAGATTGCTCCCACACCAAAAGTGCCAGCCACTCAAGCTCTTGCTGCTCCTCAGCGGCCATTGGCAGTGCACCTACAGCAGCACAGACATTGGGGCTCCGGGCTTTCCCTGATGAACAGGGCTTCGACGTTTACCACCAGCTGCACCGGGGCACCCCCTGAAAAAAAAACCGAAATATCAAGTACGTCGGACGATTTCTCCACACAAAAAGTGCCAGACACTCAATCTCTTGCTGCTCCTCAGCGGCCATTGGCAGCGCACCTACAGCAGCACAGACATTGGGGCTCCGGGCTTTCCCTGACGAACAGGGCTTCGACGTTTACCACCAGCTACACGTGGGCGCCCACTGAAAAAAAACCCCGAAAAATCACGAACGTCGGACGATTGTTCCCACACCAAAAGTGCCAGACACTCAAGCTCTTGCTGCTCCTCAGCGGCCATTGTCAGTCCATGTACCGCACCACAGACACTGAGGCTCCGGTCTTTCCCTGACGAAAAGGGCTTCTACATTTACCACCAGCTGCACGTGGGCGCTCCCTGAAAAAAAAAACAAAAAAATCACCAACGTCGGAAGATTGCTCCCACACCAAAAGTGCCAGACACTCAAGCTCTTGCTGCTCCTCAGGTGCCATTGGCAGCGCACCTACCGCAGCACAGACATTGGGGCTCCGGGCTTTCCATGACGAACAGGGCTTCGACGTTTACCACCAGCTGCACATAGGCGCTCACTGAAAATAAAACCTAAAAATCACGAACGTCGGACGATTGCTCCACGCCAAAAGTGCCAGACACTCAAGCTCTTGCTGCTCCTCAGCGGCCATTGGCAGTCCACCTACAGCACCAGAGACACTGGGGCTCCAGGCTTTCCCTGACGAACAGGGCTTCGACGTATACCAACAGCTGCACCAGGGCGCCCCCTGAAAAAAACCTGAAAAATCACGAACGTTGGACCATTGCTCCCACACCAAAAGTGCCAGCCACTCAAGCTCTTGCTGCTCCTCAGGTGCCATTGGTAGCACACCTAGAGCAGCACAGACATTGGGGCTCCAGGCTTTCCCTGACGAACAGGGCTTCGACGTTTACCACCTGCTGCACGTGGGCGCCCCCTGAAAAAAAACTCGAAAAATCACGAACGTCGGACCATTGCTCCCACACCAAAAGGGCCAGCCACTCAAGCTCTTGCTGCTCCTCAGCGGCCATTGGCAGTGCACCTACAGCACCACAGACATTGGGGCTCCGGGCTTTCCCTGACGAACAGGGCTTCGACTTTTACCACTAGCTGCACCAGGGCGCTCACTAAAAAAAACCCCGATAAATCACGAACGTTGGACGATTGCTCCCACACCAAAAGGGCCAGACACTCAAGCTCTTGCTGCTCCTCAGTGGCCAATGGCAGTGTATCTACAGCACCACAAACACTGGGGCTCCGGGCTTTCCCTGACGAACAGGGCTTCGACGTTTGCCACCAGGTGCACGTGGGCTCCCCCTGAAAAAATAACCCCGAAAAATTACGAACTTCGGACGATTGTACCCACACCAAAAGTGCCAGCCACTCAAGCTCTTGCTGCTCCTCAGCGGCCATTGGCAGCGCACCTACAGCAGCACAGACATTGGGCCTCGGGGCATTCCCTGACGAACAGGGCTTCGACGTTTACCACCAGCTGCACCGGGGCCCCCCCTGAAAAAAAAACCCGAAAAATCACGAACGTTGGATGATTGCTCCCACAACAAAAGGGCCAGCCACTCAAGCTCTTGCTGCCCCTCAGCGGCCATTGGCATTGCACCTACAGCAGCACAGACATTGGGGTCTGGGCTTTCCCTGAGGAGCAGGGCTTCGACGTTTACCACCAGCTGCACCGGGGCGCCCCCTGAAAAAATCCCCTAAACATCACGAACGTCGGACGATTGCTCCCACACCAAAAGTGCCAGCCACTCAAGCTCTTGCTGCTCCTCAGCGGCCATTGGTAGCGCACGTACAGCAGCACAGACATTGGGGCTCCGGTCTTTCCCTGACGAACAGGGCTTCGACGTTTACCACCAGCAACACGTGGTCTCCCCATGAAAAAAAACCCCGAGAAATCACGAACTTCGGACCATTGCTCCCACACCAAAAGGGCCAGCCACTCAAGCTCTTCCTGCTCCTCAGCGGCCATTGGCAGTGCACCTACAGCAGCACAGACATTGGGACTCCGGGCTTTCCCTGACGAACAGGGCTTTGACGGTTACCACCAGCTGCACGTGGGCGCCCCCGGAAAAAAAAACCCAAAAAATCACGAACGTCAGATGATTTCTCACACACCAAAAGTGCCAGACACTCAAGCTCTTGCTGCTCCTCAGCGGCCATTGGCAGTCCACCTACCGCACCACAGACATTGGGGCTCCGGGCTTTCCCTGAGGAGCAGGTCTTCGACGTTTACCACCAGCTGCACGTTGGCGACCCCTGAAAAAAAACCCGAAAAATCACGAACCTCGGACGATTGCTCCCACACCAAAAGTGCCAGCCACTCAAGCTCTTGCTGCTCCTCAGCGGCCATTGGTAGCGCACCTACAGCAGCACAGACACTGGGGCTCCGGGCTTTCCCTGACGAACAGGGCTTCGACGTTTACCACCAGCTGCACGTTGGCGCCCCCTGAAAAAAAGACCCGAAAAATCACGAACCTCGGACGATTGCTCCCACACCAAAAGGGCCAGACACTCAAGCTCATGCAGCTCCTCAACGGCCATTGGCAGCGCACCTACAGCAGCACAGACATTGGGGCTCCGGGCTTTCCCTGACGAACAGGGCTTCGACATATACCACCAGCTGCACCGGGGCGCCCCCTGAAAAAAAACCCCGAAAAATCACGAACGTCGGACCATTGCTCCCACACCAAAAGGGCTACACACTCAAGCTCTTTTTGCTCCTCAGCGGTCATTGGCAGTGTACCTACAGCAGCACAGACATTGGGGCTCTGGGCTTTCCCTGACAAACAGGGCTTCGACGTTTACCAGCAGCTGCACCAGGGCGACCCCTGAAAAAAAACCCCGAAAAAACACGAACCTCGGAAGATTGCTCCCACACCAAAAGGGCCAGACTCTCAAGCTCTTGCTGCTCCTCAGCGGCCATTGGCAGCGCACCTACAGCAGTACAGACATTGGGGCTCCGGGCTTTCCCTGACAAACAGGGCTTCGACGTTTACCACCAGGTACACGTGGTAGCCCCCTGAAAAATAAGCCCGAAAAATCACGAACGTCGGACCATTGCTCCCATACCAAAAGTGCCAGCCACTCAAGCTCTTGCTGCTCCTCAGCGGCCATTGGCAGTGCACCTACAGCAGCACAGACATTGGGGCTCCGGGCTTTCCCTGACGAACAGGGCTTCGACGTTTACCACCAGCTGCACCAGGGCGCTCCCTGAAAAAAAACCCTGAAGAAAAACGAACGTCGCACAATTGCTGCCACACCAAAAGTGCCAGCCACTCAAGCTCTTGCTGCTCCGCAGCAGCCTTTGGCACTCCAAGTACTGCACAAGAGACATTGAGGCTCCGGGCTTTCCCTGACGAACAGGGCTTCGACGTTTACCACCAGCTGCACCCTGTTCATCACGTTTGTGATTTTTTGGGGTATTTTTTCAGTGAGAGCCCTGGTGCAGCTGGTGGTAAACGTCGAAGCCCTGTTAATCAGGGAAAGCCCGGAGCCCCAATGTCTGTGCTGCTGTAGGTGCACTGCCAATGGCCACTGAGGAGCAGCAAGAGCTTGAGTGGCTGGCCCTTTTGGTGTGGGAGCAATTGTCCAACGTTCGTGATTTTTTGGGGTTTTTTTCATTGTGCGCCCACGTGTAGCTGGTGGTAAACGTCGAAGCCCTGTTCGTCAGGGAAAGCCCGGAGCCCCAATGTCTGTCCTGCTGTAGGTGCACTCCCAATGGCCGCTGAGGAGCAGGAAGAGCTTGAGTGGCTGGCCCTTTTGGTGTGGGAGCAATCGTCTGACGTTCGTGATTTTTCGGGGTTTTTTTTCAGGGAGCTCCCTGGTGCAGCTGGTGGTAAACGTCAAAGCACTGTTCGTCAGGGAAAGTCCGGAGGCCCAATGTCTGTGCTGCTGTAGGTGCACTGCCAATGGCCCCTGAGGAGCAGCAAGAGCTCCAGTAGCTGGCACTTTTGGTGTGGGAACAATCTTCCGATGTTCGTGATTTTTTGGGGTTTTTTTTCAGTGGGCGCCCTGGTGCAGCTGGTGGCAAACGTCTAAGCCCTGTTCGTCAGGGAAAGCCCGGAGCCCCAACGTCTCTGGTGCTGTAGGTGCGCTGCCAATGGCCGCTGAGGAGCAGCAAAAGCTTGAGTGTCTGGCACTTTTGGTGTGGGAGCAATCGTCCGACGTTCGTGATGTTTCGGGGTTTTTTTTCAGGAGGCGCCCAGGTGCAGATGGTGGTAAAAATCGAAGCCCTGTTCGACAGGGAAAGTCTGGAGACCCAATGTCTGTGGTGCTGTAGGTGCGCTGCCAATGGCCGCTGAGGAGCAGCAAGAGCTTGAGTGGCTGGCACTTTTGGTGTGGGAGCAATTGTCCGACGTTCGTGATTTTTTGAGGTTTTTGTTCAGTGAGCGCCCTGGTGCAGCTGGTGGTAAAAGTCGAAGCCCTGTTCGTCAGGGAAAGCCCGGAGCCCCAATGTCTCTGGTGCTGTAGATGCGCTGGCAATGGCCGCTGAGGAGCAGCAAGAGCTTGAGTGGCTGGCACTTTTGGTGTGGGAGCAATCGTCCGACGTTCGTGATTTTTCGAGTTTGTTTATCAGGGGGCGCCCACGTGCAGCTGGTGGTAAACGTCAAAGCCCTGTTCTTCAGGGAAAGCCCGGAGTCCCAATGTCTCTGGTGCGGTAGGTGGACTGCCAATGGCCGCTGAGGAGCAGCAAGAGCTTGAGTGGCTGGCACTATTGGTGTCGGAGCAATCTTCAGATGTTCGTGATTTTTCAGGGTGTTTTCAGTGGGCGCCCGCATGTAGCTGGTGGCAAACGTCGAAGCCCTGTTCGTCAGGGAAAGCTCTGAGCCCCAATGTCTCTGGTGCTGTAGATGGACTGCCAATGGCCGCTGAGGAGCAGCAAGAGCTTGAGTGTCTGGCACTTTTGGTGTGTGAGCAATCGTCCGACGTTTGTGATTTTTTGGGGTTTTTTTCAGTGAGCGCCCAGGTGCAGCTGGTGGTAAACGTCGAAGCCCTGTTCGTCAGGGAAAGCCCGGAGCATCAATGTCTCTGGTGCAATAGGTGCACTGCCAATGGCCGCTGAGGAGCAGCAAGAGCTTGAGTGTCTGGCACTTGTGGTGTGGGAGCAATCTTCCGACCTTCGTGATTTTTAGGCGGTTTTTTTCAGGGAGCGACCTTGTGCAGCTGCTGATAAACGTCGAAGCCCTGTTCGTCAGGCAAGGTCCGGAGTCCCAATGTCTCTGGTGCGGTCGGTGGACTGCCAATGGCCGCTGAGGAGCAGCAAGAGCTTGAGTGGCTGGCACTTTTGGTGTGGGAGCAATGGTCCGACGTTCGTGATTTTTCGGGGTTTTTTTCAGTGGGCGCCCACATGTAGCTGGTGGTAAACGTCGAAGACATGTTCGTCATGGAAAGCCTGGAGCCCCAATGTCTGTGCTGCTGTAGGTGCACTGCCAATGGCCGCTGAGGAGCAGCAAGAGCTCCAGTAGCTGGCATTTTTGGTGTGGGAGCAATCGTCCGACGTTCATGATTTTTCGGGGTTTTTTTCAGGGAGCTCCCTGGTGCAGCTGGTGGTAAACGTCAAAGCCCTGTTCGTCAGGGAAAGCCCGGAGCCCCAATGTCTGTGCTGCTGTAGGTGCACTGCCAATGGCCGCTGAGGAGCAGCAAGAGCTTGAGTGGCTGGCACTTTTGGTGTGGGAGCAATCGTCCGACGTTCGTGATTTTTCAGGGTTTTTTATCAGGGGACGCCCTGGTGCAGCTGGTGGTAAAAGTCGAAGCCCTGTTCGTCAGGGAAAGCCCGGAGCCCCAGTGTCTGTGCTGTGTTAGGTGGACTGGCAATGGCCGCTGAGGAGCAGCAAGAGCTTGACTGGCTGGCACTTTTGGTGTGGGAGCAATCGTCCGACGTTCGTGATTCTTCGGGGTTTTTTTTCAGTGAGCGCTCTGCCGCAGCTGGTGGTAAACGTCGAAGCCCTGTTTGTCAGGGAAAGCCCGGAGCCCCAATGTCTGTGCTGCTGTAGGTGCGCTGCCAATGGCGGCTGAGAAGCAGAAAGAGCTTGAGTGTCTTGCCGATTTGGTGTGGGAACAATCTTCCGATGTTCGTGATTTTTTGGGGTTTTTTTTCAGTGGGCCGTCCACGTGCAGCTGGTGGTAAACGTCGAAGCCCTGTTCATCAGGGAAAGCCCAGAGTCCCAAAGTCTCTTGTGCGGTAGGTGGACTGCCAATGGCTACTGAGGAGCAGCAAGAGCTTGAGTGGCTGGCAATTTTTGTGTGGGAGGAATGGTCTGACGTTCGTGATTTTTCGGGGTTTTTTTCAGAGGGCGCCCACGTATAACTGGTGGCAAAGGTCTAAGCCCTGTTCGTCAGGGAAAGCCCGGAGCCCCAATGTCTGTGCTGCTGTAGATGCGCTGCCAATGGCCGCTGAGGAGCAGCAAGAGCTTGAGTGGCTGGCACTTTTGGTGTGGGAGCAATCGTCCGACGTTCGTGATGTTTCGGGGATTTTTTCAGGAGGCGCCAAGGTGCAGATGGTGGTAAACATCGAAGCCCTGTTCGTCAGGGAAAGCCTGGAGACCCAATGTCTGTGGTGCTGTAGGTGCGCTGCCAATGGCCGCTGAGGAGCAGCAAGAGCTTGAGTGGCTGGCACTTTTGGTGTGGGAGCAATTGTCCGACGTTGGTGATTTTTTGGGGTTTATGTTCATTGAGCGCCCTGGTGCAGCTGGTGGTAAAAGTCGAAGCCCTGTTCGTCAGGGAAAGCCCGGAGCCCCAATGTCTCTGGTGCTGTAGATGGACTGCCAATGGACGCTGAGGAGCAGCAAGAGCTTGAGTGGCTGGCACTTTTGGTGTGGGAGCAATCTTCCGATGTTCGTGATTTTTCAGGGTGTTTTCAGTGGGCGCCCACATGTAGCTGGTGGCAAACGTCGAAGCCCTGTTCGTCAGGGAAAGCCCGGATCCCTAATGTCTCTGGTGCTGTAGATGGACTGCCAATGGCCGCTGAGGAGCAGCAAGAGCTTGATTGGCTGGCACTTTTGGTATGGGAGCAATCGTCCGACGTTCGTGATTTTTCGGGTTTTTTTTCAGTGGGCGCCCACGTGTAGCTGGTGGTAAACGTCGAAGCCCTGTTCTTCAGGGAAAGCCCGGAGCCCCAATGTCTCTGGTGCTGTAGGTGCACTGCCAATGGCCGCTGAGGAGCAGCAAGAGCTTGAGTGGCTGGCACTTTTGGGGTGGGAGCAATCGTCCGACGTTCGTGATTTTTCGGAGTTTTTTTTCAGTTGGCGCCCATGTTGAGCTGGTTGTAAACGTCGAAGCCCTGTTCGTCAGGGAAAGCCCAGAGACCCAATGTCTGTGGTGCTGTAGGTGCGCTGCCAATGGCCGCTAAGGAGCAGCAAGAGCTTGAGTGGCTGGCACTTTTGGTGTGGGAGCAATGATCCGACGTTCGTGATTTCTTGGGGTTTTTTATCATGGAGCGATCAAGTGCAGCTGGTGGTAAACGTCGAAGCCCTGTTCGTCAGGGAATGCCCGGAGCCCCAATGTCTGTGCTGCTATAGGTGCGCTGCCAATGGCCGCTGAGGAGCAGCAAGAGCTTGAGTGGCTGGCAATTTTGGTGTGGGAGCAATCGTCCAACGTTCGTGATTTTTCGGGGTTTTTTTTCAGGGGGCGCCCAGGTGCAGCTGGTGGTAAACATCGAAGCCCTGTTCGTCAGGGAAAGCCCGGAGCCCCAATGTCTGTGGTGCCGTAGGTGCGCTGCCAATGACCGCTGAGGAGCAGCAAGAGCTTGAGTGTCTGACACTTTTGGTGTGGTAGCAATGGTCCGACGTTCGTGATATAGAAGCGATTTTTCACTCGGCGGCGGTAATGACATGGTGTAAAAGTCGGAGTGCTCTTGTTCTAGGAAATTTCAAACCCCCAATGTTTGTGAGCCTGTAGATGCGGTGGCAAGAGCCGGGCAGGAGAAGCAAGAGCTTTCAGAAATGTCACTTCTGGTGTGGAGCAGTTTTCTGACGTTTGTGATTTTAAAGATTTTTTTCAAAGGGGACTGCCGAGTTGAGGTGATGGTCAATGTCAGAGTCCTGGTGTCCCAGGAAATGCCGGATCCCCAATGTTTGTGAGCCTGTAGATGTGGTGCCTAGAGCTGGTGAGAAGGAGCAAGAACTTACAGAGTTGACACTTCTGGTGTGGGAGCAGCTGTCCGACGTTCATCATTTTTAAGATGTGTTTTAACACTAGGCGGACAGCTCGAGCTGGTGTTAAATGTAGGAGTCCTGGTGGTCTAGGAAATCCCGGAGCTCAAATGTTTCTAGGCCTGTAGATGTGGTGTCCAGACCCGTTGCGGAGCAGCGAGAGATTTTTAAGCTGGCATTTCTGGTGTGGAATCTATCGTCCCACATTCATGATTTTTAACATCTGTTCTCACTGGATGGTCACCTCTAGGTAATGGTAAACGTCAAAGTCCTGGTGGTCTAGGAAATCCCACAGCCCCAGTGTTTGTGGGCCTATACATGCAGTGGCAAGAGCCGGTGAGGAGCAAGAAGAGCTTTCAGAGCTGGCACTTCTGGTGTGGTATCTATCACTCGACGTTCGTGGTTTTTAAGATTTCTGCTCAGCGGGCAGCCGAGTGTACGTGGTGTCAAAGGTCGCAGTCCTGGTGCGCCAGGAAAGCTCGGAGCCTCAGTGTATCTGGGCATGTAGGTGCAGTGGCAAGAGTCGGTGAGGACAAGCAAGAGCTTTCAGAGCTAACACTTCTGGTGTGGGATCTATGGTCCGACGTTCGTGATTGTTAGGATTTTTACTCACTAGACTCTGTGTGTAGATAGTATGAAACATGGGAGTCCTGGCGGTCCAGGAAAGACCGGAGCCGCAATGTTTGTAGGCCTGTAGATGCGGTGGCAAGAGCCGGTGAGGAGCAGCAAGGTCTTTGAGAACGGGCACTTTTGGTGTAGGGTCTGTCGGCTGACGTTTGTGATTTTTAGGATTTTTGCTCATTGGGCGGCCAGCTTTGCTAATGTTAAATGTCAGAGTCCTGGTGGTGTAGGAAATCCCGCAGCCCCAGCATCTGTGAGCCTGTAGGTGCTTTGGCAACAGCTGTGGACGAGCAGCAAGAGCTTTCAGAGCTGGCACTTCTGGTGTGGGATCTAATTGAGTTACATTTGGGATTTTTAATATTTTTGCTCACTAGGTGGCCAGGTGGACATGGTGGCGAACATCGGAGTCCTATTCGTCTAGGAAAGCCCACAGCTCCGATTTTTGAGGACTGTCCTGGTTCTGGCTAGGATAGAGTTAATATTCCCCTGAGCTGGGTGGAGAACTGAAGCTGGTAGCCCCTATGGCTGGGATAGTTAACTAATTAGCTAACAGCTGGGGTTAATTTACCCAAATTAGCCAAAGGGCTGTTCCATCCCATCTGACATCATGCTCAGTTTATAAGTGAGGAGGGTGCTGAAGGGAGCCTCCTGCTGCTTGGAAGAAACTAGGTGTGGAGGTTTGTTGTAAGCCATTATACTGTATTTGTGTTTCATGACTGTTTTGTTTTCTTCTGTCACTACTGTTAAATTTACTTTTTGTGCAATCTCAACCCACAGGGTTTTTTTTCCTGGTTTTCTTTTGTTTACCAGTTGTCCCCCTGTTCTCTCGGAGGGTGGGGGGGAGTGAGAGAGAGAGAGACTGCCTAGTCTGGTCCGGGTAGGGGCTGAACTAGGACAGTTATTTTGGCGCCCAACGTGGGGCTCGAAGGGTTGAGATAATAACAGATCTGACTTTTTGTTTTTTGCTTGAAAGAAATTTGTTTCTACACACTCATTGTAGTGGTTGTCAGTTATTGGTCATGATGTTGCAGTGGTTGGTTATGTTGTTGTATTGTCTGCACTCTTATACGTACTATGTGTTCCCAATGGTGGTGTTTATCACCTCAGGGAAAATGATGAGAGTTATCCTTCTCTTATACTATGCCATATCCATCTATGACATGGTGACATCAATGGCCTTAGAGATAAATTGGTATTCCTACGTGGACAGCTTCCCGATTTCTTTCACTTCCAGGGTAGTTAAACCACTTTATGAGAACTTTGAAGATCTGGGGGATATTCAAGCCACTCTGATGTTGTTGTTATGTATCTTGAATGTGTGCCAAGTCTTGTCTAGGGCTGCAAACCCACTTTTTGGGAATCTCCTCCCGACCTTTACCCTAAGGCAAGATGCTAATCCGTGGCATGGTATGAGGGAGAACAAACTGACCTGCAATGTAGGGACTCAAACTCCAGCAACAGGCACTGCAGCTGCATCAGAGGGTGAACCCGTGCTAGTATCAGTTGGCCCTGTATACAAGAAGACTTGGAAGTCAGCTGGTTTAGTGAGGGATGAAGAAGCCCCTTCTAGGAGGGAGCAGGAGGAAGAAGAGGAAGGTTTATTTGCTTCATGCCAAGGAAGAACTCGGCAGGCAGGCTCTTCCTCAGAGGAAGAACTCCTAAAGGAGACAGTGAGCACCCGATTTCTACCCCTGAGCGAGCTGTGAGACATGCAAAAAGATTTTAGCCATCTTCCTGGGGAGCACTTTATCAGCTGGCTGCTGCAGTGCTGGGATAATGGGGCCAATAGCTTGGAATCAGAGGGCAGAGAAGCTAGGCAACTGGGATCCATTTCTAGAGAAGCAAGCATTGACAAAGCAGTTGGAAAAGGGAGACAAGCCCTCAGCCTCTGGAGGCTATTGGCCAATAGCTTGGAATCAGAGGGCAGAGAAGCTAGGCAACTGGGATCCATTTCTAGAGAAGCAAGCATTGACAAAGCAGTTAGAAAAGGGAGACAAGCCCTCAGCCTCTAGAGGCTATTGGCCCCATTATCCCAGCACCGCAGCAGCCAGCTGATAAAGTGCTCCCCAGGATGATGGCTAAAATCTTTTTGCATGTCTCACAGCTCGCTCAGGGGTAGAAATCGGGTGCTCACTGTCTCCTTTAGGAGTTCTTCCTCTGAGGAAGAGCCTGCCTGCCGAGTTCTTCCTTGGCATGAAGCAAATAAACCTTCCTCTTCTTCCTCCTGCTCCCTCCTAGAAGGGGCTTCTTCATCCCTCACTAAACCAGCTGACTTCCACTTCCAAGGCTTCTTGTATACAGGACCAACTGATACTAGCACGGGTTCACCCTCTGATGCAGCTGCAGTGCCTGTTGCTGGAGTTTGAGTCCCTACATTGCAGGTCAGTTTGTTCTCCCTCATACCATGCCACGGATTAGCATCTTGCCTTAGGGTAAAGGTCGGGAGGAGATTCCCAAAAAGTGGGTTTGCAGCCCTAGACAAGACTTGGCACACATTCAAGATACATAACAACAACATCAGAGTGGCTTGAATATCCCCCAGATCTTCAAAGTTCTCATAAAGTGGTTTAACTACCCTGGAAGTGAAAGAAATCGGGAAGCTGTCCACATAGGAATACCAATTTATCTCTAAGGCCATTGATGTCACCATGTCATAGATGGATATGGCATAGTATAAGAGAAGGATAACTCTCATCATTTTCCCTGAGGTGATAAACACCACCATTGGGAACACATAGTACGTATAAGAGCGCAGACAATACAACAACATAACCAACCACTGCAACATCATGACCAATAACTGACAACCACTACAATGAGTGTGTAGAAACAAATTTCTTTCAAGCAAAAAACAAAAAGTCAGATCTGTTATTATCTCAACCCTTCGAGCCCCACGTTGGGCGCCAAAATAACTGTCCTAGTTCAGCCCCTACCCGGACCAGACTAGGCAGTCTCTCTCTCTCTCACTCCCCCCACCCTCCAAGAGAACAGGGGGACAACTGGTAAACAAAAGAAAACCAGGAAAAAAACCCTGTGGGTTGAGATTGCACAAAAAGTAAATTTAACAGTAGTGACAGAAGAAAACAAAACAGTCATGAAACACAAATACAGTATAATGGCTTACAACAAACTTCCACACCTAGTTTCTTCCAAGCAGCAGGAGGCTCCCTTCAGCACCCTCCTCACTTATAAACTGAGCATGATGTCAGATGGGATGGAACAGCCCTTTGGCTAATTTGGGTAAATTAACCCCAGCTGTTAGCTAATTAGTTAACTATCCCAGCCATAGGGGCTACCAGCTTCAGTTCTCCACCCAGCTCAGGGGAATATTAACTCTATCCTAGCCAGAACCAGGACAGTCCTCAAAAATCGGAGCTGTGGGCTTTCCTAGACGAATAGGACTCCGATGTTCGCCACCATGTCCACCTGGCCACCTAGTGAGCAAAAATATTAAAAATCCCAAATGTAACTCAATTAGATCCCACACCAGAAGTGCCAGCTCTGAAAGCTCTTGCTGCTCATCCACAGCTGTTGCCAAAGCACCTACAGGCTCACAGATGCTGGGGCTGCGGGATTTCCTACACCACCAGGACTCTGACATTTAACATTAGCAAAGCTGGCCGCCCAATGAGCAAAAATATTAAAAATCACAAACGTCAGCCGACAGACCCTACACCAAAAGCGCCAGCCACTCAAGCTCTTGCTGCTCCTCAGCGGCCATTCGCAGCGCATCTACAGCACCACAGACATTGGGGCTCCGAGGATTCCCTGACGAACAGGGCTTCGACGTTTACCACCAGCTGCACCTGGGCGCCCACTGAAAAAAAACTCCGAAAAATTATGAACATCACACGACTGCTCCCACACCAAAAGTGCCAGCCAATCAAGCTCTTGCTGCTCCTCAGCGGCCATTGGCAGCGCACCTACAGCAGCACAGACATTGGGGCTCCGGGCGCCCACGTGTAGCTGGTGGTAAACGTCGAAGACCTGCTCCACAGGGAAAGCCCGGAGCCCCAATGTCTCTGGTGCGGTAGGTGGACTGCCAATGGCCGCTGAGGAGCAGCAAGAGCTTGAGTGGCTGGCACTTTTGGTGTGGAGCAATGGTGCGACGTTCGTGATTTTTCGGGGTTTTTTTCAGGGGGCGCCCATGTGCAGCTGGTGGTAAACATCGAAGCCCTGTTCGTCAGGGAAAGCTCGGAGCCCCAGTCTCTGGGTTGCTGTAGGTGCGCTGCCAATGGCCGCTGAGGAGCAGCAAGAGCTTGCGTGGCTGGCACTTTTGGTGTGGGAGCAATCATCCCACGTTCGTGATTTTTTGTGTAATTTCTTCAGTGGGCGCTTCAGTGCAGTTGATGGTAAACTTCGAAACGCTGTTCTTCAGCGAAAGCCTGAAGCACCAGTGTCTGTGTTGTTGTAGATGCTGCGACAACAGCCGGTGAGGAGCAGTAAGAGCTTAAGTTGCTGGCACTTTTGGTGTGGGAGCAATCGTCCGACGTTCGTGATTTTTAGGGTAATGTTTTTAGTGGGTACTCCTGTGCATTTTATGATAATGTCGAAGTGCTGTTCGTCAGGGAAAGATCGCAGCCCCAGTGTCTGTGGTGCTGTAGAAGAGGCGTCAACGGCCGGTGAGGAGCGGAAAGAGCTTTAGTTATTGGCACTTTTGGTGTGGGAGCAATCGTCTGACGTTCATGATTTTTAGTGTTTTTTTTTTCAGTGGGCTCTTCCCTGCAGTTGATGGTAAACGTCGAAGCAGAGTTGGTCAGGGAAAGCCCAGAGCCCCAGTGTCGGTGGTGCTGTAGATGCAGCGTCAAAGGCCGCTGAGGAGCAGCAAGAGCTTGAGTGGCTGGCACTTTTGCTGTGGGAGCAATCATCCGACCTTCGTGAATTTTGGGGCATTTTGGAAGTGGGCAGCCCTGTGCAGTTGATGGTAAACGTCGAAGCGCTGTTCTTCATGGGAAGTCCGGAGCCTCAGTGTCTGTGGTGCTGTAGATGCCGTGTGAAGGGGAGGTGAGGAGCAGCAAGAGCCTGCGTTGCTGGCACTTTTGGTGTGGGAGCAATCGTCCGATGTTTGTGATTTTTTGTGGTTTTTTTCCGTGGGCGCTTCCGTGCCGTTGATGGTAAAAGTCGAAGCGCTGTGGGTCAGGGAAAGCCCGAAGCCCCAGTGTCGGTGGTGCTGTAGATGCGGTGTCAACAGCCTGTGAGGAGCAGCAAGAGCTTTAGTTGCTGGCACTTTTCGTATGGGAGCAATGGTCCGACGTTCGTGATTTTTCGAGTATATTTTCAGTGGGCGCTTCCGTGCAGTTGATGTTAAATGTAGAAGCGCAGTTCGACAGGGAAGGCCCGGAATCCAAATGTCTGTGGTGCTCTAGATGCGCTGCCAATCGCCGGTTAGGATCAGCAAGACCTTTAGTTGGTGGCACTTTTGGTGTGGGAGCAATCATCTGACATTCGTGATTTTTAGGGTATTTTTTCAGTGCGCGGTTCCGTGCAATTCATACTAGACGTCGATGCACTGTTGGTCAGGAAAAGCCCAGAGCCCCATTGTCTGTAGTGCTGTAGATGAGGCGCCAACGGCCGGGGAGTAGCAGCAAGAGCTTGAGTGGCTGGCACTTTTGGTGTGGGAGCAATCGTCCGACATTCGTGATTTTTAGGGCATTTTGTAAGAGGGCGGGCCTTAGTACTTAATGGTAAACTTCGAAGCTCTGTTGGTCATGAAAAGCCCGGAGCCTCAATGTCTGTGGTGCTGTAGATGCAGTGGAAACGGCGGTGAGGAGCAGCAAGAGCTTGAGTTGCTAGCACTTTTGGTGTGGGAGCAATCGTCTGACGTTCGTGATTTTTAGGGTATTTTTTCCGTGGGAGGCCCTGTGCAGTTGACGGGAAACGTTGAAGCGCTCTTCGTCAGGGAAAGCCCGGAGCCCCAATGTCTGTGGTGCTGTAGATGCGACGTCAACGGCCGCTGACGAGCAGCAAGAGCTTTAGTTGCTAGCAGTTTTGGTGTGGGAGCAATCTTCTGACGTTCGTGATACTTAGTGTATTTTTTCAGTGGGCGCTTTTGTGCAGTTGATGGTAAACGTGGAAGCGGTGTTCATCAGGGAAAGCCTGGAGCCGCAGTGTCTGTGGTGCTGTATGTACGGCATCAACGGTCGGTGAGGAGCAGCAAGAGCTTGAGTTGCTGGCACTTTTGGTGTGGGAGCAATCGTCTGACGTTCTTGATTTGTAGGGTATTTTGTCAGTTGGCGCTTCCGTGCAGTTGATGGTAAACGTCGAAGCACTGTTCGTCAGGGAAATCCCGAAGCCCCAGTGTCGCTGGTGCTGTAGAACCGGCGTGAATGGCCACTGAGGAGCAGCAAGAGCTTGAGTTGCTGGCAGTTGTGGTGTGGGAGCAATGGTCCGACGATCGTGATTTTTAGGGTATTTTTTCAGTGGACGGCACTGTGCAGTTGATGGGAAATGCTGAAGCGCTGTTCATGTGGGAAAGCTTGGACCCCCAATGTCTGTGGTGCTGTAGATGCGACGTCAACGGCTAGTGATAAGCAGCAAGAGCTTGAGTGTCTGGCACTTTTGGTGTGGGAGCAATCGTCAGACATTTATGATTTTTAGTGTATTTTATCAGTGGACGGCCCTGTTCTGTTGATGGCAAAATGGCGAAGCGCTGTTCATCAGGGAAAGCCTGGACCCCCAGTGTCTGTGGTGCTGTAGATGCAACGTCAACGGCTAGTGATAAGCAGCAAGAGCTTGAGTTGCTGGCACTTTTGGTGTGGGAGCAATCGTGCGACATTCATGATTTTTAGTATATTTGTTTCAGTGGGCGCTTCCGAGCACTTAATGGTAAATCTCGAAGCGCTGTTTGTCAGGGAAAGCCCAGAGCCCCAGTGTCTGTGGTTTTCTAGATGCGGTGTGATGGGCGGGTGAGGAGCAGCAAGAGCTTGAGTTGCTGGCACTTTTGGTATGGGAGCAATCGTCCAACGTTGGTGATTTTTAGTGGATTTTGTCAGTGCTGGTCCTGTTTTTTAGGGTATTTTTTCAGTGGGCATTTCCGTGCAATTGATGGTAGACATTGAAGAGCTCTTGGTCAGGGAAAGCCCGGAGCCCCAGTGTCTGTTGTGTTGTAGATGTGGCATCAACAGCCGGTGAGGAGCAGCAAGAGCTTGAGTTGCTGGCACTTCTGGTGTGGGAGCAATCGTCTGACGTTCATGATTTTTAGGGTACTTTTCAGGGGAACTTCCGTGCGACTGATGTAAACGTCGAAGCGCTGTTCGTCAGGGAAAGCCCGCAGCCCCAATGTCTGTGGTGCTGTAGATGCGGCATCAATGGCTGGTGAGGTGCAGAAAGAGCTTTAGTGTCTGGCCCTTTTGGTGTGGGAGCAATCGTGCGACATTCGTGATTTTTAGGATAATTTTTCAATGGGCATTCTGTGCAGTTGATGGTAAATGTCGAAAGGCTGTTGGTCATGGAAAGCCCAGAGCCCCAATGTCTCTGGTGGTGTAGGTGCAGCATTAAAGTTCGGTGAGGTGCAGCAAGAGCTTGAATTGCTGGCAATTCTGGTGTCGGAGCAATATGCAGACCTTCGTGATTTTTAGGGTATTTTGTCAGTGGGCGGCCCTGTGCATTTTATGTTATACGTCGATGCGCTGTTGGTCATGAAAAGCCCAGAACCCCAATGTCTGTGATGCTGTAGATGCGGCGTCAAATGCCGGTGAGGAGCAGCAAGTGCTTTAGTTGCTGGCAACTGTGGTGTGGGAGCAATCGTCCAATGTTCGTGATTTTTAGTGGATTTTGTCAGTGCTGGTCCTGTGCTGTTGATGGTAAATTTCGAAGGACTGTTTGTCAGGGAAACCCTGGAGCCCCAGTGTCTGTGGTACTGTAGATGCGGCATCAGCGGCTGGTGAGGAGCAGCAAGAGCTTTAGTTGCTAGCACTTTTGGTGTGGGAGCAATAGTCCGACTTTCGTGATTTTGGGATATATTTTCTGTGGGCGCTTCTGTACAGTTGTTGGTAAACGTCAAAGCGCTGTTCATCTGGGAAAGCCCAGAGCCCCAGTGTCTGTGCTGCTGTACATGCGGTGTCAACGGCCGCTGAGGAGCAGCAAGAGCTTGAGTGGCTGGCACTTTTGGTGTGGGAGCAATCGTCCGACGTTCGTGATTTTTAGGGTATTTTTTCAGAGGGCACTTCCGTGCAATTGATGGTAAATGTCAAAGCATTTTCTTCAGGGAATGCCCGGATTCCCAATGTCTGTGGTCCTGAAGATGCGGTGTTAAGGGTGGGTGAGGAGCAGCAAGAGCTTTAGTTGCTGGCACTTTTGGTGTGGGAGCAATCATCTGACGTTCATGATTTTTAGGGTACTTTTCAGGGGAAATTCCGTTCGACTGATGTAAACGTCGAAGCGCTGTTCGTCAGGGAAAGCCCGCAGCCCCAGTGTCTGTGGTGCTATAGATGCGGCATCAGTTGCTGGTGAGGTGCAGAAAGAGCTTTAGTGTCTGGCACGGTTGGTGTGGGAGCAATCGTCCAACGTTCGTGATTTTGGGATATATTTTCTGTGGGCACTTCTGTGCAGCTGTTGGTAAACGTCGAAGCACTGTTCGTCAGAGAAAGCCCGGAGCCCCAGTGTCTGTGGTACTGTAGATGCGGCGTTAGCGGCTGGTGAGGAGCAGCAAGAGCTTGAGTGGCTGGCACTTTTGGTGTGGGAGCAATCGTCAGACATTCATATTTTTTATGGTATTTTTTTTAGTGGGTGCTCCTATGCAGTTGATGGTAAACGTCAAAGCGCTGTTCGTCAGGGATAGCCCGGAGCGCCAGTGTCAGTGGTGCTGTAGATGTGGTGTGAAGGGTGGGTGAGGAACAGGAAGAGCTTTAGTTCCTGGCACTTTTGGTCTTGGAGCAATCGTCTGAGGTTCTTTATTTTTAGGCTATATTTTCACTGGGCGGCCCTGTGCAGTAGATGGTAAACGTCAAAGCGCTGTTTGTCAGGGAAAGCCCGGAGCCCCGATGTCTGTGGTGCTGTAGATGCGGCCTCAACGGCCGGTGAGGAGCAGCAGGAGCTTTAGTTGCTGGCACTTTTGGTGTGGGAGCAATCGTCCGACATTCGTGATTTTTAGGATATTTTTTCAGTGGACGCTTCCGTGCAGATGATGTTAAACATTGAAGCACTGTTCATCAGGGAAAGCCCAGAGCCCCGGTGTTTGTGGTCCTGTAGAATGCGGTGTGAAGGGCAGGTGAGGAGCAGCAAGAGCTTTAGTTGCTGGCTCTTTTGGTATGGGAGCAATCATCTGACATTCGTGATTTTTAGGGTATTTTTTCAGTGGGCTCTTCCGTGCACTTGATGGTAAACGTCAAAGCCCTGTTCGTCAGGGAAAGCCCGCAGCCCCAGTGTCTGTGATGCTGTAAATGTGGCGTCAACTGCCGGTGAGGAGCAGCAAGAGCTTTAGTTGCTGGCACTTTTGGTGTGGGAACAATGGTCCGACGTTCTTGCTTTTTAGAGTAATATTTTAGTGGGTGCTCCAGTGCAGTTGATGGTAAACGTCGAAGCGCTGTTCGTCAGGGAAAGCCCGGAGCCCCAATGTCTGTGGTGTTGTAGATGTGGCGTCAACAACCGGTGAGGAGCAGCAAGAGCTGCTCACAGGGCTGCCGGGTTCAAATGGTGGAAAATGTCGGAGTCCTGGTGGTCTAGGACTGACTAGGACTATCCCCAACGTCAGACGATTGCTCTGGGCTTCCCTAGGCCAACAGGACTCTGACATTTGCCACCAAGTCAACCTGGCAGCCCTCTGAGAATAAATCTTATAAGTCCCGAACATCAGACGATTACTCCAACACCAGAAGTGCCTGCTCTGAAAGTTCTTGCTGCTCCTCACCGACTCTTCCCACCGCATCTACAAGCTCAAAAACATTGGGTCTCTCGGCTTTCCTGCATCACCAGGATTCTGACACTTACTATTGACATACGGAAATGGACTCTGTAACTCGGAAGTTATAAACTAGGTATGTTTATTGCGTGCAGATGCACGGGGGATCGCTCCACCACAAGCGTGCATGCCCGAGGTAGAAAACTGTCCCATTTTTATACAATAAAACAATGAATATTCAATTGACGCCTAGACATATTCATTACCTAAACCCACCTACTCTTGCTTCGTATGCTAATTAGCTTATCAGTCCTTCGCGCTTGCGCAAATTCTCCCAATAATTGTGGGCAGGGGTCTTCGGTGGTCTTTGGGATGAAGGCCGTAGGTCTTCTTCATGGTGTACTTTTCACCTTTAGCCTAGAATGCAATGATCCTGCAAGCTTGCAGTGTTCTTATCAGCTTGAGCTGGTTCATGTCCTTGTTAACCATCTGTTTTCCTTTAGCAAGGAGGTTTATAGACGTATTTGTGACACATGCCATCCTGGTTTTGAATTCTTGTTCTTTCTAATCACTCCCTTGAGATAATGCGAGACTGTTTCTCACTCCTTACAAATGAGTCCTTCGTCAGGAAAAGAAAAAAAAACAGACTTCCTCCTCCATTAATTGTTTCTCTAAGCTATATGGTTACGTGACTATGTTTTGTAACTATATTCTTGTCCTGGTTCTGGCTAGGATAGAGCTAATATTTACCTGAGCTGGGTGGAGAACTGCAGCTGGTAGCTTCTATGGCTGGGATAGTTAACTAATTAGCTAACAGCTGGGGTTAATTTACCCAAATTAGCCAAAGGGCTGTTCCATCCCATCTGACATCATGCTCAGTATATAAGCGAGGAGGGTGCTGAAGGGAGCCTCCTGCTGCTTGGAAGAAACTAAGTGTGGAGATTTGTTGTAAGCCATTATACTGTATTTGTATTGCATCACTGTTTTGTTTTCTTCTGTCACTACTGTTAAATTTACTTTTTGTTCAATCTCAACCCACGTGTTTGGTTTTTTTCCTGGTTTTCTTTTGTTTACCAAATCTCCCCCTGTTCTCTTGGGGGCGGGGAGTGAGAGAGAGACTGTGTAGTCTGGTCCCGATTGGGGCTGAACTACAGCAATTCTTTAAGTGCATACATATATAGTTGTGATTAACTTATTGTCCCCATTTCTACGTGGTCCCCTATATCAATCCCCCCTTTTTATCACACTAAGTAAATTCTTTTACTTAAACAGTTTCCCTGAATGATATGAAGCATCATACATGGTTTTGTTGGGGGGGGGGAAGGGGGGCTAATGTGGTAGCTTCTGTAGGAAACTGCTAGAAGTCACTCCCCTTTGTTCAGTGGATTCGGCCAGGCCTAGGGCGGACCCGCTGCTGGCCAAAGCTGAGCCGATTGGTAGCAGAATGTTCCGTGATAACGCCTCTGCGATAACATATTTAAGAAGGGGAAAACAGAAGAAAAAAAAAAGAGGGAAGAGAATATGTGAAGAAGCTGAGCGGGGGCAGAGGCACAGAGGGGGAGGCACAGGCCTCATGGGCCTTGCAGGCCTCACCCTCTGGCCTCTTGCCAGGCTGCTGACTGGGCCCGAATCGGCCCGTGGAGGGCCCGCTGGGACAGCCATTCTGGAGAGACTGCACTCCGTGGAAGAGATGACCCACGCCGGAGCAGTTTCACGAAGGACTGTGATGTATGGGAGGGACCCCACAACAGGGCAGGGGAGGAATGTGAGGAGTTCTTCCCCCAACCATGAAGCAGCGGCGTAAAACAACGTGTGATGAACTGACCGCCATCCCCATTCCCTCTTCCCCTTCCTGTGCAACTCGGGGGGGAAGGTAGTAGAGATAATGTTAAGCTTGGGAAGAGGGAGGGGTGGAGGGAGGTTATCTTGTTCTCTGTCTCATTATCTTGCTGTTTGTAGTAATAAATGAATAGTTTTCCCCAAGAGGAGTCTGTTTTGCCCGTAACGGTAACTTTAAGGATTTCTCCCTGTCCTTATGTCAAACCTCGAGCCGTTTTTCTTTATATTATCTCCCCCTGTTCTCTTGGAGGGTGGGGGGAGTGAGAGAGAGACTGCGTAGTCTGGTCGTGATCGGGGCACAGTTACGACAGTGTTACTTTCTTAAACATTCTCCAAACCCATAGGTACAGCATAATAGTTAATATTAATAAAATTCCTAAGCTAATCAAGAAGATCACAACAGGGGGCACCGTAGTATTAAGGATCCCTGTTGCCTCTGTCCCAGCCCCACTCATGCCCTGAGTACATTTCCATTTCGTGCATAACCACAGTGGCCAAGTTTAAGCCCAACCATTTAAAAGGTGGTCCCATGCTTCCTGTAAACCCAAGGTAGGCGTGAGACCACGGCCATTTGGTGTCCTTTTGATTACAAGTTAGTGGTAAAATGCAGGAAAATATTGCAAACCCAATCACAATTCCAGTTAAACAATTGGTCATTTTAGGATTTAGTTGTTCTAGAGGATTAGTACAGCTACTTCTGTAGATAATGTACTGCCTTCTGTGACCTACTAAAATGGGTTTTATATTTCCTATAATAAAATGACAAATGAGATATAAACTGCACTGATGACAGATTTGGGCAATATTAGTTACTGGCCGGTCCTGGTTTCTTTGTCCGGTATCGTTTGCTGTGGTGTCCCACCGGTTCACTACTGCTTTTGGCTCACATACTTGTTACCCACATTGTTCCTGCCCTTATCCGTTCGAACGAGTTTAAGTCTCAAGTCTTCGTTGTTGTCTGGAGTTACTTTCCACAAGGTTGCAGAGGCTCTCTTGATCCGAGTATGGTGTATGCAGGAGTTCTGTCCCTCTACCTTAATTGCCATGTAGGTGGTGAGGAGGACTTGAAAAGGTCCGGTCCACTGTGGTTCCGGGGTTTTTCTGTAAGAGACATATATATAGTCCCCTGGTTGTATATCGTGAACAGGCCCATCCAGACCCCTACTACGTGTTCCCATTACATGTTTTTCAATTCTTTTTAATTGTTTGTTTAGTGCCACCATATAGGAGGTCATTATTTCTTCACCAATTTGTGAAGGTGTTCCCTTTTGTACCCCATAGGGTCGGCCATATAGAATTTTGAATGGACTAAGCCCTTCTCTTGCTCTTGGTCTGGTTCGTATTTGTATAAGAGCTAATGGTAAAGACTGAGGCCAAGTTAGATTAGTTTCCTGACCCAACTTGACAATCTGTTGTTTGATTAGGTGATTCATTTTCTCCACCTGGCCACTTGATTGTGGTCGGTAAGAGGTATGTAATTGCCAATCTATCCCTAGATGGTGGCTAATTTCTTGTACTATTCTGGACACAAAATGTGGTCCTCTATCCGAGGACATTACCGCTGGGACTCCAAACCTAGGTACTATTTCCTGGAGCAGTATTTTGGTTACTTCCCGGGCTTTAGCAGTTCTGCACGGGGAAGCTTCTGGCCAGCCTGAAAAGGTATCAGTAAGTACTAATAAGTATCAGTACCCCCTTTTCTAGGGAGTTCTGAGAAATCAATCTGCCAATGTTGTCCCGGACCATTCCCCTTTCCGATTTTTTTCAAGTTTCGGCCCTTTTACAACTTTAGGATTAGTCTGGAGACAAAGATCACATTGTTGACTTACTTGTCTAACGGTAGTGTATAAGTTTCGCGCTATTGTGTTCCTGATGAGATCTTTATATAGGGCTTCTGCCCCGCCCCCCCCCCCCCCAGTGTCTTTTTCTATGTTCTTCTCGGACTACTGACCATATCATGTAGGAGGGAATTACTACCCTCCCGTGTGAGGGGTAGTAATTGGCCCACCCTTCCTCATTATATGATCCCTTTAGATCATTAATAAGTTTGCCGTCTTCCTTTGTGTATTCTGGTTTACCTTCTAGAAATACCTGTCCATCAGGAATTAGCGCACCCTCTACCTTGATTGTTTCTCTAGCTGCTTGTTTTGCTTCCCTATCTGCCAGCTCATTTCCTCTTTCCAGTTCTGTGCTCACTTTCTGGTGTGCTTTAATATGCATAATTGCCACCTTTTCGGGAAGTTGGACTGCATTCAGGATTTTCAAAATCTCTTCTGTGTTTGATGGTTTTTCCATGAGAATTTAACCGTCCTCTTTCCTTCCATATTGCTCCATGGGCATGTACCACCCCAAAGGCATATTTAAAGTCAGTCCAAATGTTTACAGTCCTTCCCTGGGCTCTCTCCAGGGCTCGGGTAAGGGCTATGATCTCGGCCTTTTGGGCCGAGACGTCGGCTGATAGTGGCCTGGACTCTATCACCTTTTCGAAAGTGGTAACAGCATATCCGGAATGCCGCCTTCCATTTAACATATAGCTGCTTCCATCAGTGAACCAATGTTCGGCTCCATCAATAGGGACATCTTTAAGATCCGTTCGACTAGAATACGTGGTTTCAATTGTTTCCAAGCAGTCATGACTCACTGGCTCCCCGATGTTCCCATCAAGGAATGAGGCCGGATTGATGATGTTTGTGGTCACGATTTCAACATCATCCTGTTCAACCATTATAGCTTGATATTTCAGGAACCTTTGTGGGGAAAGCCAATGCCCTCCTTTTGCTTCAAGGACCGCAGATACAGTATGGGAAACTAGGACAGTCATTTTCTGGCCTAGAGTGAACTTTCGGGCTTCTTGAATGTTTAGAATGACAGCTGCTACTGCTTTCAGACAGCTGGGCCACCCTTTTGCAGCGGCATCCAGCTGTTTGGAGAAGTATGCTACCGCCCATCTGTATGGTCCCAAATCTTGTGCCAATATTCCTAGTGCCATTCCTTGTTTTTCGTGGGAAAATAGAAAAAATGGCTTACTCACATCAGGAAGTCCCAGTGCTGGTGCCGACATCAGGGCTTTCTTCAGCTGATGGAAGGCTCGATCTGACTCAGCATCCCACTGGAGATCCTTTTGGTTAGCTGCTATCAGGGAATATAGGGGCTTAACAAGCAGACCATAACCACATATCCAAAGTCGGCACCACCCCGTCATTCCTAAGAATGTCCGTAGTTCCTTTATAGTTTGTGGTCGGGGGGTTTGGCATATGGCCTCTTTCCGGGCTTGTCCTAGGATCTGTTGTCCGGCACTGATCTCGTACCCCAGGTACGTGACCTGGGGTTGTAACAACACCTTGTGCCTTTCTCTTAGAAACCCGATATCCCTGTAGTCTTAGGAAATGTAACAGACTCACGGTCCCAATGACACAGGATTCTTTGGTTCTGGTTGCAATAAGAAGGTTGTCTACATATTGTAACACCTTCCCTTCTTCTGATGGTGGTTCCCATGATTCCAAGTCCTTTGCTAGCTGATTCCCAAAAACTGTGGGGCTATTTTTAAACCCCTGCGGCAACACCGTCCATGTGTCTTTCGACCACTTTTGGGATTTTCCCATGCAAAAGCAAAAATTTTCTGGCTGGCTTCATGGAGAGGGAGGCAAAAGAAAGCATCTTTTAAATCTAGGACCGTAAACCAAGCTAAATCAGGTTTTAGCGTGGTTAATAGGGTATAGGTGTTAGCTACCACAGGGTATAGGTCCGCTGTTATTTTGTTGATGGCTCTTAAGTCTTGAACTATCCTATAGGACCCATCAGGTTTCTTAACTGGAAGCATAGGTGTATTGAATTCTGACTCACATTCTTTTAGTAGTCTTAGTTCTATGAACCGCTCTATGATGGGACAAATTCCTTCCCTATCTTCCCTTTTCAGTGGGTATTGTTTGATCCTTATGGCACTCTGTCCCTCCTTTAGTTTTACTATTGTTGGTGGTGCGTTCTTTGCTCGTCCCGGTATATCGGTTGCCCAGACTCCGGGATATACTTGGTCAACAATTCTTGCACCAATTTCTCCTGTTGCAGGGGTACTGACCAAGGATAGACTCATAATTTGAACGTATTGGTGATCATTTACCTCCAGAGTAACTTCCCCTTGCTTAAATTTGATTGTTGCTTCTAGTTGTTCTAATAAATCCCTAGCAAGAAGGGCCTTTGGAGAATTTGGCATATACAGAAATTTATGGATCCCCACTTGCTTCCCCAATTTGTATTTTAAGGGTCTGCAAAAGCAAGCCTCTTCAGTCTGGCCTGTCGCACCTTTCACTGTAATATAATCATTTTCCAGAGGCATCAAAGCTTGATTCAGAACAGAATAAGTCGCTCCCGTGTCTACTAAAAATTTGATTTCTTTTTGTTCTTCCCCTAACTTTATTTTTACTGAGAGGTCGGCTAGACAATTTTCTTCAGCCACGTGAGCTACCGTTTTCCCTTGATTGTTGCGCCATCTAGCGTTCCTTTGGCGCTCAGGGCACTCGTTCTTCCAGTGTCCGGGCTTTTTATATAGCGAACATTGATTCCTACCCAGAGGCGTCAGCCCACGCATTGGTTTAATTTTAAGTTTCCGATTTTCATTTTTCTCTTACCACTGCTATCTCCCTTGTGAGGGGATATTCGTAGCCCCTGTTTTCTCCTCCGGGCAGCCGGCTTTAGCTGATGAGAAGTGTTGGTGAGCAAATCATCCAGGGAAGCGAAGAGTCGCAATGCTTCTGCGCCGGCGGGGCCGTTACCAAGAGCGAGTGAAGAGCAGCAAGAGCTTTCTGTGCTGACCCTTTTCAAGTGAGAGTTTGGCCAGACGTTTGCTGTTTTAGTGCTTTGCTGCTTCTGCGCAGCTTGGACAAAGATCATTGCGGCTTTCGCGGTTCAAGTTGTGCAGCGAAGGCAGAGAGCCTCGTCGTCCGGATCCCCGGAGCTCTGCGGGAAAGAGCGAGACGAGAGCCGCGAGAGCTTCCAGTGCGGCCAGCTGGCGTGTGCCGGCGAGCATCCGCTGTTCGTCGGTTGGAGGACGACTTCCTTCTGCGCGGCTGGTTCCAAGTTGACGGTAACTGCCAGTGTGCTAGCTGTGTAGGATAGCGAAGGGGCTCGACGTTTGTGTGTCCGTAGATCTGCTAGAAAGCGCACGTGAAGAGCAGTAAGGGCTTTCAGAGCAGCCGGTTCTGGTGTTGGAGAGTCGCCAGACATCCGCACTTTTAGTGCCTCACCACCCCGGACAGCTTGGAAAACACGATTGTATCTGTCCCAGCGCAAGCTGTTCAGGAAAGCAGCACAGAGGTACAATGTTCGTGTGCCTTTCGTGCTGCTAGCAAGAAGCCTCCGGAGCAGGCACTTCTCGTGCGGCAACACTCGTGCCTTCTACTATCTTCACAGCCCTTTTTTTCTCCGGGCAGCCGGCTTTAGCTGATGAGAAGTGTTGGTGAGCAAATCATCCAGGGAAGCGAAGAGTCGCAATGCTTCTGCGCCGGCGGGGCCGTTACCAAGAGCGAGTGAAGAGCAGCAAGAGCTTTCTGTGCTGACCCTTTTCAAGTGAGAGTTTGGCCAGACATTTGCTGTTTTAGTGCTTTGCTGCTTCTGCGCAGCTTGGACAAAGATCATTGCGGCTTTCGCGGTTCAAGTTGTGCAGCGAAGGCAGAGAGCCTCGTCGTCCGGATCCCCGGAGCTCTGCGGGAAAGAGCGAGACGAGAGCCGCGAGAGCTTCGAGTGCGGCCAGCTCGCGTGTGCCGGCGAGCATCCGCTGTTCGTCGGTTGGAGGACGACTTCCTTCTGCGCGGCTGGTTCCAAGTTGACGGTAACTGCCAGTGTGCTAGCTGTGTAGGATAGCGAAGGGGCTCGACGTTTGTGTGTCCGTAGATCTGCTAGAAAGCGCACGTGAAGAGCAGTAAGGGCTTTCAGAGCAGCCGGTTCTGGTGTTGGAGAGTCGCCAGACATCCGCACTTTTAGTGCCTCACCACCCCGGACAGCTTGGAAAACACGATTGTATCTGTCCCAGCGCAAGCTGTTCAGGAAAGCAGCACAGAGATACAATGTTCGTGTGCCTTTCGTGCTGCTAGCAAGAAGCCTCCGGAGCAGGCACTTCTCGTGCGGCAACACTCGTGCCTTCTACTATCTTCACAGCCCTTTTTTTCTCCGGGCAGCCGGCTTCAGCTGATGAGAAGTGTTGGTGAGCAAATCATCCAGGGAAGCGAAGAGTCGCAATGCTTCTGCGCCGGCGGGGCCGTTACCAAGAGCGAGTGAAGAGCAGCAAGAGCTTTCTGTGCTGACCCTTTTCAAGTGAGAGTTTGGCCAGACGTTTGCTGTTTTAGTGCTTTGCTGCTTCTGCGCAGCTTGGACAAAGATCATTGCGGCTTTCGCGGTTCAAGTTGTGCAGCGAAGGCAGAGAGCCTCCTCGTCCGGATCCCCGGAGCTCTGCGGGAAAGAGCGAGACGAGAGCCGCGAGAGCTTCGAGTGCGGCCAGCTCGCGTGTGCCGGCGAGCTTCCGCTGTTCGTCGGTTGGAGGACGCCTTCCTTCTGCGCGGCTGGTTCCAAGTTGACGGTAACTGCCAGTGTGCTAGCTGTGTAGGATAGCGAAGGGGCTCGACGTTTGTGTGTCCGTAGATCTGCTAGAAAGCGCACGTGAAGAGCAGTAAGGGCTTTCAGAGCAGCCGGTTCTGGTGTTGGAGAGTCGCCAGACATCAGCACTTTTAGTGCCTCACCACCCCGGACAGCTTGGAAAACACGATTGGAACTGTCCCAGCGCAAGCTGTTCAGGAAAGCACAGAGGTACAATGTTCGTGTGCCTTTCGTGCTGCTAGCAAGAAGCCTCCGGAGCAGGCACTTCTCGTGCGGCAACACTCGTGCCTTCTACTATCTTCACAGCCCTTTTTTTCTCCGGGCAGCCGGCTTCAGCTGATGAGAAGTGTTGGTGAGCAAATCATCCAGGGAAGCGAAGAGTCGCAATGCTTCTGCGCCGGCGGGGCCGTTACCAAGAGCGAGTGAAGAGCAGCAAGAGCTTTCTGTGCTGACCCTTTTCAAGTGAGAGTTTGGCCAGACGTTTGCTGTTTTAGTGCTTTGCTGCTTCTGCGCAGCTTGGACAAAGATCATTGCGGCTTTCGCGGTTCAAGTTGTGCAGCGAAGGCAGAGAGCCTCCTCGTCCGGATCCCCGGAGCTCTGCGGGAAAGAGCGAGACGAGAGCCGCGAGAGCTTCGAGTGCGGCCAGCTCGCGTGTGCCGGCGAGCATCCGCTGTTCGTCGGTTGGAGGACGCCTTCCTTCTGCGCGGCTGGTTCCAAGTTGACGGTAACTGCCAGTGTGCTAGCTGTGTAGGATAGCGAAGGGGCTCGACGTTTGTGTGTCCGTAGATCTGCTAGAAAGCGCACGTGAAGAGCAGTAAGGGCTTTCAGAGCAGCCGGTTCTGGTGTTGGAGAGTCGCCAGACATCCGCACTTTTAGTGCCTCACCACCCCGGACAGCTTGGAAAACACGATTGTATCTGTCCCAGCGCAAGCTGTTCAGGAAAGCACAGAGGTACAATGTTCGTGTGCCTTTCGTGCTGCTAGCAAGAAGCCTCCGGAGCAGGCACTTCTCGTGCGGCAACACTCGTGCCTTCTACTATCTTCACAGCCCTTTTTTTCTCCGGGCAGCCGGCTTCAGCTGATGAGAAGTGTTGGTGAGCAAATCATCCAGGGAAGCGAAGAGTCGCAATGCTTCTGCGCCGGCGGGGCCGTTACCAAGAGCGAGTGAAGAGCAGCAAGAGCTTTCTGTGCTGACCCTTTTCAAGTGAGAGTTTGGCCAGACGTTTGCTGTTTTAGTGCTTTGCTGCTTCTGCGCAGCTTGGACAAAGATCATTGCGGCTTTCGCGGTTCAAGTTGTGCAGCGAAGGCAGAGAGCCTCGTCGTCCGGATCCCCGGAGCTCTGCGGGAAAGAGCGAGACGAGAGCCGCGAGAGCTTCGAGTGCGGCCAGCTCGCGTGTGCCGGCGAGCATCCGCTGTTCGTCGGTTGGAGGACGACTTCCTTCTGCGCGGCTGGTTCCAAGTTGACGGTAACTGCCAGTGTGCTAGCTGTGTAGGATAGCGAAGGGGCTCGACGTTTGTGTGTCCGTAGATCTGCTAGAAAGCGCACGTGAAGAGCAGTAAGGGCTTTCAGAGCAGCCGGTTCTGGTGTTGGAGAGTCGCCAGACATCCGCACTTTTAGTGCCTCACCACCCCGGACAGCTTGGAAAACACGATTGTATCTGTCCCAGCGCAAGCTGTTCAGGAAAGCACAGAGGTACAATGTTCGTGTGCCTTTCGTGCTGCTAGCAAGAAGCCTCCGGAGCAGGCACTTCTCGTGCGGCAACACTCGTGCCTTCTACTATCTTCACAGCCCTTTTTTTCTCCGGGCAGCCGGCTTCAGCTGATGAGAAGTGTTGGTGAGCAAATCATCCAGGGAAGCGAAGAGTCGCAATGCTTCTGCGCCGGCGGGGCCGTTACCAAGAGCGAGTGAAGAGCAGCAAGAGCTTTCTGTGCTGACCCTTTTCAAGTGAGAGTTTGGCCAGACGTTTGCTGTTTTAGTGCTTTGCTGCTTCTGCGCAGCTTGGACAAAGATCATTGCGGCTTTCGCGGTTCAAGTTGTGCAGCGAAGGCAGAGAGCCTCCTCGTCCGGATCCCCGGAGCTCTGCGGGAAAGAGCGAGACGAGAGCCGCGAGAGCTTCGAGTGCGGCCAGCTCGCGTGTGCCGGCGAGCTTCCGCTGTTCGTCGGTTGGAGGACGCCTTCCTTCTGCGCGGCTGGTTCCAAGTTGACGGTAACTGCCAGTGTGCTAGCTGTGTAGGATAGCGAAGGGGCTCGACGTTTGTGTGTCCGTAGATCTGCTAGAAAGCGCACGTGAAGAGCAGTAAGGGCTTTCAGAGCAGCCGGTTCTGGTGTTGGAGAGTCGCCAGACATCAGCACTTTTAGTGCCTCACCACCCCGGACAGCTTGGAAAACACGATTGGAACTGTCCCAGCGCAAGCTGTTCAGGAAAGCACAGAGGTACAATGTTCGTGTGCCTTTCGTGCTGCTAGCAAGAAGCCTCCGGAGCAGGCACTTCTCGTGCGGCAACACTCGTGCCTTCTACTATCTTCACAGCCCTTTTTTCTCCGGGCAGCCGGCTTCAGCTGATGAGAAGTGTTGGTGAGCAAATCATCCAGGGAAGCGAAGAGTCGCAATGCTTCTGCGCCGGCGGGGCCGTTACCAAGAGCGAGTGAAGAGCAGCAAGAGCTTTCTGTGCTGACCCTTTTCAAGTGAGAGTTTGGCCAGACGTTTGCTGTTTTAGTGCTTTGCTGCTTCTGCGCAGCTTGGACAAAGATCATTGCGGCTTTCGCGGTTCAAGTTGTGCAGCGAAGGCAGAGAGCCTCCTCGTCCGGATCCCCGGAGCTCTGCGGGAAAGAGCGAGACGAGAGCCGCGAGAGCTTCGAGTGCGGCCAGCTCGCGTGTGCCGGCGAGCATCCGCTGTTCGTCGGTTGGAGGACGACTTCCTTCTGCGCGGCTGGTTCCAAGTTGACGGTAACTGCCAGTGTGCTAGCTGTGTAGGATAGCGAAGGGGCTCGACGTTTGTGTGTCCGTAGATCTGCTAGAAAGCGCACGTGAAGAGCAGTAAGGGCTTTCAGAGCAGCCGGTTCTGGTGTTGGAGAGTCGCCAGACATCCGCACTTTTAGTGCCTCACCACCCCGGACAGCTTGGAAAACACGATTGGAACTGTCCCAGCGCAAGCTGTTCAGGAAAGCACAGAGGTACAATGTTCGTGTGCCTTTCGTGCTGCTAGCAAGAAGCCTCCGGAGCAGGCACTTCTCGTGCGGCAACACTCGTGCCTTCTACTATCTTCACAGCCCTTTTTTCTCCGGGCAGCCGGCTTCAGCTGATGAGAAGTGTTGGTGAGCAAATCATCCAGGGAAGCGAAGAGTCGCAATGCTTCTGCGCCGGCGGGGCCGTTACCAAGAGCGAGTGAAGAGCAGCAAGAGCTTTCTGTGCTGACCCTTTTCAAGTGAGAGTTTGGCCAGACGTTTGCTGTTTTAGTGCTTTGCTGCTTCTGCGCAGCTTGGACAAAGATCATTGCGGCTTTCGCGGTTCAAGTTGTGCAGCGAAGGCAGAGAGCCTCGTCGTCCGGATCCCCGGAGCTCTGCGGGAAAGAGCGAGACGAGAGCCGCGAGAGCTTCGAGTGCGGCCAGCTCGCGTGTGCCGGCGAGCATCCGCTGTTCGTCGGTTGGAGGACGACTTCCTTCTGCGCGGCTGGTTCCAAGTTGACGGTAACTGCCAGTGTGCTAGCTGTGTAGGATAGCGAAGGGGCTCGACGTTTGTGTGTCCGTAGATCTGCTAGAAAGCGCACGTGAAGAGCAGTAAGGGCTTTCAGAGCAGCCGGTTCTGGTGTTGGAGAGTCGCCAGACATCCGCACTTTTAGTGCCTCACCACCCCGGACAGCTTGGAAAACACGATTGTATCTGTCCCAGCGCAAGCTGTTCAGGAAAGCACAGAGGTACAATGTTCGTGTGCCTTTCGTGCTGCTAGCAAGAAGCCTCCGGAGCAGGCACTTCTCGTGCGGCAACACTCGTGCCTTCTACTATCTTCACAGCCCTTTTTTTCTCCGGGCAGCCGGCTTTAGCTGATGAGAAGTGTTGGTGAGCAAATCATCCAGGGAAGCGAAGAGTCGCAATGCTTCTGCGCCGGCGGGGCCGTTACCAAGAGCGAGTGAAGAGCAGCAAGAGCTTTCTGTGCTGACCCTTTTCAAGTGAGAGTTTGGCCAGACGTTTGCTGTTTTAGTGCTTTGCTGCTTCTGCGCAGCTTGGACAAAGATCATTGCGGCTTTCGCGGTTCAAGTTGTGCAGCGAAGGCAGAGAGCCTCCTCGTCCGGATCCCCGGAGCTCTGCGGGAAAGAGCGAGACGAGAGCCGCGAGAGCTTCGAGTGCGGCCAGCTCGCGTGTGCCGGCGAGCTTCCGCTGTTCGTCGGTTGGAGGACGCCTTCCTTCTGCGCGGCTGGTTCCAAGTTGACGGTAACTGCCAGTGTGCTAGCTGTGTAGGATAGCGAAGGGGCTCGACGTTTGTGTGTCCGTAGATCTGCTAGAAAGCGCACGTGAAGAGCAGTAAGGGCTTTCAGAGCAGCCGGTTCTGGTGTTGGAGAGTCGCCAGACATCAGCACTTTTAGTGCCTCACCACCCCGGACAGCTTGGAAAACACGATTGGAACTGTCCCAGCGCAAGCTGTTCAGGAAAGCACAGAGGTACAATGTTCGTGTGCCTTTCGTGCTGCTAGCAAGAAGCCTCCGGAGCAGGCACTTCTCGTGCGGCAACACTCGTGCCTTCTACTATCTTCACAGCCCTTTTTTTCTCCGGGCAGCCGGCTTCAGCTGATGAGAAGTGTTGGTGAGCAAATCATCCAGGGAAGCGAAGAGTCGCAATGCTTCTGCGCCGGCGGGGCCGTTACCAAGAGCGAGTGAAGAGCAGCAAGAGCTTTCTGTGCTGACCCTTTTCAAGTGAGAGTTTGGCCAGACGTTTGCTGTTTTAGTGCTTTGCTGCTTCTGCGCAGCTTGGACAAAGATCATTGCGGCTTTCGCGGTTCAAGTTGTGCAGCGAAGGCAGAGAGCCTCCTCGTCCGGATCCCCGGAGCTCTGCGGGAAAGAGCGAGACGAGAGCCGCGAGAGCTTCGAGTGCGGCCAGCTCGCGTGTGCCGGCGAGCTTCCGCTGTTCGTCGGTTGGAGGACGCCTTCCTTCTGCGCGGCTGGTTCCAAGTTGACGGTAACTGCCAGTGTGCTAGCTGTGTAGGATAGCGAAGGGGCTCGACGTTTGTGTGTCCGTAGATCTGCTAGAAAGCGCACGTGAAGAGCAGTAAGGGCTTTCAGAGCAGCCGGTTCTGGTGTTGGAGAGTCGCCAGACATCAGCACTTTTAGTGCCTCACCACCCCGGACAGCTTGGAAAACACGATTGGAACTGTCCCAGCGCAAGCTGTTCAGGAAAGCACAGAGGTACAATGTTCGTGTGCCTTTCGTGCTGCTAGCAAGAAGCCTCCGGAGCAGGCACTTCTCGTGCGGCAACACTCGTGCCTTCTACTATCTTCACAGCCCTTTTTTTCTCCGGGCAGCCGGCTTCAGCTGATGAGAAGTGTTGGTGAGCAAATCATCCAGGGAAGCGAAGAGTCGCAATGCTTCTGCGCCGGCGGGGCCGTTACCAAGAGCGAGTGAAGAGCAGCAAGAGCTTTCTGTGCTGACCCTTTTCAAGTGAGAGTTTGGCCAGACGTTTGCTGTTTTAGTGCTTTGCTGCTTCTGCGCAGCTTGGACAAAGATCATTGCGGCTTTCGCGGTTCAAGTTGTGCAGCGAAGGCAGAGAGCCTCGTCGTCCGGATCCCCGGAGCTCTGCGGGAAAGAGCGAGACGAGAGCCGCGAGAGCTTCGAGTGCGGCCAGCTCGCGTGTGGCGGCGAGCATCCGCTGTTTGTCGGTTGGAGGACGCCTTCCTTCTGCGCGGCTGGTTCCAAGTTGACGGTAACTGCCAGTGTGCTAGCTGTGTAGGATAGCGAAGGGGCTCGACGTTTGTGTGTCCGTAGATCTGCTAGAAAGCGCACGTGAAGAGCAGTAAGGGCTTTCAGAGCAGCCGGTTCTGGTGTTGGAGAGTCGCCAGACATCAGCACTTTTAGTGCCTCACCACCCCGGACAGCTTGGAAAACACGATTGGAACTGTCCCAGCGCAAGCTGTTCAGGAAAGCACAGAGGTACAATGTTCGTGTGCCTTTCGTGCTGCTAGCAAGAAGCCTCCGGAGCAGGCACTTCTCGTGCGGCAACACTCGTGCCTTCTACTATCTTCACAGCCCTTTTTTTCTCCGGGCAGCCGGCTTCAGCTGATGAGAAGTGTTGGTGAGCAAATCATCCAGGGAAGCGAAGAGTCGCAATGCTTCTGCGCCGGCGGGGCCGTTACCAAGAGCGAGTGAAGAGCAGCAAGAGCTTTCTGTGCTGACCCTTTTCAAGTGAGAGTTTGGCCAGACGTTTGCTGTTTTAGTGCTTTGCTGCTTCTGCGCAGCTTGGACAAAGATCATTGCGGCTTTCGCGGTTCAAGTTGTGCAGCGAAGGCAGAGAGCCTCGTCGTCCGGATCCCCGGAGCTCTGCGGGAAAGAGCGAGACGAGAGCCGCGAGAGCTTCGAGTGCGGCCAGCTCGCGTGTGCCGGCGAGCATCCGCTGTTCGTCGGTTGGAGGACGACTTCCTTCTGCGCGGCTGGTTCCAAGTTGACGGTAACTGCCAGTGTGCTAGCTGTGTAGGATAGCGAAGGGGCTCGACGTTTGTGTGTCCGTAGATCTGCTAGAAAGCGCACGTGAAGAGCAGTAAGGGCTTTCAGAGCAGCCGGTTCTGGTGTTGGAGAGTCGCCAGACATCCGCACTTTTAGTGCCTCACCACCCCGGACAGCTTGGAAAACACGATTGTATCTGTCCCAGCGCAAGCTGTTCAGGAAAGCACAGAGGTACAATGTTCGTGTGCCTTTCGTGCTGCTAGCAAGAAGCCTCCGGAGCAGGCACTTCTCGTGCGGCAACACTCGTGCCTTCTACTATCTTCACAGCCCTTTTTTTCTCCGGGCAGCCGGCTTTAGCTGATGAGAAGTGTTGGTGAGCAAATCATCCAGGGAAGCGAAGAGTCGCAATGCTTCTGCGCCGGCGGGGCCGTTACCAAGAGCGAGTGAAGAGCAGCAAGAGCTTTCTGTGCTGACCCTTTTCAAGTGAGAGTTTGGCCAGACGTTTGCTGTTTTAGTGCTTTGCTGCTTCTGCGCAGCTTGGACAAAGATCATTGCGGCTTTCGCGGTTCAAGTTGTGCAGCGAAGGCAGAGAGCCTCCTCGTCCGGATCCCCGGAGCTCTGCGGGAAAGAGCGAGACGAGAGCCGCGAGAGCTTCGAGTGCGGCCAGCTCGCGTGTGCCGGCGAGCTTCCGCTGTTCGTCGGTTGGAGGACGCCTTCCTTCTGCGCGGCTGGTTCCAAGTTGACGGTAACTGCCAGTGTGCTAGCTGTGTAGGATAGCGAAGGGGCTCGACGTTTGTGTGTCCGTAGATCTGCTAGAAAGCGCACGTGAAGAGCAGTAAGGGCTTTCAGAGCAGCCGGTTCTGGTGTTGGAGAGTCGCCAGACATCAGCACTTTTAGTGCCTCACCACCCCGGACAGCTTGGAAAACACGATTGGAACTGTCCCAGCGCAAGCTGTTCAGGAAAGCACAGAGGTACAATGTTCGTGTGCCTTTAGGGCTGCTAGCAAGAAGCCTCCGGAGCAGGCACTTCTCGTGCGGCAACACTCGTGCCTTCTACTATCTTCACAGCCCTTTTTTTCTCCGGGCAGCCGGCTTCAGCTGATGAGAAGTGTTGGTGAGCAAATCATCCAGGGAAGCGAAGAGTCGCAATGCTTCTGCGCCGGCGGGGCCGTTACCAAGAGCGAGTGAAGAGCAGCAAGAGCTTTCTGTGCTGACCCTTTTCAAGTGAGAGTTTGGCCAGACGTTTGCTGTTTTAGTGCTTTGCTGCTTCTGCGCAGCTTGGACAAAGATCATTGCGGCTTTCGCGGTTCAAGTTGTGCAGCGAAGGCAGAGAGCCTCCTCGTCCGGATCCCCGGAGCTCTGCGGGAAAGAGCGAGACGAGAGCCGCGAGAGCTTCGAGTGCGGCCAGCTCGCGTGTGCCGGCGAGCATCCGCTGTTCGTCGGTTGGAGGACGACTTCCTTCTGCGCGGCTGGTTCCAAGTTGACGGTAACTGCCAGTGTGCTAGCTGTGTAGGATAGCGAAGGGGCTCGACGTTTGTGTGTCCGTAGATCTGCTAGAAAGCGCACGTGAAGAGCAGTAAGGGCTTTCAGAGCAGCCGGTTCTGGTGTTGGAGAGTCGCCAGACATCAGCACTTTTAGTGCCTCACCACCCCGGACAGCTTGGAAAACACGATTGGAACTGTCCCAGCGCAAGCTGTTCAGGAAAGCACAGAGGTACAATGTTCGTGTGCCTTTCGTGCTGCTAGCAAGAAGCCTCCGGAGCAGGCACTTCTCGTGCGGCAACACTCGTGCCTTCTACTATCTTCACAGCCCTTTTTTCTCCGGGCAGCCGGCTTCAGCTGATGAGAAGTGTTGGTGAGCAAATCATCCAGGGAAGCGAAGAGTCGCAATGCTTCTGCGCCGGCGGGGCCGTTACCAAGAGCGAGTGAAGAGCAGCAAGAGCTTTCTGTGCTGACCCTTTTCAAGTGAGAGTTTGGCCAGACGTTTGCTGTTTTAGTGCTTTGCTGCTTCTGCGCAGCTTGGACAAAGATCATTGCGGCTTTCGCGGTTCAAGTTGTGCAGCGAAGGCAGAGAGCCTCCTCGTCCGGATCCCCGGAGCTCTGCGGGAAAGAGCGAGACGAGAGCCGCGAGAGCTTCGAGTGCGGCCAGCTCGCGTGTGCCGGCGAGCATCCGCTGTTCGTCGGTTGGAGGACGACTTCCTTCTGCGCGGCTGGTTCCAAGTTGACGGTAACTGCCAGTGTGCTAGCTGTGTAGGATAGCGAAGGGGCTCGACGTTTGTGTGTCCGTAGATCTGCTAGAAAGCGCACGTGAAGAGCAGTAAGGGCTTTCAGAGCAGCCGGTTCTGGTGTTGGAGAGTCGCCAGACATCCGCACTTTTAGTGCCTCACCACCCCGGACAGCTTGGAAAACACGATTGTATCTGTCCCAGCGCAAGCTGTTCAGGAAAGCACAGAGGTACAATGTTCGTGTGCCTTTCGTGCTGCTAGCAAGAAGCCTCCGGAGCAGGCACTTCTCGTGCGGCAACACTCGTGCCTTCTACTATCTTCACAGCCCTTTTTTCTCCGGGCAGCCGGCTTTAGCTGATGAGAAGTGTTGGTGAGCAAATCATCCAGGGAAGCGAAGAGTCGCAATGCTTCTGCGCCGGCGGGGCCGTTACCAAGAGCGAGTGAAGAGCAGCAAGAGCTTTCTGTGCTGACCCTTTTCAAGTGAGAGTTTGGCCAGACGTTTGCTGTTTTAGTGCTTTGCTGCTTCTGCGCAGCTTGGACAAAGATCATTGCGGCTTTCGCGGTTCAAGTTGTGCAGCGAAGGCAGAGAGCCTCCTCGTCCGGATCCCCGGAGCTCTGCGGGAAAGAGCGAGACGAGAGCCGCGAGAGCTTCGAGTGCGGCCAGCTCGCGTGTGCCGGCGAGCTTCCGCTGTTCGTCGGTTGGAGGACGCCTTCCTTCTGCGCGGCTGGTTCCAAGTTGACGGTAACTGCCAGTGTGCTAGCTGTGTAGGATAGCGAAGGGGCTCGACGTTTGTGTGTCCGTAGATCTGCTAGAAAGCGCACGTGAAGAGCAGTAAGGGCTTTCAGAGCAGCCGGTTCTGGTGTTGGAGAGTCGCCAGACATCAGCACTTTTAGTGCCTCACCACCCCGGACAGCTTGGAAAACACGATTGGAACTGTCCCAGCGCAAGCTGTTCAGGAAAGCACAGAGGTACAATGTTCGTGTGCCTTTCGTGCTGCTAGCAAGAAGCCTCCGGAGCAGGCACTTCTCGTGCGGCAACACTCGTGCCTTCTACTATCTTCACAGCCCTTTTTTTCTCCGGGCAGCCGGCTTCAGCTGATGAGAAGTGTTGGTGAGCAAATCATCCAGGGAAGCGAAGAGTCGCAATGCTTCTGCGCCGGCGGGGCCGTTACCAAGAGCGAGTGAAGAGCAGCAAGAGCTTTCTGTGCTGACCCTTTTCAAGTGAGAGTTTGGCCAGACGTTTGCTGTTTTAGTGCTTTGCTGCTTCTGCGCAGCTTGGACAAAGATCATTGCGGCTTTCGCGGTTCAAGTTGTGCAGCGAAGGCAGAGAGCCTCCTCGTCCGGATCCCCGGAGCTCTGCGGGAAAGAGCGAGACGAGAGCCGCGAGAGCTTCGAGTGCGGCCAGCTCGCGTGTGCCGGCGAGCATCCGCTGTTCGTCGGTTGGAGGACGACTTCCTTCTGCGCGGCTGGTTCCAAGTTGACGGTAACTGCCAGTGTGCTAGCTGTGTAGGATAGCGAAGGGGCTCGACGTTTGTGTGTCCGTAGATCTGCTAGAAAGCGCACGTGAAGAGCAGTAAGGGCTTTCAGAGCAGCCGGTTCTGGTGTTGGAGAGTCGCCAGACATCCGCACTTTTAGTGCCTCACCACCCCGGACAGCTTGGAAAACACGATTGTATCTGTCCCAGCGCAAGCTGTTCAGGAAAGCACAGAGGTACAATGTTCGTGTGCCTTTCGTGCTGCTAGCAAGAAGCCTCCGGAGCAGGCACTTCTCGTGCGGCAACACTCGTGCCTTCTACTATCTTCACAGCCCTTTTTTTCTCCGGGCAGCCGGCTTTAGCTGATGAGAAGTGTTGGTGAGCAAATCATCCAGGGAAGCGAAGAGTCGCAATGCTTCTGCGCCGGCAGGGCCGTTACCAAGAGCGAGTGAAGAGCAGCAAGAGCTTTCCGTGCTGACCCTTTTCAAGTGAGAGTTTGGCCAGACGTTTGCTGTTTTAGTGCTTTGCTGCTTCTGCGCAGCTTGGACAAAGATCATTGCGGCATTCGCGGTTCAAGTTGTGCAATGAAGGCAGAGAGCCTCCTCGTCCGGATCCCCGGAGCTCTGCGGGAAAGAGCGAGACGAGAGCCGCGAGAGCTTCGAGTGCGGCCAGCTCGCGTGTGCCGGCGAGCTTCCGTCGTTCGTCGGTTGGAGGACGACTTCCTTCTGCGCGGCTGGTTCCAAGTTGACGGTAACTGCCAGTGTGCTAGCTGTGTAGGATAGCGAAGGGGCTCGACGTTTGTGTGTCCGTAGATCTGCTAGAAAGCGCACGTGAAGAGCAGTAAGGGCTTTCAGAGCAGCCGGTTCTGGTGTTGGAGAGTCGCCAGACATCCGCACTTTTAGTGCCTCACCACCCCGGACAGCTTGGAAAACACGATTGTATCTGTCCCAGCGCAAGCTGTTCAGGAAAGCAGCACAGAGATACAATGTTCGTGTGCCTTTCGTGCTGCTAGCAAGAAGCCTCCGGAGCAGGCACTTCTCGTGCGGCAACACTCGTGCCTTCTACTATCTTCACAGCCCTTTTTTTCTCCGGGCAGCCGGCTTCAGCTGATGAGAAGTGTTGGTGAGCAAATCATCCAGGGAAGCGAAGAGTCGCAATGCTTCTGCGCCGGCAGGGCCGTTCCCAAGAGCGAGTGAAGAGCAGCAAGAGCTTTCTGTGCTGACCCTTTTCAAGTGAGAGTTTGGCCAGACGTTTGCTGTTTTAGTGCTTTGCTGCTTCTGCGCAGCTTGGACAAAGATCATTGCGGCTTTCGCGGTTCAAGTTGTGCAATGAAGGCAGAGAGCCTCGTCGTCCGGATCCCCGGAGCTCTGCGGGAAAGAGCGAGACGAGAGCCGCGAGAGCTTCGAGTGTGGCCAGCTCGCGTGTGCCGGCGAGCATCCGCTGTTGGTCGGTTGGAGGACGCCTTCCTTCTGCGCGGCTGGTTCCAAGTTGACGGTAACTGCCAGTGTGCTAGCTGTGTAGGATAGCGAAGGGGCTCGACGTTTGTGTGTCCGTAGATCTGCTAGAAAGCGCACGTGAAGAGCAGTAAGGGCTTTCAGAGCAGCCGGCTCTCGTGCTGGAGAGTCGCCAGACATCAGCACTTTTAGTGCCTCACCACCCCGGACAGCTTGGAAAACACGATTGGAACTGTCCCAGCGCAAGCTGTTCAGGAAAGCACAGAGGTACAATGTTCGTGTGCCTTTCGTGCTGCTAGCAAGAAGCCTCCGGAGCAGGCACTTCTCGTGCGGCAACACTCGTGCCTTCTACTATCTTCACAGCCCTTTTTTTCTCCGGGCAGCCGGCTGTGGCTGATGAGAAGTGTTGGTGTGAGGTGTTGTGTGAGCTTGGTGTGACGGTTGTGTGAGGCACTAAAAGTACAGATGTCTGGCGACTCTCCAACACCAGAACCGGCTGCTCTGACAGCTCTTCACGTGCGCTTTCTAGCGGATCTGCGGACACACAAACGTCGAGCCCCTTCACTATCCTACACAGCTAGCACACTGGCAGTTACCGTCAACTTGGAACCAGCCGCGCAGAAGGAAGTCGTCCTCCAATCGACGAACAGCGGATGCTCGCCGGCACACGCGAGCTGGCCGCACTCGAAGCTCTCGCGGCTCTCGTCTCGCTCTTTCCCGCAGAGCTCCGGGGATCCGGACGAGGAGGCTCTCTGCCTTCGCTGCACAACTTGAACCGCGAAAGCCGCAATGATCTTTGTCCAAGCTGCGCAGAAGCAGCAAAGCACTAAAACAGCAAACGTCTGGCCAAACTCTCACTTGAAAAGGGTCAGCACGGAAAGCTCTTGCTGCTCTTCACTCGCTCTTGGTAACGGCCCCGCCGGCGCAGAAGCATTGCGACTCTTCGCTTCCCTGGATGATTTGCCCACCAACACTTCTCATCAGCTATAGCCGGCTGCCCGGAGGAGAAAACAGGGGCTACGAATATCCCCTCACAAGGGGATATTAGGTGCAAATTGCAAAAACTAAGACCTCCTGAAAACAGAGCCTTAGAAAGGTTATTAGAAGAAGCATGGAGAATATTTAGCAATCGAGAGGAAAGTTACAGGCAAGACGAGAAGAAAATACTAGCAGTGGTAAGAGAAAAATGAAAATCGGAAATTTAAAGTTAAACCAATGCGTGGGCTGACGCCTCTGGGTAGGAATCAATGTGCGCTATATAAAAAGCCCGGACACTGGAAGAACGAGTGCCCTGAGCGCCAAAGGAACGCTAGATGGCGCAACAATCAAGGGAAAACGGTAGCTCACGTGGCTGAAGAAAATTGTCTAGCCGACCTCTCAGTAAAAATAAAGTTAGGGGAAGAACAAAAAGAAATCAAATTTTTAGTAGACACGGGAGCGACTTATTCTGTTCTGAATCAAGCTTTGATGCCTCTGGAAAATGATTATATTACAGTGAAAGGTGCGACAGGCCAGACTGAAGAGGCTTGCTTTTGCAGACCCTTAAAATACAAATTGGGGAAGCAAGTGGGGATCCATAAATTTCTGTATATGCCAAATTCTCCAAAGGCCCTTCTTGCTAGGGATTTATTAGAACAACTAGAAGCAACAATCAAATTTAAGCAAGGGGAAGTTACTCTGGAGGTAAATGATCACCAATACGTTCAAATTATGAGTCTATCCTTGGTCAGTACCCCTGCAACAGGAGAAATTGGTGCAAGAATTGTTGACCAAGTATATCCCGGAGTCTGGGCAACCGATATACCGGGACGAGCAAAGAACGCACCACCAACAATAGTAAAACTAAAGGAGGGACAGAGTGCCATCAGGATCAAACAATACCCACTGAAAATGGAAGATAGGGAAGGAATTTGTCCCATCATAGAGCGGTTCATAGAACTAAGACTACTAAAAGAATGTGAGTCAGAATTCAATACACCTAATGCTTCCAGTTAAGAAACCTGATGGGTCCTATAGGATAGTTCAAGACTTAAGAGCCATCAACAAAATAACAGCGGACCTATACCCTGTGGTAGCTAACACCTATACCCTATTAACCACGCTAAAACCTGATTTAGCTTGGTTTACGGTCCTAGATTTAAGAGATGCTTTCTTTTGCCTCCCTCTCCATGAAGCCAGCCGGAAAATTTTTGCTTTCGCATGGGAAAATCCCAAAAGTGGTCGAAAGACACATGGACGGTGTTGCCGCAGGGGTTTAAAAATAGCCCCACAGTTTTTGGGAATCAGCTAGCAAAGGACTTGGAATCATGGGAACCACCATCAGAAGAAGGGAAGGTGTTACAATATGTAGACAACCTTCTTATTGCAACCAGAACCAAAGAATCCTGTGTCATTGGGACCGTGAGTCTGTTACATTTCCTAAGACTACAAGGATATGGGGTTTCTAAGAAAAAGGCACAAGGTGTTGTTACAACCCCAGGTCACGTACCTGGGGTACGAGATCAGTGCCGGACAACAGATCCTAGGACAAGCCCGGAAAGAGGCCATATGCCAAAACCCCCCGACCACAAACTATAAAGGAACTACGGACATTCTTAGGAATGACGGGGTGGTGCCGACTTTGGATATGTGGTTATGGTCTGCTTGTTAAGCCCCTATATTCCCTGATAGCAGCTAACCAAAAGGATCTCCAGTCGGATGCTGAGTCAGATCGAGCCTTCCATCAGCTGAAGAAAGCCCTGATGTCGGCACCAGCATTGGGACTTCCTGATGTGAGTAAGCCATTTTTTTCTATTTTCCCACGAAAAACAAGGAATGGCACTAGGAATATTGGCACAAGATTTGGGACCATACAGATGGGCGGTAGCATACTTCTCCAAACAGCTGGATGCCGCTGCGAAAGGGTGGCCCAGCTGTCTGAGAGCAGTAGCAGCTGTCATTCTAAACATTCAAGAAGCCCGAAAGTTCACTCTAGGCCAGAAAATGACTGTCCTAGTTTCCCATACTGTATCTGCGGTCCTTGAAGCAAAAGGAGGGCATTGGCTTTCCCCACAAAGGTTCCTGAAATATCAAGCTATAATGGTTGAACAGGATGATGTTGAAATCGTGACCACAAACATCATCAATCCGGCCTCATTCCTTGATGGGAACATCGGGGAGCCAGTGAGTCATGACTGCTTGGAAACAATTGAAACCACGTATTCTAGTCAAACGGATCTTAAAGATGTCCCTATCGATGGAGCCGAACATTGGTTCACTGATGGAAGCAGCTATATGTTAAATGGAAGGCGGCATTCCGGATATGCTGTTACCACTTTCGAAAAGGTGATAGAGTCCAGGCCACTATCAGCCGACGTCTGGCCCAAAAGGCCGAGATCATAGCCCTTACCCGAGCCCTGGAGAGAGCCCAGGGAAGGACTGTAAACATTTGGACTGACTTTAAATATGCCTTTGGGGTGGTACATGCCCATGGAGCAATATGGAAGGAAAGAGGACGGTTAAATTCTCATGGAAAAACCATCAAACACAGAAGAGATTTTGAAAATCCTGAATGCAGTCCAACTTCCCGAAAAGGTGGCAATTATGCATATTAAAGCACACCAGAAAGTGAGCACAGAATTGGAAAGAGGAAATGAGCTGGCAGATAGGGAAGCAAAACAAGCAGCTAGAGAAACAATCAAGGTAGAGGGTGCGCTAATTCCTGATGGACAGGTATTTCTAGAAGGTAAACCAGAATACACAAAGGAAGACGGCAAACTTATTAATGATCTAAAGGGATCATATAATGAGGAAGGGTGGGCCAATTACTACCCCTCACACGGGAGGGTAGTAATTCCCTCCTACATGATATGGTCAGTAGTCCGAGAAGAACATAGAAAAAGACACTGGGGGGGGGGGGGAGGGGCGGGGCAGAAGCCCTATATAAAGATCTCATCAGGAACATAATAGCGCGAAACTTATACACTACCGTTAGACAAGTAAGTCAACAATGTGATCTTTGTCTCCAGACTAATCCTAAAGTTGTAAAAGGGCCGAAACTTGAAAAAAATCGGAAAGGGGAATGGTCCGGGACAACATTGGCAGATTGATTTCTCAGAACTCCCTAGAAAAGGGGGTACCGATACTTATTAGTACTTACTGATACCTTTTCAGGCTGGCCAGAAGCTTCCCCGTGCAGAACTGCTAAAGCCCGGGAAGTAACCAAAATACTGCTCCAGGAAATAGTACCTAGGTTTGGAGTCCCAGCGGTAATGTCCTCGGATAGAGGACCACATTTTGTGTCCAGAATAGTACAAGAAATTAGCCACCATCTAGGGATAGATTGGCAATTACATACCTCTTACCGACCACAATCAAGTGGCCAGGTGGAGAAAATGAATCACCTAATCAAACAACAGATTGTCAAGTTGGGTCAGGAAACTAATCTAACTTGGCCTCAGTCTTTACCATTAGCTCTTATACAAATACGAACCAGACCAAGAGCAAGAGAAGGGCTTAGTCCATTCAAAATTCTATATGGCCGACCCTATGGGGTACAAAAGGGAACACCTTCACAAATTGGTGAAGAAATAATGACCTCCTATATGGTGGCACTAAACAAACAATTAAAAAGAATTGAAAAACATGTAATGGGAACACGTAGTAGGGGTCTGGATGGGCCTGTTCACGATATACAACCAGGGGACTATATATATGTCTCTTACAGAAAAAACCCCGGAACCACAGTGGACCGGACCTTTTCAAGTCCTCCTCACCACCTACATGGCAATTAAGGTAGAGGGACAGAACTCCTGCATACACCATACTCGGATCAAGAGAGCCTCTGCAACCTTGTGGAAAGTAACTCCAGACAACAACGAAGACTTGAGACTTAAACTCGTTCGAACGGATAAGGGCAGGAACAATGTGGGTAACAAGTATGTGAGCCAAAAGCAGTAGTGAACCGGTGGGACACCACAGCAAACGATACCGGACAAAGAAACCAGGACCGGCCAGTAACTAATATTGCCCAAATCTGTCATCAGTGCAGTTTATATCTTATTTGTCATTTTATTATAGGAAATATAAAACCCATTTTAGTAGGTCACAGAAGGCAGTACGTTATCTACAGAAGTAGCTGTACTAATCCACTAGAACAACTAAATCCTAAAATGACCAATTGTTTAACTGGAATTGTGATTGGGTTTGCAATATTTTCCTGCATCTTACCACTAACTTGTAATCAAAAGGACACCAAATGGCCGTGGTCTCACGCCTACCTTGGGTTTACAGGAAGCATGGGACCACCTTTTAAATGGTCGGGCTTAAACTTGGCCGCTGTGGTTATGCACGAAATGGAAATGTACTCAGGGCATGAGTGGGGCTGGGACAGAGGCAACAGGGATCCTTAATACTACGGTGCCCCCTGTTGTGATCTTCTTGATTAGCTTAGGAATTTTATTAATATTAACTATTATGCTGTACCTATGGGTTTGGAGAATGTTTAAGAAAGTAACACTGTCGTAACTGTGCCCCGATCACGACCAGACTACGCAGTCTCTCTCTCACTCCCCCCATCCTCCAAGAGAACAGGGGGAGATAATATAAAGAAAAACGGCTCGAGGTTTGACATAAGGACAGGGAGAAATCCTTAAAGTTACCGTTACGGGCAAAACAGACTCCTCTTGGGGAAAACTATTCATTTATTACTACAAACAGCAAGATAATGAGACAGAGAACAAGATAACCTCCCTCCACCCCTCCCTCTTCCCAAGCTTAACATTATCTCTACTACCTTCCCCCCCCGAGTTGCACAGGAAAGGGAAGAGGGAATGGGGATGGCGGTCAGTTCATCACACGTTGTTTTACGCTGCTGCTTCATGGTTGGGGGAAGACCTCCTCACATTCCTCCTCCTCCCTCCCATACATCACAGTCCTTCGTGAAACTGCTCCGGCGTGGGTCATCTCTTCCACGGAGTGCAGTCTCTCCAGAATGGCTGTCCCAGCGGGCCCTCCACGGGCCGATTCGGGCCCAGTCAGCAGCCTGGCAAGAGGCCAGAGGGTGAGGCCTGCAAGGCCCAGGAGGCCTGTGCCTCCCCCTCTGTGCCTCTGTCCCCGCTCAGCTTCTTCACATATTCTCTTCCCTCTTTTTTTTTTCTTCTGTTTTCCCCTTCTTAAATATGTTATCGCAGAGGCGTTATCACGGAACATTCTGCTACCAATCGGCTCAGCTTTGGCCAGCAGCGGGTCCGCCCTAGGCCTGGCAGAATCCACTGAACAAAGGGGAGTGACTTCTAGCAGTTTCCTACAGAAGCTACCACATTAGCCCCCTCCCCCCCCCCCAACAAAACCGTGTATGATGCTTCATATCATTCAGGGAAACTGTTTAAGTAAAAGAATTTACTTAGTGTGATAAAAAGGGGGAATTGATATAGGGGACCACGTTAGAAATGGGGACAATAAGTTAATCACAACTATATATGTATGCACTTAAAGAATTGCTGTAGTTCAGCCCCAATCGGGACCAGACTACACAGTCTCTCTCTCTCTCACTCCCCGCCCCCAAGAGAACAGGGGGAGATTTGGTAAACAAAAGAAAACCAGGGAAAAAACCAAACACGTGGGTTGAGATTGAACAAAAAGTAAATTTAACAGTAGTGACAGAAGAAAACAAAACAGTGATGCAATACAAATACAGTATAATGGCTTACAACAAATCTCTACACTTAGTTTCTTCCAAGCAGCAGGAGGCTCCCTTCAGCACCCTCCTCGCTTATATACTGAGCATGATGTCAGATGGGATGGAACAGCCCTTTGGCTAATTTGGGTAAATTAACCCCAGCTGTTAGCTAATTAGTTAACTATCCCAGCCATAGGAGCTACCAGCTGCAGTTCTCCACCCAGCTCAGGTAAATATTAGCTCTATCCTAGCCAGAACCAGGACAAGAATATAGTTACAAAACATAGTCACGTAACCATATAGCTTAGAGAAACAATTAATGGAGGAGGAAGTCTGTTTTTTTTTTCTTTTCCTGACGAAGGACTCATTTGTAAGGAGTGAGAAACAGTCTCGCATTATCTCAAGGGAGTGATTAGAAAGAACAAGAATTCAAAACCAGGATGGCATGTGTCACAAATACGTCTATAAACCTCCTTGCTAAAGGAAAACAGATGGTTAACAAGGACATGAACCAGCTCAAGCTGATAAGAACACTGCAAGCTTGCAGGATCATTGCATTCTAGGCTAAAGGTGAAAAGTACACCATGAAGAAGACCTACGGCCTTCATCCCAAAGACCACCGAAGACCCCTGCCCACAATTATTGGGAGAATTTGCGCAAGCGCGAAGGACTGATAAGCTAATTAGCATACGAAGCAAGAGTAGGTGGGTTTAGGTAATGAATATGTCTAGGCGTCAATTGAATATTCATTGTTTTATTGTATAAAAATGGGACGGTTTTCTACCTCGGGCATGCACGCTTGTGGTGGAGCGATCCCCCGTGCATCTGCACGCAATAAACATACCTAGTTTATAACTTCCGAGTTACAGAGTCCATTTCCGTATGTCAATAGTAAGTGTCAGAATCCTGGTGATGCAGGAAAGCCGAGAGACCCAATGTTTTTGAGCTTGTAGATGCGGTGGGAAGAGTCGGTGAGGAGCAGCAAGAACTTTCAGAGCAGGCACTTCTGGTGTTGGAGTAATCGTCTGATGTTCGGGACTTATAAGATTTATTCTCAGAGGGCTGCCAGGTTGACTTGGTGGCAAATGTCAGAGTCCTGTTGGCCTAGGGAAGCCCAGAGCAATCGTCTGACGTTGGGGATAGTCCTAGTCAGTCCTAGACCACCAGGACTCCGACATTTTCCACCATTTCAAGCCGGCAGCCCTGTGAGCAGCTCTTGCTGCTCCTCACCGGTTGTTGACGCCACATCTACAACACCACAGACATTGGGGCTCCGGGCTTTCCCTGACGAACAGGGCTTCGACGTTTACCATCAACTGCACTGGAGCACCCACTAAAATATTACTCTAAAAAGCAAGAACGTCGGACCATTGTTCCCACACCAAAAGTGCCAGCAACTAAAGCTCTTGCTGCTCCTCACCGGCAGTTGATACCACATTTACAGCATCACAGACACTGGGGCTGCGGGCTTTCCCTGACGAACAGGGCTTCGACGTTTACCATCAACTGCACAAGGCCGCCCACTGAAAAAATACCCTAAAAATCACGAATGTCAGATGATTGCTCCCATACCAAAAGAGCCAGCAACTAAAGCTCTTGCTGCTCCTCACCTGCCCTTCACACCGCATCTACAGGACCACAAACACCGGGGCTCTGGGCTTTCCCTGATGAACAGTGCTTCAACGTTTAACATCATCTGCACGGAAGCGTCCACTGAAAAAATATCCTAAAAATCACGAATGTCGGACGATTGCTCCCACACCTAAAGTGCCAGCAACTAAAGCTCCTGCTGCTCCTCACTGGCCGTTGAGGCCGCATCTACAGCACCACAGACATTGGGGCTCCGGGCTTTCCCTGACAAACAGCGCTTCGACGTTTACCATCTACTGCACAGGGCCGCCCACTGAAAATATAGCCTAAAAATCAAGAACCTCAGACGATTGCTCCAACACCAAAAGTGCCAGGAACTAAAGCTCTTCCTGTTCCTCACCCACCCTTCACACCACATCTACAACACCACAGACATTGGGGCTCCGGGCTTTCCCTGACGAACAGCGCTTTGACGTTTACCATCAACTGCATAGGAGCACCCACTAAAAAAAATACCATAAAAAATATGAATGTCTGACGATTGCTCCCACACCAAAAGTGCTAGCAACTCAAGCTCTTCCTGCTCCTCACCAGCCGCTAACGCCGCATCTACAGTACCACAGACACTGGGGCTCCGGGCTTTCTCTGATGAACAGCGCTTTGATGTTTACCAACAGCTGCACAGAAGCGCCCACAGAAAATATATGCCAAAATCATGAACGTTGGACGATTGCTCCCATACCAAAAGTGCCAGCAACTAAAGCACTTGCTGCTCCTCACCAGCAGTTGACTACGCATCTACAGCACCACAGACATTGGGGCTCTGGGCTTTTCATGACCAGCAGCGCTTCGACGTTTACCATCAACTGCACTGGAGCACCCACTAAAAAAAATACCATAAAAGGTACGAATGTCAGACGATTGCTCCCACAGCAAAAGTGCCAGCAACTCAAGCTCTTGCTGCTCCGCACCGGCCGTTCACGCCGCATCTACAGCATCACAGACAATGGGCCTTCTGGCTTTTCCGGACGAACAGCGCTTCGAAGTTTCCCATCAACTGCACAGGGCCGTCCACTGAAAAAATACCCTAAAAATCACGAATGTCGCACGATTGCTCCCACACCAAAAGTGCTAGTAACTAAAGCTCTTGCTGCTCCTCACCAGCCGCTGACGCCGCATCTACAGTACCACAGACACTGGGGCTCCGGGCTTTCTCTGATGAACAGGGCTTTGACGTTTACCAACAACTGCACAGAAGCGCCCACAGAAAATATATCCTAAAATCACGAAACTCGGACTATTGCTCCCACACCAAAAGTGCTAGCAACTAAAGCTCTTGCTGCTCCTCACCAGCCGCTGATGCCGCATCTACAGTACCACAGACACTGGGGCTTCAGGGTTTCCCTGACAAACAGTCCTTCGAAATTTACCATCAACAGCACAGGACCAGCACTGACAAAATCCACTAAAAATCACAAACATTGGACGATTGCTCCCACACCACAGCTGCCAGCAACTAAAGCACTTGCTGCTCCTCACCGGCATTTGACGTCGCATCTACGGCATCACAGACATTGGGGTTCTGGGCTTTTCATGACCAACAGCGCATCGACGTATAACATAAAATGCACAGGGCCGCCCACTGACAAAATACCCTAAAAATCACGAAGGTCTGCATATTGCTCCGACACCAGAATTGCCAGCAATTCAAGCTCTTGCTGCACCTCACCGAACTTTAATGCTGCACCTACACCACCAGAGACATTGGGGCTCTGGGCTTTCCATGACCAACAGCCTTTCGACATTTACCATCAACTGCACAGAATGCCCATTGAAAAATTACCCTAAAAATCACGAACGTGGGACAATTGTTCCCACACCAATCGTGCCAGACACTAAAGCTCTTTCTGCACCTCACCAGCCGTTGATGCCGCATCTACAGCACCACAGACATTGGGGCTGCGGGCTTTCCCTGACGAACAGCGCTTCGACGTTTACATCAGTCGCACGGAAGTTCCCCTGAAAAGTACCCTAAAAATCATGAACGTCAGACGATTGCTCCCACACCAGAAGTGCCAGCAACTCAAGCTCTTGCTGCTCCTCACCGGCTGTTGATGCCACATCTACAACACAACAGACACTGGGGCTCCGGGCTTTCCCTGACCAAGAGCTCTTCAATGTCTACCATCAATTGCACGGAAGTGCCCAGTGAAAAAATACCCTAAAAAACAGGACCAGCACTGACAAAATCCACTAAAAATCACCAATGTTGGACGATTGCTCCCATACCAAAAGTGACAGTAACTCAAGCTATTGCTGCTCCTCACCCGCCCATCACACCGCATCTAGAAAACCTCAGACACTGGGGCTCTGGGCTTTCCCTGACAAACAGCGCTTCGAGATTTACCATTAAGTGCTCGGAAGCGCCCACTGAAACAAATATACTAGAAATCATGAATGTCGCACGATTGCTCCCACACCAAAAGTGCCAGCAACTCAAGCTCTTGCTGCTTATCACTAGCCGTTGACGTCGCATCTACAGCACCACAGACACTGGGGGTCCAGGCTTTCCCTGATGAACAGCGCTTCGCCATTTTGCCATTAACAGAACAGGGCCGTCCACTGATAAAATACACTAAAAATCATAAACGTCTGACGATTGCTCCCACACCAAAAGTGCCAGACACTCAAGCTCTTGCTGCTTATCACTAGCCGTTGATGTCGCATCTACAGCACCACAGACATTGGGGATCCAAGCTTTCCCACATGAACAGCGCTTCAGCATTTCCCATCAACTGCACAGTGCCGTCCACTGAAAAAATACCCTAAAAATCACGAACGTCGGACCATTGCTCCCACACCACAACTGCCAGCAACTCAAGCTCTTGCTGCTCCTCAGTGGCCATTCACGCCGGTTCTACAGCACCAGAGACACTGGGGCTTCGGGATTTCCCTGACGAACAGTGCTTCGACGTTTACCATCAACTGCACGGAAGCGCCAACTGACAAAATACCCTAAAAATCAAGAACGTCAGACGATTGCTCCCACACCAAAAGTGCCAGCAACTCAAGCTCTTGCTGCTCCTCACCGACCGTTGATGCTGTACATACAGCACCACAGACACTGCGGCTCCAGGCTTTCCCTGATGAACACCGCTTCCACGTTTACCATCAACTGCACAAAAGTGCCCACTGAAAAAATACACTAAATATTACGAACGTCAGACGATTGCTCCCATACCAAAACTGCTAGCAACTAAAGCTCTTGCTGCTCGTCAGCGGCCGTTGACGTCGCATCTACAGCACCACAGACACTGGGGCTCCGGGCTTTCCCTGACGAACAGCGCTTCAACGTTTCCCGTCAACTGCACAGGGCCTCCCACGGAAAAAATACCCTAAAAATCACGAACGTCAGACGATTGCTCCCACACCAAAAGTGCTAGCAACTCAAGCTCTTGCTGCTCCTCACCGCCGTTTCCACCGCATCTACAGCACCACAGACATTGGGGCTCCGGGCTTTTCATGACCAACAGAGCTTCGAAGTTTACCATTAAGTACTAAGGCCCGCCCTCTTACAAAATGCCCTAAAAATCACGAATGTCGGACGATTGCTCCCACACCAAAAGTGCCAGCCACTCAAGCTCTTGCTGCTACTCCCCGGCCGTTGACGCCTCATCTACAGCACTACAGACAATGGGGCTCTGGGCTTTTCCTGACCAACAGTGCATCGACGTCTAGTATGAATTGCACGGAACCGCGCACTGAAAAAATACCCTAAAAATCACGAATGTCAGATGATTGCTCCCACACCAAAAGTGCCACCAACTAAAGGTCTTGCTGATCCTAACCGGCCATTGGCAGCGCATCTACAGCACCACAGACATTTGGATTCCGGGCCTTCCCTGTTGAACTGCGCTTCTACATTTAACATCAACTGCACGGAAGCGCCCACTGAAAATATACGCGAAAAATCACGAACGTCGGACCATTGCTCCCATACGAAAAGTGCCAGCAACTAAAGCTCTTGCTGCTCCTCACAGGCTGTTGACACCGCATCTACAGCACCACCGACACTGGGGCTTCGGGCTTTCCCTGACCCACAGCGCTTACACTTTCACCATCAACGGCACGGAAGCGCCCACGGAAAAAAAACCACAAAAAATCACAAACATCGTACGATTGCTCCCACACCGAAAGTGCCAGCAATGCAGGCTCTTGCTGCTCCTCACCTCCCCTTCACACGGCATCTACAGCACCACAGACACTGAGGCTCCAGACTTCCCATGAAGAACAGCGCTTCGACGTTTACCATCAACTGCACAGGGCTGCCCACTTCCAAAATGCCCCAAAATTCACGAAGGTCGGATGATTGCTCCCACACCAAAAGTGCCAGCAACTCAAGCTCTTGCTGCTCCTCACCGGCCGTTGATGCCGCACATACAGCACCACAGACATTGGGGCTCCAGGCTTCCCATGACGAACAGCGCTTTGAAGTTTACCATCAACTGCAGGGAAGAGCCCACTTAAAGATACCCTAAAAATCACGAATATCGGACGATTGCTCCCACACCAAAAGTGCCAGCCACTAAAGCTCTTGCTGCTCCTCAGCGGCCTTTGACGCTGCATCTACAGCACCACCGACACTGGGGCTCTGGGCTTTCCCTGACCAACTCTGCTTTGACGTTTACCATCAACTGCATGGAATCGCCCACTGAAAAAAAAAACCACTAAAAATCATGAACGTCAGACGATTGCTCCCACACCAAAAGTGCCAATAACTAAAGCTCTTGCTGCTCCTCACCGGCCGTTGACGCCTCTTCTACAGCACCACAGACACTGGGGCTGCGGTCTTTCCCTGACGAACAGCGCTTCGACATTATCATAAAATGCACAGGAGTACCCACTAAAAACATTACCCTAAAAATCACGAACGTCGGACGATTGCTCCCACACCAAAAGTGCCAGCAAATAAAGCTCTTGCTCCTCCTCACTGCCCCTTCACACCGCACCTACAGCACCACATACACTGGGGCTCCCGGCTTTCCCTGATGAACAGCGCTTCGACGTTTACCATCAACTGCACAGGGCCGCCCACTTACAAAATGCCCTAAAAATTATGTACGTGGGACGATTGCTCCCACACCAAAAGTGCCAGCAACTCAAGCTCTTGCAGCTCCTCACCGGCTTTTGTCGCAGCATCTACAACAACACAGACACTGGTGCTTCAGGCTTTCCCTGATGAACAGCGTTTCGAAGTTTACCATCAACTGCACTGAAGCGCCCACTGAAGAAATTACACTAAAAATCATGAACATGGGATGATTGTTCCCACACCAAACGTGCCAGCAACTCAGGCTCTTGCTGCTCCTCACCCACCCTTCACACTGCATCTACAGGACACCAGGCACTGGGGCTCTGGGCTTTCCCTGATGAACAGCGCTTCTACGTTTTTCATCAACTACACAGGGCCTCCCACTTACAAAATGCTTCAAAACCCACGAACATTGCACTATTGCTACCCCATCAAAAGTGCCAGCAACTAAACCTCTTGCTGGCCCTCACTGGCCGCTGACGCCGCAACTACAGCACCACAGACACTGGGGCTCTCGGCTTTCCATGGCCAACAGCACTTCGACGTTTGCCATCAACTGCAGGGAAGAGCCCACTGAAAACATACCCTAAAAATCACGAACGTCGGACCATTGCTCCCACACCACAAGTGCCAGCAACTAAAGCTCTTGCTGCTCCTCACCGGCCGTTGATGCCACTCGTACAGCACCAGAGACACTGGGGATTCAGGCTTTCCCTGACGAACAACGCTTCAACTTTTAACATAAACTGTAGGAAAATGCCCACGAAAAACATTACCCTAAAAAGTATGAATGTCGGACAATTCCTCCCACACCAAAAGTGCCAGCCACTCAAGCTCTTGCTGCTCCTCACCCGCCCTTCACACCGCATCTACAGCACCACAGACATTGGGGCTCCGGGCTTTCCTTGACCAACAGCGCTTTGATGTTTACCATTAACTGCACAGCGCCGCCAACTGATAAAATGCCCTAAAAATTACGACCTTTGGATGATTGCTCCCACACCAAAAGTGCAAGCAACTAAAGCTCTTGCTGCTTCTCACAGGCCTTTGATGCCTCATCTACAGCACCACAGACACTGGATCCACTGGGGCTGCGGTCTTTCCCTGATGAAGAGTGGTTCGACGCTTCCCATAAACTGCACAGGAGTACCCACTAAAAACATTACCGTAAAAATCACGAACGTTGGACGATTGCTCCCACACCCAAAGTGCCAGCAACTAAAGCTCTTGCTGCTTCTCACCGGCCTTTGATGCCTCATCTACAGCACCACAGACACTGGCTCCACTTGGGCTGCGGTCTTTCCCTGATGAAGAGTGCTTCGACGCTTCCCATAAACTGCACAGGAATACCCACTAAAAACATTACCCTAAAAATCACGAACGTCAGACGATTGCTCCCACACCAAAAGTGCCAGCAACTTAAGCTCTTACTGCTCCTCACCGGCTGTTGTCGCAGCATCTACAACAACACAGACACTGGTGCTTCAGGCTTTCCCTGATGAACAGCGTTTCGAAGTTTACCATCAACTGCACTGAAGCGCCCACTGAAGAAATTACACAAAAAATCACGAACGTCGGAAGATTGCTCCCACAACAAAAGTGCCAGCCACTCAAGCTCTTGCTGCTCCTCAGCGGCCATTGTCAGTCCACCTACGGCACCAGTGACATTGGGGCTCCGGGCTTTCCCTGACGAACAGGGCTTCGACGTTTACCACCAGCTGCACAACGGCGGCCCCTGAAAAAAAACCCAGAAAAATCACGAACGTCGGACTATTTCTCCCACACCAAAAGTGCCAGACGCTCAAGCTCTTGCTGCTCCTCAGCGGCCATTAGCAGTGCACCTACAGCACCAGAGACATTGGGGCACCAGGCTATCCCTGATGAACAGGGCTTCGACGTTTACCACCAGCTGCACGTGGGCGCTCCCTGAAAAAAAACCCCGAAAAATCACAAACGTCGGATGATTGCTCCCACACCAAAAGTGCCAGCCACTCAAGCCACTCAGCAGCACACACATTGTGGCTCCGGGCTTTCCCTGACGAAAAGGGCTTCGATGTTTACCACCAGCTGCACGTGGGCGCCCCCTGAAAAAAAACCCCAAAAAACCACGAACATCGGACCATTGCTTGCACACCAAAAGTGCCAGACACTCAAGCTCTTGCTGCTCCTCAGCGGCCATTGGCAGCGCACGTACAGCAGCACAGACATTGGGGCTCTGGGCTTTCCCTGACGAACAGGGCTTCGACGTTTACCACCAGCTGCACGTGGGCGCCCCCTGAAAATAAACCCCGAAAAATTATGAACGTCGGACGATTGCTCCCACACCAAAAGTGCCAGCCACTCAAGCTCTTGCTGCTCCTCAGCGGCCATTGGCACTCCACCTACAGCACCACAGACATTGGGGCTCTGGGCTTTCCCTGACGAACAGGGCTTCGACATTTACCACCAGCTGCAACAGGGCGCCCACTGAAAAAAAAACCCAAAAAATCACGAATGTCGGAAGATTGCCCCCACACCAGAAGTGCCAGACACTCAAGCTCTTGCTGCTCCTCAGCGCCCATTGGCAGCGCACCTACAGCAGCACAGACATTGGGGCTCTGGGCTTTCCCTGACGAACAGGGCTTCGACGTTTACCACCAGCTGCACGTGGGCGCCCACTGAAAAAAAACCCGAAAATTCAAGTAACGTCGGACGATTGCTCCCACACCAAAAGTGCCAGCCACTCAAGCTCTTGCTGCTCCTCAGCGGCCATTGGCATTCCACCTACAGCAGCACAGACACTGGGGCTCCGGGCTTTCCCTGACGAACAGGGCTTCGACGTTTACCACCAGCTGCACATGGGCGCCCCCTGAAAAAAAACCCTGATAAATCACGAACGTTGGAAGATTGCTGCCACACCAAAAGTGCCAGACACTCAAGCTCTTGCTGCTCCTAAGCGGCCATTGGCAGTGCACCTACAGCACCACAGACATTGGGGCTCCAGGCTTTCCATGATGAACAGGGCTTCGCCGTTTACCACCAGCTGCACCAGGGCGCCGCCTGAAAAAAAACCCCGAAAAATCACGAACGTCGGACCATTGCTCCCACACCAAAAGTGCCAGCCAGTGAAGTTCTTGCTGCTCCTCAGCGGCCATTGGCAGTCCACCTACAGCACCACAGACATTGGGGCACTAGGCTATCCCTGATTAACAGCGCTTCGATGTTTACCACCAGCTGCACATGGGCGCTCCCTGAAAAAAAAACCCGAAAAATCACGAATGTCGGACGATTGCTCCCACACCAAAAGTGCCAGCCACTCAAGCTCTTGCTGCTCCTCAGCGGCCATTGGCAGTCCACCTACAGCACCACAGACATTGGGGCTCCAGGCTTTCCCTGACAAACAGGGCTTTGCCGTTTACCACCAGCTGCACCAGGGCGCCCCCTGAAAAAAACACTGAAAAATCACGAACCTCGCACCATATCTCCCACACCGAAAGTGCCAGCCACTCAAGCTCTTGCTGCTTCTCACCGGCCTTTGATGCCTCATCTACAGCACCACAGACACTGTCTCCACTGCGGCTGCGGTCTTTCCCTGATGAAGAGTGCTTCGACGCTTCCCATAAACTGCACAGGAATACCCACTAAAAACATTACCCTAAAAATCACGAACGTCGGACGATTGCTCCCACACCAAAAGTGCCAGCAACTTAAGCTCTTACTGCTCCTCACCGGCTGTTGTCGCAGCATCTACAACAACACAGACACTGGTGCTTCAGGCTTTCCCTGATGAACAGCGTTTCGAAGTTTACCATCAACTGCACTGAAGCGCCCACTGAAGAAATTACACAAAAAATCACGAACGTGGGACTGTGGGGTAACGTTAGCAGGGCTGCATGTATGCAGGAGGGGCAGTCTGCAGTGATTCACGCGCTAGGCGCGGATAGGTCCATGGGCGCAGGGGGCAGGTGCGTCCACGTACGTGGTGGGCACGGATAAGTCCATGGGTGCAGGTGCAGGTGCGTGGCGGGCATGGATGGGTCCATGGGTGCAGGGGGGCGGGTGTGTTCGTGTGCGCAGCGGGTGTACGGGTATTTAACCCTTTGTTGCGCAGCATTAAATTGAAGGCTTGGCTTGACGGTATCTGTGTGATGCCCTGCTTTCCCCGGAGCGGGGCTCCGGTGCGTGCGGGGTAGGTTAGCTGGCAAGAGAAGCCTGCAAGTGGTGACCCCGACGTGATACAGGTCCGGACGGTTTTGAGCTGGGGCCGCGTGGCGGTCGTGCCTGCCTGCTGTTAAGATGGCATCCATCTCCGATACAGTGAAGGTATTAAAGGCGCTGGGTAAAGATGTGAATTGTCCGGTGCATAGGGCACCGTTGACGGAGTTCATCCTATGGATGCAGAAAAGGGGCTTGATTAACAAGCCGGGAGAGGTGATGGACGTGGCGCGGTTACAGGCGGCGGGGAAAGAGTTACTGGAAGAAGGGGGGTCGGAACGAAGGGTGTGGCGACACGGCTGAAGAAGTTAGGTTCGGTGAAAAGACTGCTGGCTAAGACTCGAGAGGCGTGCAAAGTGTGGGTTGCGGCTTTAATTGCAGTCAAAGAAGGGTGGCCCTCGGAAGGGGAGGGGGACGAACGGGGTCGAGACGGCGCGGAGGGGACAGGGGGTGGTGCTCCGGTGATCTTCCCGGTTCGGCCGGGAGCCTCTGATGGTGGTAGAGGGGCGATGGAATTTGGGTGTACTCCCCCGTGTATCACGCCTTCCTTGCCGGAGGAGCCTGACCCGAAAGAACAACCCCCCAAATACGAGGACACAGAAATGCCCTCTCTCGCTCTTTCTGCCCCATCAGCTCCACCGCTTGTAAATTCGCGGAGGGGTGATAATGAGGCGGGAGCCAGTTTTGAGGTGGCGCCCAAGGAATCGCGGGACGCTGAGCGGGGTCCTAGTGCTTTCCCGGTGGGGAAAAGAGCCGCGGTCCCCGAGATCAAGGATAAAGCGGCAGGTGATAGAGCCGCGGTCCTCCAGATCAGAACGACGAGAAGCACTGCTTCAAAGGAACATAAATCAGTTTTAACGAGTCTAACAAAAATGTTAGAAGAACAGAACTGTGCTATTAATAACACTGACCTGAAGAGCTTGTTGACTTGGGTGTCCGCTCACGTATCAAACGCAAACCTCTGTAATATCTATACAGTGGGCTCCTGGAACACCATAGGTATTAGACTGTGGGACTGTGTAACGCGGGGTGACCCTGCTGTTCAAAAGTTATTACCGGTGTGGCGTGTAATGTTTGAAGCCTTGAAGAATCACACGCAGAAAGGAGATTCAACAGCACCCGTTACCCCGTCTGTTCCTTCGTCCATGGAAACAAAGACTAACAGCGAGCCGGAAAAATCCCTTTGATCCAGGTCCCATAGATCTGGAAAAGGAGCCTTCGGTCTTTGGAGCTTCCTTGTTATAGAGGTGGCGTGTTTGTGTGTGTGTGTGTATAAGCATGAAGTAAATGGTGTGAAATAAGGGATGAATACTGTCTTGGTTTTAGCAGGGATGAAGTTAATTTTCCTCTTAGAAGCTTTGGATTTTGTATGTGAAGAATGTTGATAAAAATGCTCTGATGATAAGGGTTGTTGTTAATGAGACCAAGGACACTGTCTGGCTTTCCAAGTCTCGTTAATGAGCAGGTGCAGGAAGCTGAGCCAAAAAAAAAAAAAAAAAAAAAAAAAAAAAAAAAAAAATCTGGAAACAGGTAATTGGGAAGGACCATTCCCTCTTATGACGTGGGGGAAAGGATATGCTTGTGTCTCTACAGGAGCAGTGAACAAGTGGATCCCTGCACGATGGGTACGACCAGCGCTCCAAGCTGCCTTGCGTCCGTCGGATTGTTAACAACCTGTGTGGCAGCTCCATGGACATCAGTTACGGAAAGAACAAATGTGTGGGTAATTATGGTTAATGCCACAGGACAGGACATCATTTGTTTGTCTAGATCATCTTCAAATAAGCCTTTCAGAACATGCTTGGTCAATCTGCCAGATCAGATAGCGGTAGGACGACAATTCTGTGTAAAACAACAGCAGCCGCGAGTGCTGAGTGCTAAATAACAAAAGATGGAACTTTTGGGACCCCTAAAGATGTACTTCTGTCTATTTTTTTTTTTTAACTATTCAAGAGCTAATGTTTCTAGAGGGGTAATGATTGTAAATGCTTTAAGATCTATATATTGCAACGACACAGTATGACGTAATCATGCGAGCACATATCAAAATCCAGACAGCATAAAAGACCTAAATGAAGCATACATAGCATTGAATCTGGTTGCCAAGATAATACAGAGTTTTGGAAACTAAGTAAAATTATTGCTGCTTCAATCTTTGCACTTGATGTGGCAAGTGCCTAGGCGTTAGCTATGTTAAATAAATTGGGCTTTTGGCTTGCTAAGTAAACACATGCAATTATATCAGTACTATTAACACTGTTAATTGATATAGGTTCTATACGCTATACTATTTTACAAAACAGAGCCGCTGTTAGACTGCAGAGCACATATTTGACAGACCTTGTTGCATGTGCTGGCCACACATGCAGCAACGTCTGGTCAGGCCTTGTTGCATGCGCTGGCCATGCATGCAGCAACACCTGGTCAGTACTCTTTCACTGAATCTGCGGAGGGTATAAACAGAGGTGGCTCGGAGCAAAGGGGAGAGGACGGACCCAGAGCACACTTTATTTACAACAGGGGACGCCCTGAAGGTGCTGCGCCTGCCTCCTTTCTCTGCTCTGACCCGGCTGATAAACATCCTCCTGCTCGGCGGTGTCTTTGGCGTAGTCGGGTTGGTAACAGAATAGATCAGTAGTAGATTTTTATTAGTAGCACAAAATCATGGTTGTCAGGATTTTGATGGGCTTTGCTGCATGAATCTGTCTGATCATTCGGAATCTATTCACAAAAGTATTCAAAACTTGCAAAAACGAGTACAAAACCAGCAACAAAGTGATGATTTTGATATATTCAGAAATCTTTTTGGTGGATTGATAAAAGCTTATTACAAATAGCTGTAGGACGCTTATTCATTCTTTTTATATATGTATTTTGATCTGTATTCCGTGTGTGTGTTGAAATATGTGCAGACTTTAATAGATAAAGCGTTGAAACAAGCCTCTTCTCATAAACAAAGAAGAGAGAGATGTGGGTATTTCTTGAGCCAGTACAGTGTCAGTGAAAGCAAACTGACCTTGGGAGAGGGATACAATCGTGCTCGCTGGAAGAAAGCCATGGAATGAGAAGGGAACTTTAAGATACAAGACATTGTTAATGGAATTTATGGCTTGTTTCAACAGAGGCCTGCAAAATTAGTCACTGGCTTTGTAGATAAGAAAGTTACTGAAGTTATTATGTTTGTAGTAATAGAGAATATAATAATAGAAAATTAGTAGAAAATAGTGAAATTTAGGTTTTTTTTTTTATATATAGATAAGGTGTCATTAGTAATCTTATTAGCTTGTGTAGGGCATAGCTAGGTGGTTGCTATCCTTAGCTAAAAAATTGTGATACTAGGCATTATACTAGGTATAATCATTCCGTGCTTGGTCACCTGTCTATAAAAGTGATACAGAGGATAATACATCAGAACGCACACGCCATACGACGTCAGTTCCGACTGCCCATCTCACATGGTTGGGCTGTAGTGGCAGCCTGTCCAGCATGTCAAGCAGCAAAGCCGAACCAGGCCTTATACTACCCAGGTGTTAACCCCGGAGGTATGCTCCGAACCAGGTACGACAACTAGATATCACAGACTATGCGCTATTTGGCTGTTTCAAATACATTCATGTTGCGATCGACACTTGCTCCCGAGCTCTCTTCATGTGTCCATTCACGACGTCCATAACACAAAATCCATCCTGCACCAGAGCTGGGCTTTTATTTGCCTAGGATACCTCGGAAAATAAAGACTGACCGTGGGCCGTCACAGATATCTCACAACTTCCTGCAGACGTGGGGAGTCCGCCATACGTTTGGCATTCCTCTGAACAGCACCAAGCAAGTGATTGTAGAACGCGCACACAAAACCCTGAAAGCACAGCTAATCTGCTTAAGAGAGGGGGAAAGAGGGGTTCTCCGGGGGTCTTGGTCAGTGAAGCGCTTGTGGTACTGAATCATATGTCCTTCGCTAACCCCCAATCCGTTTCCCCTATCCAAAACCATTTTTCCTCGCGTCAGCCGCTGTTTGGGGGCAAGGCACTCCCAAAGGTCTGGTTCTGCCTGCCAGAAAACCCAGGCTAGGAAGGTCCCGCTGATTTGCTAACATGGGGACAAGGGTATGCTTGTATCTCCACAGGTGCGGGGACCCGATGGATCCCAGCCTGGTTGGTACAGCTGTGGCTGGAGGATCAGCAGGGTAACCGAGCGGCGTGGCACTCTCCAGCTCATCCTAGTGGGATTGATCCTGATTGTGAGTCTTCCAATGCAAGTGATAACGACTAACTTTTGGGAGCAATTCACGCATTACACCAACTCTACTCAGGTTTGCATAGCGTGTGGCCTGTTGGGCTCTTGGGAATGCCAACCGCACAGCCCTCGCCATATCTGAACTGGCGACTGCTTTAGCAGCACACGATGAAGGACTGACGCAAATGAAGCTGGCATTAGATTATGCCCTTGCGAGGCCTGGCATCGGTTGCAGCGACCTAGAGGGAGTCCCAGGTCTCCAGGGTTACTGCTGTTTGGACTTCAGCAAGAACGCCTCCTCGGCCTTGTAGAAGACGCGTGCGCATGCTGCCCAGTCAGTATTCAACGTCGAAGCCCTAAAGGACTGGGGTAGTTTCCAGACCTGTTCGGTTTACCTAGATGGCTAAGAAATATTGTGTCTATAGGTCTGACAATCCTAGCAGTTGCTTTGATAATGCTTTATTTGTTTCTGTTACTGTTAAGTTTCGTGCATGCTATGATTGAGGGGTTACTAGGCAACTATTCCTAATCAACTATGCTATAGCGGCATCCGCCTCAGGGTACCAGCCATTAGACTAGAATGATTTAGCATAGAGGGGGGGAATTGTGGGGTAACGTTAGCAGGGCTGCATGTATGCAGGAGGGGCAGTCTGCAGTGATTCACGCGCTAGGCGCGGATAGGTCCATGGGCGCAGGGGGCAGGTGCGTCCACGTACGTGGTGGGCACGGATAAGTCCATGGGTGCAGGTGCAGGTGCGTGGCGGGCATGGATGGGTCCATGGGTGCAGGGGGGCGGGTGTGTTCGTGTGCGCAGCGGGTGTACGGGTATTTAACCCTTTGTTGCGCAGCATTAAATTGAAGGCTTGGCTTGACGGTATCCGTGTGATGCCCTGCTTTCCCCGGAGCGGGGCTCCGGTGCGTGCGGGGTAGGTTAGCTGGCAAGAGAAGCCTGCATGGGACGATTGCTCCCACACCAAAAGTGCCAGCCACTCAAGCTCTTGCTGCTCCTCAGCGGCCATTGGCAGCGCACCTACAGCACCACAGACATTGGGGCTCCGGGCTTTCCCTGACGAACAAGGCTTCGACGTTTACCACCAGCTATACGTGGGCGTCCCCTGAAAAAAAAGCCAAAAAAATCACGAACGTCGGAAGATTGCTCCCACACCAAAAGTGCCAGACATTCAAGCTCTTGCTGCTCCTCAGCGGTCATTGGCAGCGCACCTACAGCAGCATAGACATTGGGGCTCCGGGCTTTCGACGTTTACCACCAGCTGCACATGGGCGCTCCCTTAAAAAAAAAACCCCAAAAAATCACGAATGTCGGACCATTGCTCCCACACCAAAAGTGCCAGCCACTCAAGCTCTTGCTGCTCCTCAGCAGCCGTTGGCACTCCACGTACTGCACCAGAGACATTGAGGCTCCGGTCTTTCCCTGACGAACAGGGCTTCGACGTTTACCACCAGCTGCACATGGGCGCCCACTGAAAAAAAACCCAAAAAAATCACGAACGTCGGACCATTGCTCCCACACCAAAAGTGCCAGCCAGTCAAGCTCTTGCTGCTCCTCAGCGGCCATTGGCAGCGCACCTACAGCACCACAGACATTGGGGCTCCGGGCTTTCCCTGACGAACAAGGCTTCGACGTTTACCACCAGCTATACGTGGGCGTCCCCTGAAAAAAAAGCCAAAAAAATCACGAACGTCGGAAGATTGCTGCCACACCAAAAGTGCCAGACATTCAAGCTCTTGCTGCTCCTCAGCGGTCATTGGCAGCGCACCTACAGCAGCATAGACATTGGGGCTCCGGGCTTTCGACGTTTACCACCAGCTGCACATGGGCGCTCCCTTAAAAAAAAAACCCCAAAAAATCACGAATGTCGGACCATAGCTCCCACACCAAAAGTGCCAGCCACTCAAGCTCTTGCTGCTCCTCAGCAGCCGTTGGCACTCCACGTAATGCACCAGAGACATTGAGGCTCCGGTCTTTCCCTGACGAACAGGGCTTCGACGTTTACCACCAGCTGCACATGGGCGCCCACTGAAAAAAAACCCAAAAAAATCACGAACGTCCGACCATTGCTCCCACACCAAAAGTGCCAGCCACTCAAGCTCTTGCTGCTCCTCAGCGGCCATTGGCAGTGCACCTACAGCAGCACAGACATTGGGGTTCTGGGCTTTCCCTGATGAACAGGGCTTTGACGTTTACCACCAGCTGCACCTGGGCGTCCCCTGAAAATAACCCCGAAGAAACACGAACGTCGGACGATTGCTCCCACACCAAAAGTGCCAGCCACTCAAGCTCTTGCTGCTCCTCAGCGGCCATTGGCAGTGCACCTACAGCAGCACAGACATTTGGGTTCTGGGCTTTCCCTGACGAACAGGGCTTTGACGTTTACCACCAGCTGCACCTGGGCGTCCCCTGAAAATAACCCCGAAGAAACACGAACGTCGGACCATTGCTCCCACACCAAAAGTGCCAGCCACTCAAGCTCTTGCTGCTCCTCAGCGGCCATTGGCAGCGCACCTACAGCACCACAGACATTGGGGCTCCGGGCTTTCCCTGACGAATCGGGCTTCGACGTTTACCACCAGCTGCACCAGGGCGCCCCCTGAAAAAAAAAACCCAAAAAATCACGAACATCGGACCATTGCTTGCACACCAAAAGTGCCAGCCACTCAAGCTCTTGCTGCTCCTCAGCGGCCATTGGCAGCTAACCTACAGCAGCACAGACATTGGGGCTCCGGGCTTTCCCTGACGAACAGGGCTTCGACGTTTACTACCAGCTGCACCAGGGCGCCCACTGAAAAAAAACCCAAAAAAATCACGAACGTCGGACCATTGCTCCCACACCAAAAGTGCCAGCCACTCAAGCTCTTGCTGCTCCTCAGCGGCCATTGGCAGTGCACCTACAGCACCACAGACATTGGGGTTCTGGGCTTTCCCTGACGAACAGGGCTTCCACGTTTACCACCAGCTGCACGTGGGCGCCCCCTGAAAAAAATTCCCGAAAAATCACGAACGTCAGACCATTGCTCCCACACCAAAAGTGCCGCCACTCAAGCTCTTGCTGCTCCTCAGCGGCCATTGGCAGTCCACCTACAGCAGCACAAACATTGGGGCTCCGGGCTTTCCCTGACGAACAGGGCTTCGACGTTTACCATCAGCTGCACATGTGCGCCCACTGAAAAAAAGCCCAGAAAAATGACGAACGTCAGACGATTGCTCCCACACCAAAAGTGCCAGCCACTCAAGCTCTTGCTGCTCCTCAGCGGCCATTGGCAGTGCACCTACAGCAGCACAGACATTGGGGCTCCGGGCGTTCCCTGACGAACAGGGCTTCGACGTTTACCACCAGCTGCACGTGGGCGCCGCCTGAAAAAAAACCCCGAAAAATCACGAACGTCGGACGATTGCTCCCACACCAAAAGTGCCAGACACTCAAGTTCTTGCTGCTCCTCAGCGGCCATTGGCAGTCCACCTACAGCACCACAGACATTGGGGCACTAGGCTATCCCTGATGAACAGGGCTTCGATGTTTACCACCAGCTGCACATGGGCGCTCCCTGAAAAAAAAACCCGAAAAATCACGAATGTCGGACGATTGCTCCCACACCAAAAGTGCCAGCCACTCAAGCTCTTGCTGCTCCTCAGCGGCCATTGGCAGCGCATCTACAGCAGCACACACATTGTGGCTCCGGACTTTCCCTGACAAACAGGGCTTCGACGTTTACCACCAGCTGCACCAGGGCGCCCCCTGAAAAAAAACCCTGACAAAACACGAACGTCGAACGATTGCTCCCACACCAAAATTGCCAGCCACTCAAGCTGTTGCTGCTCCTCAGTGGCCATTGGAAGTGCACCTACTGCACCAGAGACATTGGAGCTCCGGGCTTTCCCTGACGAACAGGGCTTCGACATTTACCACCAGCTGCACTTCATCGCTCCCTGAAAAAAAAACCCAAGAAATCACGAACGTTGGACGATTGCTCCCACACCAAAATTGCCAGCCACTCAAGCTCTTGCTGCTCCTCAGCGGCCATTGGCAGCGCACCTACAGCACCACAGACATTGGGGCTCCAGGCTTTACCTGACGAACAGGGCTTTGACGTTTACCACCAGCTGCACCTGGGCGTCCCCTGAAAATAACCCCGAAGAAACACGAACGTCGGACCATTGCTCCCACACCAAAAGTGCCAGCCACTCAAGCTCTTGCTGCTCCTCAGCGGCCATTGGCAGCGCACCTACAGCACCACAGACATTGGGGCTCCGGGCTTTCCCTGACGAATCGGGCTTCGACGTTTACCACCAGCTGCACCAGGGCGCCCCCTGAAAAAAAAACCCAAAAAATCACGAACATCGGACCATTGCTTGCACACCAAAAGTGCCAGCCACTCAAGCTCTTGCTGCTCCTCAGCGGCCATTGGCAGCTAACCTACAGCAGCACAGACATTGGGGCTCCGGGCTTTCCCTGACGAACAGGGCTTCGACGTTTACTACCAGCTGCACCAGGGCGCCCACTGAAAAAAAACCCAAAAAAATCACGAACGTCGGACCATTGCTCCCACACCAAAAGTGCCAGCCACTCAAGCTCTTGCTGCTCCTCAGCGGCCATTGGCAGTGCACCTACAGCACCACAGACATTGGGGTTCTGGGCTTTCCCTGACGAACAGGGCTTCCACGTTTACCACCAGCTGCACGTGGGCGCCCCTGAAAAAAATTCCCGAAAAATCACGAACGTCAGACCATTGCTCCCACACCAAAAGTGCCGCCACTCAAGCTCTTGCTGCTCCTCAGCGGCCATTGGCAGTCCACCTACAGCAGCACAAACATTGGGGCTCCGGGCTTTCCCTGACGAACAGGGCTTCGACGTTTACCATCAGCTGCACATGTGCGCCCACTGAAAAAAAGCCCAGAAAAATGACGAACGTCAGACGATTGCTCCCACACCAAAAGTGCCAGCCACTCAAGCTCTTGCTGCTCCTCAGCGGCCATTGGCAGTGCACCTACAGCAGCACAGACATTGGGGCTCCGGGCGTTCCCTGACGAACAGGGCTTCGACGTTTACCACCAGCTGCACGTGGGCGCCGCCTGAAAAAAACCCCGAAAAATCACGAACGTCGGACGATTGCTCCCACACCAAAAGTGCCAGACACTCAAGTTCTTGCTGCTCCTCAGCGGCCATTGGCAGTCCACCTACAGCACCACAGACATTGGGGCACTAGGCTATCCCTGATGAACAGGGCTTCGATGTTTACCACCAGCTGCACATGGGCGCTCCCTGAAAAAAAACCCGAAAAATCACGAATGTCGGACGATTGCTCCCACACCAAAAGTGCCAGCCACTCAAGCTCTTGCTGCTCCTCAGCGGCCATTGGCAGCGCATCTACAGCAGCACACACATTGTGGCTCCGGACTTTCCCTGACAAACAGGGCTTCGACGTTTACCACCAGCTGCACCAGGGCGCCCCCTGAAAAAAAACCCTGACAAAACACGAACGTCGAACGATTGCTCCCACACCAAAATTGCCAGCCACTCAAGCTGTTGCTGCTCCTCAGTGGCCATTGGAAGTGCACCTACTGCACCAGAGACATTGGAGCTCCGGGCTTTCCCTGACGAACAGGGCTTCGACATTTACCACCAGCTGCACTTCATCGCTCCCTGAAAAAAAAACCCAAGAAATCACGAACGTTGGACGATTGCTCCCACACCAAAATTGCCAGCCACTCAAGCTCTTGCTGCTCCTCAGCGGCCATTGGCAGCGCACCTACAGCACCACAGACATTGGGGCTCCAGGCTTTACCTGACGAACAGGGCTTCGACGTTTACCACCAGCTGCACGTGGGCGCCCCCTGAAAATAACCCCGAAGAAAAACGAACGTCGGACCATTGATCCCACACCAAAAGTGCCAGCCACTCAAGCTCTTGCTGCTCCTCAGCAGCCGTTGGCACTCCACGTACTGCACCAGAGACATTGGGGCTCCGGTCTTTCCCTGACGAACAGGGCTTCGACGTTTACCACCAGCTGCACAGCGGCGCCCCCTGAAAAAAAACCCCGAAAAATTAGGATCGTCAGACCATTGCTCCCACACCAAAAGTGCCAGACACTCAAGCTCTTGCTGCTCCTCAGCGGCCATTGGCAATGCACATACAGCAGCACAGACATTGGGGCTCCAGGCTTTCCCTGACGAACAGGGCTTCGACGTTTACCACCAGCTGCACGTGGGCGCCCCCTGAAAAAAAAAACTGAAAAAACACGAACATCGGACGATTGCTCCCACACCAAAAGTGCCAGCCACTCAATCTCTTGATGCTCCTCAGCGGCCATTGGCAGCGCATCTACAGCACCACAGACATTGGGGCTCCGGGCTTTCCCTGACGAACAGGGCTTTGACGTTTACCACCAGCTGCACGTGGGCACCCCCTGAAAAAAACCCCAAAAAATCACGAACGTCGGACGATTGCTCCCACACCAAAAGTGCCAGCCACTCAAGCTCTTGCTGCTCCTCAGCGGCCATTGGCAGCGCACGTACAGCAGCACAGACATTGGGGCTCTGGGCTTTCCCTGACAAACAGGGCTTCGACGTTTACCACCAGGTGCATGTGTTCGCCCCCTGAAAAATAAGCCCGAAAAATCACGAACGTCGGACCATTGCTCCCACACCAAAAGTGCCAGCCACTCAAGCTCTTGCTGCTCCTCAGCGGCCATTGGCAGAGCACCTACAGCAGCACAGACATTGGGGCTCCGGGCTTTCCCTGACGAACAGGGCTTTGACGTTTACCACCAGGTGCACGTGGTTGCCCCCTGAAAAAAATACCCGAAAAATCACGAACGTCAGATCATTGCTCCCACACCAAAAGTGCCAGCCACTCAAGCTCTTGATGCTCCTCAGCGGCCATTGGCAGCGCACCTACAGCAGCAGAGACATTGGGACTCCAGGCTTTCCCTGACGAACAGGGCTTCGACGTTTACCACCAGCTGCACAAGGGCTTCCTTGAAAAAAAACCCCGAAGAATTACCGACGTCGGAAGATTGCTCCCACACCAAAAGTGCCATCCACTCAAGCTCTTGCTGCTCCTCAGCGGCCATTGGCCGTGCACCTACAGCAGCACAGACATTGGGGCTCCAGGCTTTCCCTGACGAACTGGGCTTCGACGTTTACCACCAGCTGCACCTGTGCGTCCCCTGAAAATAACCCCGAAGAAATACGAACGTCGGACCATTGCTCCCACACCAAAAGTGCCAGCCACTCAAGCTCTTGCTGCTCCTCAGCGGCCATTGGCACTCCACGTACCGCACCAGAGACATTGAGGCTCCGGTCTTTCCCTGACGAACAGGGCTTCGACCTTTACCACCAGGTGCACATGGTCGCCCCCTGAAAAATAAGCCCGAAAAATCACGAACGTCGGACCATTGCTCCCACACCAAAAGTGCCAGCCACTCAAGCTCTTGCTGCTCCTCAGCGGCCATTGGCAGTGCACCTACCGCACCAGAGACATTGGGGCTCCGGGCTTTCCCTGACGAACAGGGCTTTGACATTTACCACCAGCTGCATGTGGGCGCCACATGGAAAAATAACTCTAAAATCACGAACGTCGGGCCATTGCTCCCACACCAAAAGTGCCAGCCACTCAAGCTCTTGCTGCTACTCAGCTGCCGTTGGCACTCCAAGTACCGCACCAGAGACATTGAGGCTCCGGTCTTTCCCTGACGAACAGGGCTTCCACGTTTACCACCAGCTGCACGTGGTCGCCCCCTGAAAAATAAGCCCGAAAAATCACGAACGTCGGACGATTGCTCCCACACCAAAAGGGCCAGAGAAGAGAAGATGTGAAGAAGCTGAGCGGGGACGGAGGTGCAGAGGCGGAGGCGCAGGCCTCATGGGCCTTGCAGGCCTCACCCTCTGGCCTCTCGCCAGGCAGCCGACTGGGCCCGACCTGGTCCGGCCCGGCTGCAAGAAGTGGAAAGAAGATGAGAAGTGAATAAGATATAAAAAGATCCTGAGAGACATCTACCACCCTGTTGTGAGTGAGGAACGGCTGCAGACGCCAAGGTAAGTTCAGAAAGGAGGGGGAGGAGTAATTCGGCTCCTCGCCAAGATTCCCCTGCAGCCTGTGGTGACGACCATGGTGGAGCAGGTTGTCCCCCTGCAGCCCATGGAGGTGCACGGAGGAGCAGAGATCCACTTGGAGCCCGTGAAGGACCCTGTACCGGGGGAGGTGGATGCCTGAAGCCGCTGTGGCCCGTGGAGGGCCCGCTGGGACAGCCGTTCTGGAGAGACTGCACTCTGTGGAAGAGATGACCCACGCCGGAGCAGTTCCACGAAGGACTGTGGCGTAGGGGTGGGACCCCATGATGGAGCAGGGGAGGAATGTGAGGAGTTCTTCCCCCGACCATGAAGCAGCGGTGTGAAACAACGTATGATGAACTGACTGCAACCCCCATTCCCTCTTCCCCCCTGTGCCGCTCGGGGGGGGGAAGGTAGTAGAGATAAAGTTAAGCTTGGGAAGAGGGAGGGGTGGATGGAGGTTATCTTGTTCTCTGTCTCATTATCCTGCTGTTTGTAGTAATAAATGAATAGTTTTCCCCAAGTCGTGTCTGTTTTGCCCATGACGGTAACTTTAAGGATTTCTCCCCGTCCTTATCTCAAACCTCGAGCCGTTTTTCCTTATATTTTCTCTCCCTGTTCTTTCGGAGGGTGGGGGGAGTGAGAGAGAGACTGCGTAGTCTGGTCCTGATCAGGGCTGAACTACGACAGTGGTAAACGTCTAAGCCCTGTTCGTCCGGGAAAGCCCGGAGCCCCAATGTCTGTGCTGCAGTAGGTGCGCTGCCAATGGCCGCTGAGGAGCAGCAAGAGCTTGAGTGTCTGGCCCTTTTGGTGTGGGAGCAATCGTCCGACGTTCGTGATTTTTTGGCGTTTTTTTTCAGGGCGCGCCCACGTGTAGCTGGTGGTAAATGACGCAGCCCTGTTCGTCAGGGAAAGCCCGGAGCCCCAATGTCTGTTCTGCTGTAGGTGCACTGCCAATGGCCACTGAGGAGCAAAAAGAGCTTGAGTGTCTAGCACTTTTGGTGTGGGAGCAATCGTCCGACGGTGGTGATTTATTGGGTTTTTTTTTCAGGGGGCGCCCACGTGCAGCTGGTGGTAAACGTCGAAGCCCTGTTCGTCAGGGAAAGCCCGGAGCCCCAATGTCTGTGCTGCTGTAGGTGCACTGCCAATGGCCGCTGAGGAGCAGCAAGAGCTTGAGTGGCTGGCCCTTTTGGTGTGGGAGCAATCGTCCGACGTTCGTGATTTTTTGGGGTTTTTTTTCAGGGAGCACCCACGTGCAGCTGGTGGTAAATGTCGAAGCCCTGTTCGTCAGGGAAAGCCCGGAGCCCCAATGTCTGTGGTGCTGTAGGTGCGCTGCCAATGGCCACTGAGGAGCAGCAAGAGCTTGAGTGGCTGGCCCTTTTGGTGTGGGAGCAATAGTCAAACGTTCGTGATTTTTTGGGGTTTTTTTCAGTGAGCGCCCACGTATAGATGGTGGTAAACGTCGAAGCCCTCTTCGGCAGAGAAAGCCCGGAGCCCCAATGTCTGTGCTGCCGTAGGTGCACTGCCAATGGCCGCTGAGGAGCAGCAAGAGCTTGAGTGGCTGGCACTTTTGGTGTGGGAGCAATCGTCCGACGTTCATGATTTTTCAGGTTTTTTTCAGTGGGCGCCCTGGTGCAGCTGGTGGTAAACATCGAAGCCCTGTTCGTCAGGGGAAGCCCGGAGCCCCAATGTCTGTGCTGCTGTAGGTGCGCTGCCAATGGCCGCTGAGGAGCAGCAAGAGCTTGAGTGGCTGGCACTTCTGGTGTGGGAGCAATGGTCCGACGTTCGTGATTTTTTGGGGTTTTTTTTCAGTGGGCGCCCTTGTGCAGCTGGTGTTAAACGTCAAAGCCCTGTTCGTCAGGGAAAGCCCGGAGCCCCAATGTCTGTGCTGCTGTAGGTGCGCTGCCAATGGCCGCTGAGGAGCAGCAAGAGCTTGAGTGGCTGGCCCTTTTGGTGTGGGAGCAATGGTTCGACGTTCGTGATTTTTCGGGGTTATTTTCACTGGGCGCCCACGTGTAGCTGGTGGTAAACGTCGAAGCCCTGTTCGTCAGGGAAAGCCCGGAGCCCCAATGTCTGTGCTGCTGTAGGTGCACTGCCAATGGCCGCTGAGGAGCAGCAAGAGCTTGAGTGGCTGGCACTTTTGGTGTGGGAGCAATGGTCCGACGTTCGTGATTTTTCGAGTTTTTTTTTCAGGGGGCGCCAATGTGTAGCTGGTGGTAAACGTCGAAGCCCTGTTCGTCAGGGAAAGCCCGGATCCCCAATGTCTGTGCTGCTGTAGGTGCGCTGCCAATGGCCGCTGAGGAGCAGCAAGAGCTTGAGTGGCTGGCACTTTTCGTGTGGGAGCAATCGTCCAAAGTACTTGGTTTTTTGGGGGTTTTTGTCAGGGGGCGCCCTGGTGCAGCTGGTGTTAAACGTTGAAGCCCTGTTCGTCAGGGAAAGCCCGGAGCCCCAATGTCTGTGGTGCTGTAGATGCGCTGCCAAAGGCCGCTGAGGAGCAGCAAGAGCTTGAGTGGCTGGCACTTCTGGTGTGGGAGCAATCATCCGTCGTTCGTGATTTTTCGGGGTTTCTTTTTCAGAGGGCGCCCTGGTGCAGCTGGTGGTATACGTCAAACCCCTGTTCGTCAGGGAAAGCCCGGAGCCCCAGTGTCTGTGCTGCTGTAGGTGCACTGCCTATGGCCACTGAGGGACAGCAAGAGCTTGAGTGGCTGGCACTTTTGGTGTGGGAGCAATGGTCCGACGTTCGTGATTTTTTCAGTTTTTTTTTCAGGGGGCGACAACATGCAGCTAGTGGTAAACGTCGAAGCCCTGTTCGTCAGGGAAAGCCCGGAGCCCCAATGTCTATGGTGCTGTAGGTGCACTGCCTATGGCCACTGAGGGACAGCAAGAGCTTGAGTGGCTGGCACTTTTGGTGTGGGAGCAATGGTCCAACGTTCGTAATTTTTTGGGGTTCTTTTTTTCAGGTGGCACCCACTTGCACCTGGTGGCAAACGTCGAATCCCTGCTCCTCAGGGAAAGCCCGGAGCCCCAATGTCTGTGCTGCTGTAGGTGCACTGCCAATGGCCGCTGAGGAGCAAAAAGTGCTTGAGTGTCTGGCGCTTTTGATATTGGAGCAATCGTCCGACGTTCGTGACTTTTCGGGGTTTTTTTCAGTGAGCGCCCACGTGCAGCTGGTGGTATATGTCGAAACCCTGTTCGTCAGGGAAAGCCCGGAGCCCCAATGTCTGTGCTGCTGTAGGTGCACTGCCAATGGCCGATGAGGGGCAGCAAGAGCTTGAGTGGCTGGCACTTTTGGTGTGGGAGCAATGGTCCAACGTTCGTGATTTTTCGAGTGTTTTTTTCAGTGGGCGCCCTCGTGCAGCTGGTGGTAAACGTCGAAGCCCTGTTCGTCAGGGAAAGCCCGGAGCCCCAGTGTCTGTGGTGCTGTAGATGCGCTGCCAATGGCCGCTGAGGGGCAGCAAGAGCTTGAGTGGCTGGCACTTTTGGTGTGGGAGGAATCGTCCTACCTTCATGATTTTTCGGGGTTTCTTTTTCAGGGGGCGCCCACGTGCAGCTGGTGGTATATGTCAAAGCCCTGTTCGTCAGGGAAAGCCCGGAGCCCCAATGTCTGTGGTGCTGTAGGTGCACTGCCTATGGCCACTGAGGATCAGCAAGAGCTTGAGTGGCTGGCACATTTGGTGTGGGAGCAATGGTCCGACGCTCGTGATTTTTTCAGTTTTTTTTTCAGGGGGCGCCCACATGCAACTCGTGGTAAACGTCGAAGCCCTGTTCGTCAGTGAAAGCCCGGAGCCCCAATGTCTGTGGTGCTGTAGGTGCGCTGCCAATGGCCACTGAGGAGCAGCAAGAGCTTGAGTGGCTGGCACTTTTGGTGTGGGAGCAATCGTCTGACGTTCGTGATTTTTTGGGGATTTTTTTCCGGGAGCGCCCACGTGCAGCTGGTGGTAAACGTCAAAGCCCTGTTCGTCAGGGAAAGCCTGGAGCCCCAATGTCTGAGCTGCTGTAGGTGCACTGCCAATGACCGCTGAGGAGCAAAAAGAGCTTGAGTGGTTGGCCCTTTTGGTGTGGGAGCAATGGTCCGACGTTCGTGATTTTTTGGGTTTTTTTTTCAGTGAGCGCCCAGGTGTAGCTGGTGGTAAACGTCGAAGCCCTGTTCGTCAGGGAAAGCCCGGAGCCCCAATGTCTGTGCTGCTGTAGGTGCGCTGCCAATGGCCGCTGAGGGGCAGCAAGAGCTTGAGTGGCTGGCACTTCTGGTGTGGGAGCAATGGTCCAACGTTCGTGATTTTTCGAGTTTTTTTTTCAGGGGGCGCCCACGTGCAGCTGGTGGTATACGTCGAAGCCCTGTTCGTCAGGGAAAGCCCGGAGCCCCAATGTCTGTGCTGCTGTAGGTGGACTGCCAATGGCCGCTGAGGAGCAGCAAGAGCTTCAGTGGCTGGCACTTTTGGTGTGTGAGCAATCGTCCGACGTTCGTAATTTTTAGGGGTTTGTTTTTTCAGGGGGCGCCCATGTGCACCTCGTGGCAAACGTCGAAGCCCTGCTCCTCAGGGAAAGCCCGGAGCCCCAATGTCTGTGCTGCTGTAGGTGCGCTGCCAATGGCCGCTGAGGAGCAAAAAGTGCTTGAGTGTCTGTCCCTTTTGATGTGGGAGCAATGGTCCGACATTCGTGATTTTTCGGGTTTTTTTTCAGTGAGCGCCCACGTGCAGCTGGTGGTATACGTCGAAGCCCTGTTCGTCAGGGAAAGCCCGGAGCCCCAATGTCTGTGCTGCTGTAGGTGCACTGCCAATGGCCACTGAGGAGCAGCAAGAGCTTGAGTGGCTGGCACTTTTGGTGTGGGAGCAATGGTCCAACGTTCGTGATTTTTCGAGTTTATTTTTCAGGGGGCGCCCTGGTGCAGCTGGTGTTAAACGTCGAAGCCCTGTTCGTCAGGGAAAGCCCGGAGCCCCAATGTCTGTGGTGCTGTAGATGCGCTGCCAAAGGCCGCTGAGGAGCAGCAAGAGCTTGAGTGGCTGGCACTTTTGGTGTGGGAGCAATCGTCTGAAGTTCGTGATTTTTTGGGGTTTTTTTTCCGGGAGCTCCCACGTGCAGCTGAAGGTATACGTCAAAGCCCTGTTCGTCAGGGAAAGCCCGGAGCCCCAATGTCTGTGCTGCTGTAGGTGCGCTGCCAATGGCCGCTGAGGGGCAGCAAGAGCTTGAGTGGCTGGCACTTTTGGTGTGGGAGCAATCATCCGACGTTCGTGATTTTTTGTGGTTTTTCATCAGGGAGCGCCCACGTCCTGCTGGTGGTAAACGTCTAAGCCCTGTTAATCAGGGAAAGCCCGGAGCCCCAATGTCTGTGGTGCTGTAGGTGGACTGCCAATGGCCGCTGAGGAGCAAAAAGAGCTTGAGTGGCTGGCACTTTTGGTGTGGGAACAATGGTTCGATGTTCGTGATTTTTTCAGTTTTTTTTTCAGGGGGCGACAACATGCAGCTGGTGGTAAACGTCGAAGCCCTGTTCGTCAGGGAAAGCCCGGAGCCCCAATGTCTCTGCTGCTGTAGGTGTGCTGCCAATGGCTGCTGAGGAGCAGCAAGAGCTTGAATGGCTGGCACTTTTGGTGTGGGAGCAATGGTCCAACGTTCGTAATTTTTCGGGGTTCTTATTTTCAGGGGGCGCCCACGTGCACCTGTTGGCAATCGTCGAAGCCCTGCCCCTCAGGGAAAGCCCGGAGCCCTAATGTCTGTGCTGCTGTAGGTGCACTGCCAATGGCCGCTGAGGAGCAAAAAGAGCTTGAGTGGCTGGCACTTTTGGTGTGGGAGCAATCGTCCGACATTCGTGATTTTTTGGGGTTTTTTTTCAGGGGGCGCCCACGTGCAGCTGGTGGTATACGGCAAAGCCCTGTTCGTCAGGGAAAGCCCGGAGCCCCAATGTCTGTGCTGCTGTAGGTACACTGCCAATGGCCGCTGAGGGGCAGCAAGAGCTTGAGTGGCTGGCACTTTTGGTGTGGGAGCAATGGTCCAACGTTCGTGATTTTTTGGGGTTTTTTTCAGGGATCGCCCAGGTGCAGCTGGTGGTAAACATCGAAGCCCTGTTCGTCAGGGAAAGCCCGGAGCCCCAGTGTCTGTGCTGCTGTAGGTGCGCTGCCAATGGCCGCTGAGGAGCAGCAAGAGCTTGAGTGGCTGGCACTTTTGGTGTGGGAGCAATCGTCCGACGTTCGTGATTTTTTGTGTTTTTTTTTCAGGGAGCGCCCTGGTGCAGCTGGTGGTAAACATCGAAGCCCTGTTCGTCAGGGAAAGCCCGGAGCCCCAATGTCTGTGGTGCTGTATATGCGCTGCCAATGGCCGCTGAGGGGCAGCAAGAGCTTGAGTGGCTGGCACTTTTGGTGTGGGAGCAATGGTCCGACGCTCGTGATTTTTTCAGTTTTTTTTTCAGGCGGCGCCCACATGCAGCTCGTGGTAAACGTTGAAGCCCTGTTCGTCAGGGAAAGACCGGAGCCCCAATGTCTGTGGTGCTGTAGGTGCGCTGCCAATGGCCACTGAGGAGCAGCAAGAGCTTGAGTGGCTGGCACTTTTGGTGTGGGAGCAATGGTCCAACGTTCGTGATTTTCGAGTTTTTTTTTCAGTGAGGGCCCTGTTACAGCTGGTGGTATACGTCGAAGCCCTGTTCGTCAGGGAAAGCCCGGAGCCACAATGTCTGTGGTGCTGTAGGTGCGCTGCCAATGGCCCCTGAGGAGCAAAAAGAGCTTGAGTGTCTGGCACTTTTGGTGTGGGAGCAATCGTCCGACGTTCATGATTTTTCGGGGTTTTTTTCAGTGGGCGCCCACGTGTAGCTGGTGGTAAACGTCGAAGCCCTGTTCGTCAGGGAAAGCCCGGAGCCTCAATGTCTCTTCTGCTGTAGGTGGACTGCCAATGGCCGCTGAGGAGCAGCAAGAGCTTGATTGGCTGGCACTTTTCGTGTGGGAGCAATCGTCTGATGTTCGTGATTTTTTGGGGTTTTTTTTCCGGGAGCGCCCATGTGCAGCTGGTGGTATACGTCAAAGCCCTGTTCGTCAGGGAAAGCCCGGAGCCCCAATGTCTGTGCTGCTGGTGCGCTGCCAATGGCCGCTGAGGAGCAGCAAGAGCTTGAGTGGCTGGCACTTTTGGTGTGGGAGCAATGGTCCAACGTTCGTGATTTTTCGAGTTTTTTTTTCAGGGGGCGCCCACTTGCAGCTGGTGGTATACGTCGAAGCCCTGTTCGTCAGGGAAAGCCCGGAGCCCCAATGTCTGTGCTGCTGTAGGTGGACTGCCAATGGCCGCTGAGGAGCAGCAAGAGCTTGAGTGGCTGGCACTTTTGGTGTGGGAGCAATCGTCCAACGTTCGTGACTTTTGGGGTTTTTTTTCCGGGAGCGCCCACGTGCAGCTGGTGGTAAACGTCGAAGCCCTGTTCGTCAGGGAAAGCCCGGAGCCCCAATGTCTGTGCTGCTGTAGGTGCACTGCCAATGACCGCTGAGGAGCAAAAAGATCTTGAGTGGCTAGCACTTTTGGTGTGGGAGCAATGGTACGACGTTCGTGATTTTTTGGTTTTTTTTTTTTCAGTGAGCGCCCTGGTGCAGCTGGTGGTATACGTCGAAGCCCTGTTCGTCAGGGAAAGCCCGGAGCCCCAATGCCTGTGCTGCTGTAGGTGCGCTGCCAATGGCCGCTGAGGGGCAGCAAGAGCTTGAGTGGCTGGCACTTTTGGTGTGGGAGCAATGGTCCAAGGTTCGTGATTTTTCGAGTTTTTTTTTCAGGGGGTGCCCACGTGCAGCTGGTGGTATACGTCGAAGCCCTGTTCGTCAGGGAAAGCCCGGAGCCCCAATGTCTGTGCTGCTGTAGGTGCACTGCCAATGGCCGCTGAGGAGCAGCAAGAGCTTGAGTGGCTGGCACTTTTGGTGTGGGAGCAATGGTCCGACGTTCGTGATTTTTCGAGTTTTTTTTTCAGGGGGCGCCCAGGTGAAGCTGGTGGTAAACGTCGAAGCCCTGTTCGTCAGGGATAGCCCGGAGCCCCAATGTCTGTGCTGCTGTAGGTGCACTGCCAATGGCCGCTGAGGAGCAAAAAGAGCTTGAGTGGCTGGCACTTTTGGTGTGGGAGCAATCGTCCGACATTCGTGATTTTCCGGGGTTTTTTTTCAGTGAGCGCCCTGGTGCAGCTGGTGTTAAACGTCGAAGCCCTGTTCGTCAGGGAAAGCCCGGAGCCCCAATGTCTGTGGTGCTGTAGATGGCTGCCAAAGGCCGCTGAGGGGCAGCAAGAGCTTGAGTGGCTGTCACTTTTGGTGTGGGAGCAATCGTCCGTCGTTCGTGATTTTTTGGGTTTTTTTTTCCGGGAGCTCACACGTGCAGCTGAAGATACACGTCGAAGCCCTGTTCGTCAGGGAAAGCCCGGAGCCCCAATGTCTGTGCTGCTGTAGGTGCACTGCCAATGACCCCTAAGGAGTAAAAAGAGCTGGAGTGGCTGGCCCTTTTGGTGTGGGAGCAATGATCCGACGTTCGTGATTTTTCGGGGTTTTTTTTCAGTGAGCGCCCTGGTGCAGCTGGTGGTAAACGTCGAAGCCCTGTTCGTCAGGGAAAGCCCGGAGCCCCAATGTCTGTGCTGCTGTAGGTGCGCTGCCAATGGCCGCTGAGGGGCAGCAAGAGCTTGAGTGGCTGGCACTTTTGGTGTGGGAGCAATGGTCCGACGTTCGTGATTTTTTGTGGTTTTTTTTCAGGGAGCGCCCACGTGCAGCTGGTGGCAAACGTCTAAGCCCTGTTAATCAGGGAAAGCCCGGAGCCCCAATGTCTGTGCTGCTGTAGGTGCACTGCCAATGGCCGCTGAGTAGCAGGAAGAGCTTGAGTGGCTGGCACTTTTGGTGTGGGAACAATGGTCCGACGTTCGTGATTTTTCGGTTTTTTTTTCAGGGGGCTCCCACGTGCAGCTGGTGGTATACGTCGAAGCCCTGTTCGTCAGGGAAAGCCCGGAGTCCCAATGTCTGTGCTGCTGTAGGTGCGCTGCCAATGGCCGCTGAGGAGCAGCAAGAGCTTGAGTGTCTGGCACTTTTGATGTGGGAGCAATGGTCCGACATTCGTGATTTTTCGGGGTTTTTTTCAGTGAGCGCCCTGGTGCAGCTGGTGGTATACGTCGAAGCCCTGTTCGTCAGGGAAAGCCCGGAGCCCCAGTGTCTGTGCTGCTGTAGGTGCACTGCCAATGGCCGCTGAGGAGCAGCAAGAGCTTGAGTGGCTGGCACTTTTGGTGTGGGAGCAATCGTCCGTCGTTCGTGATTTTTCGGGGTTTCTTTTTCAGTGCGCGCCCTGGTGCAGCTGGTGGTATACGTCGAAGCCCTGTTCGTCAGGGAAAGCCCGGAGCCCCAATGTCTGTGCTGCTGTAGGTGCACTGCCTATGGCCACTGAGGGACAGCAAGAGCTTGAGTGGCTGGCACTTTTGGTGTGGGAGCAATGGTCCGACGTTCGTGATTTTTCGAGTTTTTTTTTTCAGGGGGCGACAACATGCAGCTGGTGGTAAACGTCGAAGCCCTGTTCGTCAGGGAAAGCCCGGAGCCCCAATGTCTGTGCTGCTGTAGGTGCGCTGCCAATGGCTGCTGAGGAGCAAAAAGAGCTTGAATGGCTGGCACTTTTGGTGTGGGAGCAATCGTCCGACGTTCGTAATTTTTAGGGGTTTGTTTTTTCAGGGGGCCCCCATGTGCACCTGGTGGCAAACGTCGAAGCCCTGTTCGTCAGGGAAAGCCCGGAGCCCCAATGTCTGTGCTGCTGTAGGTGCTCTGCCAATGGCCGCTGAGGAGCAAAAAGTGCTTGAGTGTCTGTCACTTTTGATGTGGGAGCAATGGTCCGACATTCGTGATTTTTCGGGGTTTTTTTCAGTGAGCGCCCACGTGCAGCTGGTGGTATACGTCGAAGCCCTGTTCGTCAGGGAAAGCCCGGAGCCCCAATGTCTGTGCTGCTGTAGGTGCACTGCCAATGGCCGCTGAGGGGCAGCAAGAGCTTGAGTGGCTGGCACTTTTGGTGTGGGAGCAATGGTCCAACGTTCGTGATTTTTCAAGTTTATTTTTCAGGGGGCGCCCTGGTGCAGCTGGTGTTAAACGTCGAAGCCCTGTTCGTCAGGGAAAGCCCGGAGCCCCAATGTCTGTGGTGCTGTAGATGGCTGCCAAAGGCCGCTGAGGGGCAGCAAGAGCTTGAGTGGCTGTCACTTTTGGTGTGGGAGCAATCGTCCGTCGTTCGTGATTTTTCGGGGTTTCTTTTTCAGAGGGTGCCCACGTGCAGCTGGTGGTATACGTCAAACCCCTGTTCGTCAGGGAAAGCCCGGAGCCCCAATGTCTGTGCTGCTGTAGGTGCACTGCCTATGGCTGCTGAGGAGCAGCAAGAGCTTGAGTGGCTGGCACTTTTGGTGTGGGAGCAATCGTCTGAAGTTCGTGATTTTTTGGGTTTTTTTTTCCGGGAGCTCCCACGTGCAGCTGAAGATATACTTCGAAGCCCTGTTCGTCAGGGAAAGCCCAGAGCCCCAATGTCTGTGCTGCTGTAGGTGCACTGCCAATGACCCCTAAGGAGCAAAAAGAGCTGGAGTGGCTGGCCCTTTTGGTGTGGGAGCAATGATCCGACGTTCGTGATTTTTCGGGGTTTTTTTTCAGTGAGCGCCCTGGTGCAGCTGGTGGTAAACGTCGAAGCCCTGTTCGTCAGGGAAAGCCCGGAGCCCCAATGTCTGTGCTGCTGTAGGTGCGCTGCCAAAGGCCGCTGAGGAGCAGCAAGAGCTTGAGTGGCTGGCACTTTTGGTGTGGGAGCAATGGTCCGACGTTCGTGATTTTTTGTGGTTTTTCTTCAGGGAGCGCCCACGTGCCGCTGGTGGTAAACGTCGAAGCCCTGTTCGTCAGGGAAAGCCCGGAGCCCCAATGTCTGTGCTGCTGTAGGTGCACTGCCAATGGCCGCTGAGGAGCAGCAAGAGCTTGAGTGGCTGGCACTTTTGGTGTGGGAACAATGGTCCGACGTTCGTGATTTTTCGGTTTTTTTTTCAGGGGGCTCCCACGTGCAGCTGGTGGTATACGTCGAAGCCCTGTTCGTCAGGGAAAGCCCGGAGCCCCAATGTCTGTGTTGCTGTACGTGCGCTGCCAATGGCCGCTGAGGAGCATCAAGAGCTTGAGTGGCTGGCACTTTTGGTGTGGGAGCAATCGTCCGACGTTCGTGATTTTTCGGGGTTTTTTTCAGGGGGCTCCCACGTGCAGCTGGTGGTATACGTCAAAGCCCTGTTCGTCAGGGAAAGCCCGGAGCCCCAATGTCTGTGCTGCTGTAGGTGCTGCCAATGGCCGCTGAGGAGCAGCAAGAGCTTGAGTGGCTGGCACTTTTGGTGTGGGAGCAATGGTCCGACATTCGTGATTTTTCGGGGTTTTTTTCAGTGATCGCCCTGGTGCAGCTGGTGGTATACGTCGAAGCCCTGTTCGTCAGGGAAAGCCCGGAGCCCCAGTGTCTGTGGTGCTGTAGGTGCACTGCCAATGGCCGCTGAGGGGCAGCAAGAGCTTGAGTGGCTGGCACTTTTGGTGTGGGAGCAATCGTCCGTCGTTCGTGATTTTTCGGGGTTTTTTTTTCAGTGCGCGCCCTGGTGCAGCTGGTGGTATACGTCGAAGCCCTGTTCGTCAGGGAAAGCCCGGAGCCCCAATGTCTGTGCTGCTGTAGGTGCACTGCCAATGGCCGCTGAGGGACAGCAAGAGCTTGAGTGGCTGGCACTTTTGGTGTGGGAGCAATGGTCCGACGTTCGTGATTTTTCGAGTTTTTTTTTCAGGGGGCGCCAACATGCAGCTGGTGGTAAACGTCGAAGCCCTGTTCGTCAGGGAAAGCCCGGAGCCCCAATGTCTGTGGTGCTGTAGGTGCGCTGCCAATGGCTGCTGAGGAGCAGCAAGAGCTTGAGTGTCTGGCACTTTTGGTGTGGGAGCAATGGTCCGACGTTCGTGATTTTTCGGGGTTTTTTTCAGTGAGCGCCCACGTGCAGCTGGTGGTATACGTCGAAGCCCTGTTCGTCAGGGAAAGCCCGGAGCCCCAATGTCTGTGCTGCTGTAGGTGCACTGCCAATGGCCGCTGAGGAGCAGCAAGAGCTTCAGTGGCTGGCACTTTTGGTGTGGGAGCAATCGTCCGACGTTGGTAATTTTTAGGGGTTTGTTTTTTCAGGGGGCCCCCATGTGCACCTGGTGGCAAACGTCGAAGCCCTGTTCGTCAGGGAAAGCCCGGAGCCCCAATGTCTGTGCTGCTGTAGGTGCACTGCCAATGGCCGCTGAGGAGCAGCAAGAGCTTGAGTGTCTGGCACTTTTGGTGTGGGAGCAATGGTCCAACGTTCGTGATTTTTCGAGTTTTTTTTTCAGGGGGCGCCCACTTGCAGCTGGTGGTATACGTCGAAGCCCTGTTCGTCAGGGAAAGCCCGGAGCCCCAATGTCTGTGCTGCTGTAGGTGGACTGCCAATGGCCGCTGAGGAGCAGCAAGAGCTTGAGTGGCTGGCACTTTTGGTGTGGGAGCAATCGTCCAACGTTCGTGACTTTTGGGGTTTTTTTTCCGGGAGCGCCCACGTGCAGCTGGTGGTAAACGTCGAAGCCCTGTTCGTCAGGGAAAGCCCGGAGCCCCAATGTCTGTGCTGCTGTAGGTGCACTGCCAATGACCGCTGAGGAGCAAAAAGATCTTGAGTGGCTAGCACTTTTGGTGTGGGAGCAATGGTACGACGTTCGTGATTTTTTGGTTTTTTTTTTTTCAGTGAGCGCCCTGGTGCAGCTGGTGGTATACGTCGAAGCCCTGTTCGTCAGGGAAAGCCCGGAGCCCCAATGCCTGTGCTGCTGTAGGTGCGCTGCCAATGGCCGCTGAGGGGCAGCAAGAGCTTGAGTGGCTGGCACTTTTGGTGTGGGAGCAATGGTCCAAGGTTCGTGATTTTTCGAGTTTTTTTTTCAGGGGGTGCCCACGTGCAGCTGGTGGTATACGTCGAAGCCCTGTTCGTCAGGGAAAGCCCGGAGCCCCAATGTCTGTGCTGCTGTAGGTGCACTGCCAATGGCCGCTGAGGAGCAGCAAGAGCTTGAGTGGCTGGCACTTTTGGTGTGGGAGCAATGGTCCGACGTTCGTGATTTTTCGAGTTTTTTTTTCAGGGGGCGCCCAGGTGAAGCTGGTGGTAAACGTCGAAGCCCTGTTCGTCAGGGATAGCCCGGAGCCCCAATGTCTGTGCTGCTGTAGGTGCACTGCCAATGGCCGCTGAGGAGCAAAAAGAGCTTGAGTGGCTCGCACTTTTCGTGTGGGAGCAATCGTCCGACATTCGTGATTTTCCGGGGTTTTTTTTCAGTGAGCGCCCTGGTGCAGTTGGTGTTAAACGTCGAAGCCCTGTTCGTCAGGGAAAGCCCGGAGCCCCAATGTCTGTGGTGCTGTAGATGGCTGCCAAAGGCCGCTGAGGGGCAGCAAGAGCTTGAGTGGCTGTCACTTTTGGTGTGGGAGCAATCGTCCGTCGTTCGTGATTTTTTGGGTTTTTTTTTCCGGGAGCTCACACGTGCAGCTGAAGATACACGTCGAAGCCCTGTTCGTCAGGGAAAGCCCGGAGCCCCAATGTCTGTGCTGCTGTAGGTGCACTGCCAATGACCCCTAAGGAGCAAAAAGAGCTGGAGTGGCTGGCCCTTTTGGTGTGGGAGCAATGATCCGACGTTCGTGATTTTTCGGGGTTTTTTTTCAGTGAGCGCCCTGGTGCAGCTGGTGGTAAACGTCGAAGCCCTGTTCGTCAGGGAAAGCCCGGAGCCCCAATGTCTGTGCTGCTGTAGGTGCGCTGCCAATGGCCGCTGAGGGGCAGCAAGAGCTTGAGTGGCTGGCACTTTTGGTGTGGGAGCAATGGTCCGACGCTCGTGATTTTTTGTGGTTTTTCTTCAGGGAGCGCCCACGTGCTGCTGGTGGCAAACGTCTAAGCCCTGTTAATCAGAAAAGCCCAGAGCCCCAATGTCTGTGCTGCTGTAGGTGCACTGCCAATGGCCGCTGAGTAGCAGGAAGAGCTTGAGTGGCTGGCACTTTTGGTGTGGGAACAATGGTCCGACGTTCGTGATTTTTCGGTTTTTTTTTCAGGGGGCTCCCACGTGTAGCTGGTTGTATACGTCGAAGCCCTGTTCGTCAGGGAAAGCCCGGAGTCCCAATGTCTGTGCTGCTGTAGGTGCGCTGCCAATGGCCGCTGAGGAGCAGCAAGAGCTTGAGTGTCTGTCCCTTTTGATGTGGGAGCAATGGTCCGACATTCGTGATTTTTCGGGGTTTTTTTCAGTGAGCGCCCTGGTGCAGCTGGTGGTATACGTCGAAGCCCTGTTCGTCAGGGAAAGCCCGGAGCCCCAGTGTCTGTGGTGCTGTAGGTGCACTGCCAATGGCCGCTGAGGAGCAGCAAGAGCTTGAGTGGCTGGCACTTTTGGTGTGGGAGCAATCGTCCGTCGTTCGTGATTTTTCGGGGTTTCTTTTTCAGTGCGCGCCCTGGTGCAGCTGGTGGTATACGTCGAAGCCCTGTTCGTCAGGGAAAGCCCGGAGCCCCAATGTCTGTGCTGCTGTAGGTGCACTGCCTATGGCCACTGAGGGACAGCAAGAGCTTGAGTGGCTGGCACTTTTGGTGTGGGAGCAATGGTCCGACGTTCGTGATTTTTCGAGTTTTTTTTTCAGGGGGCGACAACATGCAGCTGGTGGTAAACGTCGAAGCCCTGTTCGTCAGGGAAAGCCCGGAGCCCCAATGTCTGTGCTGCTGTAGGTGCGCTGCCAATGGCTGCTGAGGAGCAAAAAGAGCTTGAATGGCTGGCACTTTTGGTGTGGGAGCAATCGTCCGACGTTCGTAATTTTTAGGGGTTTGTTTTTTCAGGGGGCCCCCATGTGCACCTGGTGGCAAACGTCGAAGCCCTGTTCGTCAGGGAAAGCCCGGAGCCCCAATGTCTGTGCTGCTGTAGGTGCTCTGCCAATGGCCGCTGAGGAGCAAAAAGTGCTTGAGTGTCTGTCACTTTTGATGTGGGAGCAATGGTCCGACATTCGTGATTTTTCGGGGTTTTTTTCAGTGAGCGCCCACGTGCAGCTGGTGGTATACGTCGAAGCCCTGTTCGTCAGGGAAAGCCCGGAGCCCCAATGTCTGTGCTGCTGTAGGTGCACTGCCAATGGCCGCTGAGGGGCAGCAAGAGCTTGAGTGGCTGGCACTTTTGGTGTGGGAGCAATGGTCCAACGTTCGTGATTTTTCAAGTTTATTTTTCAGGGGGCGCCCTGGTGCAGCTGGTGTTAAACGTCGAAGCCCTGTTCGTCAGGGAAAGCCCGGAGCCCCAATGTCTGTGGTGCTGTAGATGGCTGCCAAAGGCCGCTGAGGGGCAGCAAGAGCTTGAGTGGCTGTCACTTTTGGTGTGGGAGCAATCGTCCGTCGTTCGTGATTTTTCGGGGTTTCTTTTTCAGAGGGTGCCCACGTGCAGCTGGTGGTATACGTCAAACCCCTGTTCGTCAGGGAAAGCCCGGAGCCCCAATGTCTGTGCTGCTGTAGGTGCACTGCCTATGGCTGCTGAGGAGCAGCAAGAGCTTGAGTGGCTGGCACTTTTGGTGTGGGAGCAATCGTCTGAAGTTCGTGATTTTTTGGGTTTTTTTTTCCGGGAGCTCCCACGTGCAGCTGAAGATATACTTCGAAGCCCTGTTCGTCAGGGAAAGCCCGGAGCCCCAATGTCTGTGCTGCTGTAGGTGCACTGCCAATGACCCCTAAGGAGCAAAAAGAGCTGGAGTGGCTGGCCCTTTTGGTGTGGGAGCAATGATCCGACGTTCGTGATTTTTCGGGGTTTTTTTTCAGTGAGCGCCCTGGTGCAGCTGGTGGTAAACGTCGAAGCCCTGTTCGTCAGGGAAAGCCCGGAGCCCCAATGTCTGTGCTGCTGTAGGTGCGCTGCCAATGGCCGCTGAGGGGCAGCAAGAGCTTGAGTGGCTGGCACTTTTGGTGTGGGAGCAATGGTCCGACGCTCGTGATTTTTTGTGGTTTTTCTTCAGGGAGCGCCCACGTGCCGCTGGTGGCAAACGTCTAAGCCCTGTTAATCAGAAAAGCCCGGAGCCCCAATGTCTGTGCTGCTGTAGGTGCACTGCCAATGGCCGCTGAGGAGCAAAAAGAGCTTGAGTGGCTGGCACTTTTGGTGTGGGAACAATGGTCCGACGTTCGTGATTTTTCGGTTTTTTTTTCAGGGGGCTCCCACGTGTAGCTGGTGGTATACGTCGAAGCCCTGTTCGTCAGGGAAAGCCCGGAGTCCCAATGTCTGTGTTGCTGTACGGGCGCTACCAACGGCCGCTGAGGAGCATCAAGAGCTTGAGTGGCTGGCACTTCTGGTGTGGGAGCAATCGTCTGACGTTCGTGATTTTTCGGGGTTTTTTTCAGGGGGCTCCCTCGTGTAGATGGTGGTAAACGTCGAAGCCCTGTTCGTCAGGGAAAGCCCGGAGCCCCAATGTCTGTGCTGCTGTACGTGCGTTGCCAATGGCCGCTGAGGAGCAGCAAGAGCTTGAGTGTCTGTCCCTTTTGATGTGGGAGCAATGGTCCGACATTCGTGATTTTTCGGGGTTTTTTTCAGTGAGCGCCCTGGTGCAGCTGGTGGTATACGTCGAAGCCCTGTTCGTCAGGGAAAGCCCAGAGCCCCAGTGTCTGTGGTGCTGTAGGTGCACTGCCAATGGCCGCTGAGGGGCAGCAAGAGCTTGAGTGGCTGGCACTTTTGGTGTGGGAGCAATCGTCCGTCGTTCGTGATTTTTCGGGGTTTCTTTTTCAGTGCGCGCCCTGGTGCAGCTGGTGGTATACGTCGAAGCCCTGTTCGTCAGGGAAAGCCCGGAGCCCCAATGTCTGTGCTGCTGTAGGTGCACTGCCTATGGCCACTGAGGGACAGCAAGAGCTTGAGTGGCTGGCACTTTTGGTGTGTGGGAGCAATGGTCCGACGTTCGTGATTTTTCGAGTTTTTTTTTCAGGGGGCGACAACATGCAGCTGGTGGTAAACGTCGAAGCCCTGTTCGTCAGGGAAAGCCCGGAGCCCCAATGTCTGTGCTTCTGTAGGTGCACTGCCAATGGCTGCTGAGGAGCAAAAAGTGCTTGAGTGTCTGGCCCTTTTGATATTGGAGCAAAGGTCCGACGTTCGTGATTTTTCGGGGTTTTTTTCAGTGAGCGCCCACGTGCAGCTGGTGGTATACGTCGAAGCCCTGTTCGTCAGGGAAAGCCCGGAGCCCCAATGTCTGTGCTGCTGTAGGTGCACTGCCAATGGCTGCTGAGGGGCAGCAAGAGCTTGAGTGGCTGGCAATTTTGGTGTGGGAGCAATGGTCCGACGTTCGTGATTTTTTCAGTTATTTTTTTCAGGGGGCGACAACATGCAGCTGGTGGTAAACGTCGAAGCGTTGTTCGTCAGGGAAAGCCCGGAGCCCCAATGTCTGTGCTGCTGTAGGTGCGCTGCCAATGACCGCTGAGGGGCAGGAAGAGCTTGAGTGGCTGTCCCTTTTGATGTGGGAGCAATGGTCCGACGTTCGTGATTTTTCGGGCTTTTTTTCAGTGAGCGCCCTGGTGCAGCTGGTGGTATACGTCAAAGCCCTGTTCGTCAGGGAAAGCCCGGAGCCCCAATGTCTGTGCTGCTGTACGTGCGCTGCCAATGGCCACTGAGGAGCAGCAAGAGCTTGAGTGGCTGGCACTTTTGGTGTGTGAGCAATCGTCTGACGCTTGTGATTTTTTGGGGTTTTTTTTCCGGTAGCGCCCACGTGCAGCTGGTGGTAAACGCCGAAGCCCTGTTCGTCAGGGAAAGCCCGGAGCCCCAATGTCTGTGCTGATGTAGGTGCACTGCCAATGGCCGCTGAGGAGCAGCAAGAGCTTGAGTGTCTGGCACTTTTGTTGTGGGAGCAATGGTCCGACGTTCGTGATTTTTCAGGTTTTTTTCAGGGGGCGCCCACGTGCAGCTGGTGGTAAACGTCGAAGCCCTGTTCGTCAGGGAAAGCCCGGAGCCCCAGTGTCTGTGCTGCTGTAGGTGCGCTGCCAATGGCCGCTGAGGAGCAGCAAGAGCTTGAGTGGCTGGCACTTTTGGTGTGGGAGCAATGGTCCAACGTTCGTGATTTTTCTGTGTTTTTTTTCCGGGAGCGCCCACGTGCAGCTGGTGGTAAACGTCAAAGCCTTGTTCGTCAGGGAAAGCCCGGAGCCCCAATGTCTGTGCTGCTGTAGGTGCGCTGCCAATGGCCGCAGAGGAGCAGCAAGAGCTTGAGTGGCTGGCACTTTTGGTGTGGGAGCAATCGTCCTACCTTCATGATTTTTCGGGGTTTCTTTTTCAGTGGGCGCCCACGTGCACCTGGTGGTAAACGTCAAAGCCCTGTTCGTCAGGGAAAGCCCGGAGCCCCAGTGTCTGTGCTGCTGTAGGTGCACTGCCAATGGCCGCTGAGGAGCAGCAAGAGCTTGAGTGGCTGGCACTTTTGGTGTGGGAGCAATGGTCTAACGTTCGTGATTTTTCGGGGTTTTTTTCAGTGAGCGCCCACGTTCAGCTGGTGGTATACGTCGAAGCCCTGTTCGTCAGGGAAAGCCCGGACCCCAATGTCTGTGCTGCTGTAGGTGCACTGCCAATGTCCGCTGAGGGGCAGCAAGAGCTTGAGTGGCTGGCACTTTTGGTGTGGGAGCAATGGTCCAACGTTCGTGATTTTTCGAGTGTTTTTTTCAGGGGGCGCCCAGGTGATGCTGGTGGTAAACGTCGAAGCCCTGTTCGTCAGGGAAAGCCCGGAGCCCCAATGTCTGTGCTGCTGTAGGTGCACTGCCAGTGGCCGCTGAGGAGCAGCAAGAGCTTGAGTGGCTGGCACTTTTGGTGTGGGAGCAATCGTCCTACGTTCGTGATTTTTCGGGGTTTCTTTCAGTGGGCGCCCACGTGCAGCTGGTGGTAAACGTCGAAGCCCTGTTCGTCAGGGAAAGCCCGGAGCCCCAATGTCTGTGCTGCTGTAGGTGCACTGCTAATGACTGCTGAGGAGCAAAAGGAGCTTGAGTGGCTGGCCCTTTTGGTGTGGGAGCAATGGTCCGACGTTCATTATTTTTCGGGGTTTTTTTCAGTGAGCGCCCTGGTGCAGCTGGTGGTAAACATCGAAGCCCTGTTCGTCAGGGAAAGCCCGGAGCCACAATGTCTGTGGTGCTGTAGGTGCACTGCCAATGGCCGCTGAGGGGCAGCAAGAGCTTGAGTGGCTAGAACATTTGGTGTGGGAGCAATGGTCCAACGTTCGTGATTTTCGAGTTTTTTTTCAGTGAGCGCCCTCTTGCAGCTGGTGGTATACGTCGAAGCCCTGTTCGTCAGGGAAAGCCCAGAGCCCCAGTGTCTGTGGTGCTGTAGGTGCACTGCCAATGGCCGCTGAGGGGCAGCAAGAGCTTGAGTGGCTGGCACTTTTGGTGTGGGAGCAATCGTCCGTCGTTCGTGATTTTTCGGGGTTTCTTTTTCAGTGCGCGCCCTGGTGCAGCTGGTGGTATACGTCGAAGCCCTGTTCGTCAGGGAAAGCCCGGAGCCCCAATGTCTGTGCTGCTGTAGGTGCACTGCCTATGGCCACTGAGGGACAGCAAGAGCTTGAGTGGCTGGCACTTTTGGTGTGGGAGCAATGGTCCGACGTTCGTGATTTTTCGAGTTTTTTTTTCAGGGGGCGACAACATGCAGCTGGTGGTAAACGTCGAAGCCCTGTTCGTCAGGGAAAGCCCGGAGCCCCAATGTCTGTGGTGCTGTAGGTGCGCTGCCAATGGCTGCTGAGGAGCAAAAAGAGCTGGAGTGGCTGGCCCTTTTGGTGTGGGAGCAATGGTCCAACGTTCGTAATTTTTCGAGGTTCTTTTTTTCAGGGGGCGCCCACGTGCACCTGGTGGCAAACGTCGAAGCCCTGCTCGTCAGGGAAAGCCCGGAGCCCCAATGTCTGTGCTGCTGTAGGTGCACTGCCAATGGCTGCTGAGGAGCAAAAAGTGCTTGAGTGTCTGGCCCTTTTGATATTGGAGCAAAGGTCCGACGTTCGTGATTTTTCGGGGTTTTTTTCAGTGAGCGCCCACGTGCAGCTGGTGGTATACGTCGAAGCCCTGTTCGTCAGGGAAAGCCCGGAGCCCCAATGTCTGTGCTGCTGTAGGTGCACTGCCAATTTCCGCTGAGGGGCAGCAAGAGCTTAAGTGTCTGGCACTTCTGGTGTGGGAGCAATGGTCCAACGTTCGTGATTTTTCGGGTGTTTTTTTCAGGGGGCGCCCTCGTGCACCTGGTGGTAAACGTCGAAGCCCTTTTCGTCAGGGAAAGCCCGAAGCCCCAATGTCTGTGCTGCTGTAGGTGCACTGCCAATGACCGCTGAGGAGCAAAAAGAGCTTGAGTGGCTGGCCCTTTTGTTGTGGGAGCAGTGGTCCGACGTTCGTGATTTTTCGGAGTTTTTTTTCAGGGGGCGCCCTGGTGCAGCTGGTGGTATACGTCGAAGCCCTGTTCGTCAGGGAAAGCCCGGAGCCCCAATGTCTGTGCTGCTGTATGTGCACTGCCAATGGCCGCTGAGGAGCAGCAAGAGCTTGAGTGGCTGGCACTTTTGGTGTGGGAGCAATGGTCCAACGTTCGTGATTTTTCGAGTATTTTTTTCAGGGGGCGCCCACGTGCAGCTGGTGGTATACGTCGAAGCCCTGTTCGTCAGGGAAAGCCCGGAGCCCCAATGTCTGTGCTGCTGTAGGTGCGCTGCCAATGGCCGCTGAGGAGCAGCAAGAGCTTGAGTGGCTGGCACTTTTGGTGTGGGAGCAATAGTCTGACGTTCGTGATTTTTCGGGTTTTTTTCACTGGGCGCCCACGTGTAGATCGTGGTAAACGTCGAAGCGTTGTTCGTCAGGGAAAGCCCGGAGCCCCAATGTCTGTGCTGCTGTAGGTGCGCTGCCAATGGCCGCTGAGGAGCAGCAAGAGCTTGAGTGGCTGGCACTTTTGGTGTGGGAGCAATGGTCCGACGTTCGTGATTTTTCGGGTTTTTTTTTCAGGGGGCTCCCACGTGTAGCTGGTGGTATACGTCGAAGCCCTGTTCGTCAGGGAAAGCCCGGAGCCCCAATGTCTGTGCTGCTGTAGGTGCACTGCCAATGGCCGCTGAGGAGCAAAAAGAGCTTGAGTGGCTGGCACTTTTGGTGTGGGAGCAATCGTCCGACATTCGTGATTTTTTTGGGGTTTTTTTCAGTGAGCGCCCATGTGCAGCTGGTGGTATACGTCGAAGCCCTGTTCGTCAGGGAAAGCCCGGAGCCCCAATGTCTGTGCTGCTGTAGATGCACTGCCAATGGCCGCTGAGGGGCAGCAAGAGCTTGAGTGGCTGGCACTTTTGGTGTGGGAGCAATCGTCCGACGTTCGTGATTTTTTGTGTTTATTTTTCAGGGAGCGCCCTCGTGCAGCTGGTGGTAAATGTCGAAGCCCTGTTAGTCAGGGAAAGCCCGGAGCCCCAATGTCTGTGCTGCTGTAGATGCGCTGCCAATGGCCGCTGAGGGCCAGTAAGAGCTTGAGTGGCTGGCACTTTTGGTGTGGGAGCAATGGTCCGACGCTCGTGATTTTTTCAGTTTTTTTTTCAGGCGGCGCCCACATGCAGCTGGTGGTAAACGTCGAAGCCCTGTTCGTCAGGGAAAGCCCGGAGCACCAATGTCTGTGCTGCTGTAGGTGCGCTTCCAATGGCCGCTGAGGGGCAGCAAGAGCTTGAGTGGCTGGCACTTCTGGTGTGGGAGCAATCGTCTGACGTTCGTGATTTTTCAGGGTTTCTTTTTCAGTGGGCGCCCACGTGCAGCTGGTGGTATACGTCAAAGACCTGTTCGTCAGGGAAAGCCCGGAGCCCCAGTGTCTGTGCTGCTACAGGTGCACTGCCTATGGCCACTGAGGGACAGCAAGAGCTTGAGTGGCTGGCACTTTTGGTGTGGGAGCAGTGGTCCGACGTTCGTGATTTTTCGGAGTTTTTTTTCAGGGGGCGCCCTGGTGCAGCTGGTGGTATACGTCGAAGCCCTGCTCCTCAGGGAAAGCCCGGAGCCCCAATGTCTGTGGTGCTGTAGGTGCACTGCCAATGGCCGCTGAGGAGCAAAAAGTGCTTGAGTGGCTGGCCCTTTTGATGTGGGAGCAAAGGTCCGACGTTCGTGATTTTTCGGGGTTTTTTTCAGTGAGCGCCCACGTGCAGCTGGTGGTATACGTCGAAGCCCTGTTCGTCAGGGAAAGCCCGGAGCCCCAATGTCTGTGCTGCTGTAGGTGCACTGCCAATGGCCGCTGAGGGGCAGCAAGAGCTTGAGTGGCTGGCAATTTTGGTGTGGGAGCAATGGTCCGACGTTCGTGATTTTTTCAGTTATTTTTTTCAGGGGGCGACAACATGCAGCTGGTGGTAAACGTCGAAGCGTTGTTCGTCAGGGAAAGCCCGGAGCCCCAATGTCTGTGCTGCTGTAGGTGCACTGCCAATGACCGCTGAGGAGCAGGAAGAGCTTGAGTGGCTGTCCCTTTTGATGTGGGAGCAATGGTCCGACGTTCGTGATTTTTCTGGCTTTTTTTCAGGGGGCGCCCACGTGCAGCTGGTGGTATACGTCGAAGCCCTGTTCGTCAGGGAAAGCCCGGAGCCCCAGTGTCTGTGCTGCTGTAGGTGCGCTGCCAATGGCCGCTGAGGAGCAGCAAGAGCTTGAGTGGCTGGCACTTTTGGTGTGGGAGCAATGGTCCAACGTTCGTGATTTTTCTGTGTTTTTTTTCCGGGAGCGCCCACGTGCAGCTGGTGGTAAACGTCAAAGCCCTGTTCGTCAGGGAAAGCCCGGAGCCCCAATGTCTGTGCTGCTGTAGGTGCGCTGCCAATGGCCGCAGAGGAGCAGCAAGAGCTTGAGTGGCTGGCACTTTTGGTGTGGGAGCAATCGTCCTACCTTCATGATTTTTCGGGGTTTCTTTTTCAGTGGGCGCCCACGTGCACCTGGTGGTAAACGTCAAAGCCCTGTTCGTCAGGGAAAGCCCGGAGCCCCAGTGTCTGTGCTGCTGTAGGTGCACTGCCAATGGCCGCTGAGGAGCAGCAAGAGCTTGAGTGGCTGGCACTTTTGGTGTGGGAGCAATGGTCTAACGTTCGTGATTTTTCGGGGTTTTTTTCAGTGAGCGCCCACGTTCAGCTGGTGGTATACGTCGAAGCCCTGTTCGTCAGGGAAAGCCCGGACCCCAATGTCTGTGCTGCTGTAGGTGCACTGCCAATGTCCGCTGAGGGGCAGCAAGAGCTTGAGTGGCTGGCACTTTTGGTGTGGGAGCAATGGTCCAACGTTCGTGATTTTTCGAGTGTTTTTTTCAGGGGGCGCCCAGGTGATGCTGGTGGTAAACGTCGAAGCCCTGTTCGTCAGGGAAAGCCCGGAGCCCCAATGTCTGTGCTGCTGTAGGTGCACTGCTAATGACCGCTGAGGAGCAAAAGGAGCTTGAGTGGCTGGCCCTTTTGGTGTGGGAGCAATGGTCCGACGTTCATTATTTTTCGGGGTTTTTTTCAGTGAGCGCCCTGGTGCAGCTGGTGGTAAACATCGAAGCCCTGTTCGTCAGGGAAAGCCCGGAGCCACAATGTCTGTGGTGCTGTAGGTGCACTGCCAATGGCCGCTGAGGGGCAGCAAGAGCTTGAGTGGCTAGAACATTTGGTGTGGGAGCAATGGTCCAACGTTCGTGATTTTCGAGTTTTTTTTCAGTGAGCGCCCTCTTGCAGCTGGTGGTATACGTCGAAGCCCTGTTCGTCAGGGAAAGCCCAGAGCCCCAGTGTCTGTGGTGCTGTAGGTGCACTGCCAATGGCCGCTGAGGGGCAGCAAGAGCTTGAGTGGCTGGCACTTTTGGTGTGGGAGCAATCGTCCGTCGTTCGTGATTTTTCGGGGTTTCTTTTTCAGTGCGCGCCCTGGTGCAGCTGGTGGTATACGTCGAAGCCCTGTTCGTCAGGGAAAGCCCGGAGCCCCAATGTCTGTGCTGCTGTAGGTGCACTGCCTATGGCCACTGAGGGACAGCAAGAGCTTGAGTGGCTGGCACTTTTGGTGTGGGAGCAATGCTTCCGACGTTCGTGATTTTTCGAGTTTTTTTTTTCAGGGGGCGACAACATGCAGCTGGTGGTAAACGTCGAAGCCCTGTTCGTCAGGGAAAGCCCGGAGCCCCAATGTCTGTGCTGCTGTAGGTGCGCTGCCAATGGCTGCTGAGGAGCAAAAAGAGCTGGAGTGGCTGGCCCTTTTGGTGTGGGAGCAATGGTCCGACGTTCGTAATTTTTCGAGGTTCTTTTTTCAGGGGGCGCCCACGTGCACCTGGTGGCAAACGTCGAAGCCCTGCTCGTCAGGGAAAGCCCGGAGCCCCAATGTCTGTGCTGCTGTAGGTGCACTGCCAATGGCTGCTGAGGAGCAAGAGCTTGAGTGTCTGGCCCTTTTGATATTGGAGCAATGGTCCGACGTTCGTGATTTTTCAGTTATTTTTTTCAGTGAGCGACAACATGCAGCTGGTGGTAAACGTCGAAGCGTTGTTCGTCAGGGAAAGCCCGGAGCCCCAATGTCTGTGCTGCTGTAGGTGCGCTGCCAATGGCCGCTGAGGGGCAGCAAGAGCTTGAGTGGCTGGCAATTTTGGTGTGGGAGCAATGGTCCGACGTTCGTGATTTTTCAGTTATTTTTTTCAGTGGGGCGCAACATGCAGCTGGTGGTAAACGTCAAAGCCCGTTGTTCGTCAGGGAAAGCCCGGAGCCCCAATGTCTGTGCTGCTGTACGTGCGCTGCCAATGGCCACTGAGGAGCAGCAAGAGCTTGAGTGGCTGGCACTTTTGGTGTGTGAGCAATCGTCTGACGCTTGTGATTTTTTGGGGTTTTTTTTCCGGTAGCGCCCTGGTGCAGCTGGTGGTATACGTCGAAGCCCTGTTCGTCAGGGAAAGCCCGGAGCCCCAATGTCTGTGCTGATGTAGGTGCACTGCCAATGGCCGCTGAGGAGCAGCAAGAGCTTGAGTGTCTGGCACTTTTGTTGTGGGAGCAATGGTCCGACGTTCGTGATTTTTCAGGTTTTTTTCAGGGGGCGCCCACGTGCAGCTGGTGGTAAACGTCGAAGCCCTGTTCGTCAGGGAAAGCCCGGAGCCCCAGTGTCTGTGCTGCTGTAGGTGCGCTGCCAATGGCCGCTGAGGAGCAGCAAGAGCTTGAGTGGCTGGCACTTTTGGTGTGGGAGCAATGGTCCAACGTTCGTGATTTTTCTGTGTTTTTTTTCCGGGAGCGCCCACGTGCAGCTGGTGGTAAACGTCAAAGCCCTGTTCGTCAGGGAAAGCCCGGAGCCCCAATGTCTGTGCTGCTGTAGGTGCACTGCCAATGGCCGCTGAGGAGCAGCAAGAGCTTGAGTGGCTGGCACTTTTGGTGTGGGAGCAATCGTCCTACCTTCATGATTTTTCGGGGTTTCTTTTTCAGTGGGCGCCCACGTGCACCTGGTGGTAAACGTCAAAGCCCTGTTCGTCAGGGAAAGCCCGGAGCCCCAGTGTCTGTGCTGCTGTAGGTGCACTGCCAATGGCCGCTGAGGAGCAGCAAGAGCTTGAGTGGCTGTCCCTTTTGATGTGGGAGCAATGGTCCAACGTTCGTGATTTTTCGAGTGTTTTTTTCAGGGGGCGCCCAGGTGAAGCTGGTGGTAAACGTCGAAGCCCTGTTCGTCAGGGAAAGCCCGGAGCCCCAATGTCTGTGCTGCTGTAGGTGCACTGCCAGTGGCCGCTGAGGGGCAGCAACAGCTTGAGTGGCTGGCACTTTTGGTGTGGGAGCAATGGTCCAACGTTCGTGATTTTTCGGGGTTTCTTTTTCAGTGGGCGCCCACGTGCAGCTGGTGGTAAACGTCGAAGCCCTGTTCGTCAGGGAAAGCCCGGAGCCCCAATGTCTGTGCTGCTGTAGGTGCACTGCTAATGACCGCTGAGGAGCAAAAGGAGCTTGAGTGGCTGGCACTTTTGTTGTGGGAGCAATCGTCCTACGTTCGTGATTTTTCGGGGTTTCTTTTTCAGTGGGCGCCCACGTGCAGCTGGTGGTAAACGTCGAAGCCCTGTTCGTCAGGGAAAGCCCGGAGCCCCAATGTCTGTGCTGCTGTAGGTGCACTGCTAATGACCGCTGAGGAGCAAAAGGAGCTTGAGTGGCTGGCCCTTTTGGTGTGGGAGCAATGGTCCGACGTTCATTATTTTTCGGGGTTTTTTTCAGTGAGCGCCCTGGTGCAGCTGGTGGTAAACATCGAAGCCCTGTTCGTCAGGGAAAGCCCGGAGCCACAATGTCTGTGGTGCTGTAGGTGCACTGCCAATGGCCGCTGAGGGGCAGCAAGAGCTTGAGTGGCTAGAACATTTGGTGTGGGAGCAATGGTCCAACGTTCGTGATTTTCGAGTTTTTTTTCAGTGAGCGCCCTCTTGCAGCTGGTGGTATACGTCGAAGCCCTGTTCGTCAGGGAAAGCCCGGAGCCCCAATGTCTCTGCTGCTGTAGGTGCGCTGCCAATGGCCGCTGAGGAGCAGCAAGAGCTTCAGTGGCTGGCACTTTTGGTGTGGGAGCAATCGTCCGACGTTCATGATTTTTCGGGGTTTTTTTCAGTGGGCGCCCACGTGTAGCTGGTGGTAAACGTTGAAGCCCTGTTCGTCAGGGAAAGCCCGGAGCCTCAATGTCTCTGCTGCTGTAGGTGGACTGCTAATGGCCGCTGAGGAGCAGCAAGAGCTTGAGTGGCTGGCCCTTTTCGTGTGGGAGCAATCGTCTGATGTTCGTGATTTTTTGGGGTTTTTTTCCGGGAGCGCCCACGTGCAGCTGGTGGTATAAGTCAAAACCCTGTTCGTCAGGGAAAGCCCGGAGGCCCAATGTCTGTGGTTCTGTAGCTGCACTGCCAATGGCCCCTGAGGGGCAGCAAGAGCTTGAGTGGCTGGCACTTTTGGTGTGGGAGCAATGGTCCGACATTCGTGATTTTTCGAGTTTTTTTTTCATGGGGCGCCCTGCTGCACCTGGTGGTAAACATCGAAGCCCTGTTCGTCAGGGAAAGCCCGGAGCCCCAATGTCTGTGCTGCTGTAGGTGGACTGCCAATGGCCGCTGAGGAGCAGCAAGAGCTTGAGTGGCTGGCACTTTTGGGGTGGGAGCAATGCTTCGACGTTCCTGATTTTTCAGGGTTTTTTTTCAGGTGGCGCCCACGTGTAGCTGGTGGTAAACGTCGAAGCCCTGGTCGTCAGGGAAAGCCCGGAGCCACAATGTCTGTGCTGCTGTAGGTGCACTGCCAATGGCCGCTGAGGAGCAGCAAGAGCTTGAGTGTCTGGCACTTTTGGTGTGGGCGCAATGGTCCGACGTTCGTGATTTTTCAGGTTTTTTTCAGTGGGCGCCTACGTGCAGCTGGTGGTAAACGTCGAAGCCCTGTTCGTCAGGGAAAGCCCGGAGCCCCAATGTCTGTGCTGCTGTAGGTGCGCTGCCAATGGCCGCTGAGGAGCAGCAAGAGCTTGAGTGGCTGGCACTTTAGGTGTGGGAGCAATCGTCTGACGTTCGTGATTTTTCTGTGTTTTTTTTCCGGGAGCGCCCACGTGCAGCTGGTGGTAAACATCAAAGCCCTGTTCGTCAGGGAAAGCCCGGAGCCACAATGTCTGTGCTGCTGTAGGTGCACTGCCAATGGCCGCTGAGGAGCAGCAAGAGCTTGAGTGGCTGGCACTTTTGGTGTGGAGCAATGGTCCAACGTTCGTGATTTTTCGGGGTTTTTTTCAGTGAGCGCCCACGTTCAGCTGGTGGTATACGTCGAAGCCCTGTTCGTCAGGGAAAGCCCGGAGCCCCAATGTCTGTGGTGCTGTAGGTGCACTGCCAATGGCCGCTGAGGAGCAGCAAGAGCTTGAGTGGCTGGCACTTTTGGTGTGGGAGCAATCGTCCTACGTTCGTGATTTTTCGGGGTTTCTTTTTCAGTGGGCGCCCACGTGCAGCTGGTGGTATATGTTAAAGCACTGTTCGTCAGGGAAAGTCCGGAGCCCCAGTGTCTGTGCTGCTGTAGGTGCACTGCCTATGGCCACTGAGGATCAGCAAGAGCTTCAGTGGCTGGCACTTTTGGGGTGGGAGCAATGGTTCGACGTTCGTGATTTTTCGGGGTTTTTTTTTCAGGGGGCGCCCACGTGTAGCTGGTGGTAAACGTCGAAGCCCTGTTCGTCAGGGAAAGCCCGGAGCCCCAATGTCTGTGCTGCTGTAGGTGCACTGCCAAAGGCTGCTGAGGAGCAGCAAGAGCTTGAGTGGCTGGTCCTTTTGTTGTGGGAGCAATGGTCCGACGTTCGTGATTTTTCAGGTTTTTTTCAGGGGGAGCCAACGTGCAGCTGGTGGTAAACGTCGAAGCCCTGTTCGTCAGGGAAAGCCCGGAGCCCCAATGTCTGTGCTGATGTAGGTGCACTGCCAATGGCCGCTGAGGAGCAGCAAGAGCTTGAGTGTCTGGCACTTTTGTTGTGGGAGCAATGGTCCGACGTTCGTGATTTTTCAGGTTTTTTTCAGGGGGCGCCCACGTGCAGCTGGTGGTAAACGTCGAAGCCCTGTTCGTCAGGGAAAGCCCGGAGCCCCAGTGTCTGTGCTGCTGTAGGTGCGCTGCCAATGGCCGCTGAGGAGCAGCAAGAGCTTGAGTGGCTGGCACTTTTGGTGTGGGAGCAATGGTCCAACGTTCGTGATTTTTCTGTGTTTTTTTTCCGGGAGCGCCCACGTGCAGCTGGTGGTAAACGTCAAAGCCCTGTTCGTCAGGGAAAGCCCGGAGCCCCAATGTCTGTGCTGCTGTAGGTGCGCTGCCAATGGCCGCAGAGGAGCAGCAAGAGCTTGAGTGGCTGGCACTTTTGGTGTGGGAGCAATGGTCTAACGTTCGTGATTTTTCGGGGTTTTTTTCAGTGAGCGCCCACGTTCAGCTGGTGGTATACGTCGAAGCCCTGTTCGTCAGGGAAAGCCCGGACCCCAATGTCTGTGCTGCTGTAGGTGCACTGCCAATGTCCGCTGTGGGGCAGCAAGAGCTTGAGTGGCTGGCACTTTTGGTGTGGGAGCAACGGTCCAACGTTCGTGATTTTTCGAGTGTTTTTTTCAGGGGGCGCCCAGGTGATGCTGGTGGTAAACGTCGAAGCCCTGTTCGTCAGGGAAAGCCCGGAGCCCCAATGTCTGTGCTGCTGTAGGTGCACTGCCAGTGGCCGCTGAGGGGCAGCAAGAGCTTGAGTGGCTGGCACTTTTGGTGTGGGAGCAATGGTCCAACGTTCGTGATTTTTCGGGGTTTCTTTTTCAGTGGGCGCCCACGTGCAGCTGGTGGTAAACGTCGAAGCCCTGTTCGTCAGGGAAAGCCCGGAGCCCCAATGTCTGTGCTGCTGTAGGTGCACTGCTAATGACCGCTGAGGAGCAAAAGGAGCTTGAGTGGCTGGCCCTTTTGGTGTGGGAGCAATGGTCCGACGTTCATTATTTTTCGGGGTTTTTTTCAGTTAGCGCCCTGGTGCAGCTGGTGGTGAACATCGAAGCCCTGTTCGTCAGGGAAAGCCCGGAGCCACAATGTCTGTGGTGCTGTAGGTGCACTGCCAATGGCCGCTGAGGGGCAGCAAGAGGTTGAGTGGCTAGAACATTTGGTGTGGGAGCAATGGTCCAACGTTCGTGATTTTCGAGTTTTTTTTCAGTGAGCGCCCTCTTGCAGCTGGTGGTATACGTCGAAGCCCTGTTCGTCAGGGAAAGCCCAGAGCCCCAGTGTCTGTGGTGCTGTAGGTGCACTGCCAATGGCCGCTGAGGGGCAGCAAGAGCTTGAGTGGCTGGCACTTTTGGTGTGGGAGCAATCGTCCGTCGTTCGTGATTTTTCAGGGTTTCTTTTTCAGTGCGCGCCCTGGTGCAGCTGGTGGTATACGTCGAAGCCCTGTTCGTCAGGGAAAGCCCGGAGCCCCAATGTCTGTGCTGCTGTAGGTGCACTGCCTATGGCCGCTGAGGAGCAGCAAGAGCTTGAGTGGCTGGCCCTTTTCGTGTGGGAGCAATCGTCTGATGTTCGTGATTTTTTGGGGTTTTTTTCCGGGAGCGCCCACGTGCAGCTGGTGGTATAAGTCAAAACCCTGTTCGTCAGGGAAAGCCCGGAGGCCCAATGTCTGTGGTTCTGTAGCTGCACTGCCAATGGCCCCTGAGGGGCAGCAAGAGCTTGAGTGGCTGGCACTTTTGGTGTGGGAGCAATGGTCCGACATTCGTGATTTTTCGAGTTTTTTTTTCATGGGGCGCCCTGCTGCACCTGGTGGTAAACATCGAAGCCCTGTTCGTCAGGGAAAGCCCGGAGCCCCAATGTCTGTGCTGCTGTAGGTGGACTGCCAATGGCCGCTGAGGAGCAGCAAGAGCTTGAGTGGCTGGCACTTTTGGGGTGGGAGCAATGCTTCGACGTTCCTGATTTTTCAGGGTTTTTTTTCAGGTGGCGCCCACGTGTAGCTGGTGGTAAACGTCGAAGCCCTGGTCGTCAGGGAAAGCCCGGAGCCCCAATGTCTGTGCTGCTGTAGGTGCACTGCCTATGGCCACTGAGGATCAGCAAGAGCTTCAGTGGCTGGCACTTTTGGGGTGGGAGCAATGGTTCGACGTTCGTGATTTTTCGGGTTTTTTTTTCAGGGGCGCCCACGTGTAGCTGGTGGTAAACGTCGAAGCCCTGTTCGTCAGGGAAAGCCCGGAGCCCCAATGTCTGTGCTGCTGTAGGTGCACTGCCAAAGGCTGCTGAGGAGCAGCAAGAGCTTGAGTGGCTGGTCCTTTTGTTGTGGGAGCAATGGTCCGACGTTCGTGATTTTTCAGGTTTTTTTCAGGGGGCGCCAACGTGCAGCTGGTGGTAAACGTCGAAGCCCTGTTCGTCAGGGAAAGCCCGGAGCCCCAATGTCTGTGCTGCTGTAGGTGCGCTGCCAATAGCCACTGAGGAGCAGCAAGAGCTTGAGTGGCTAGAACATTTGGTGTGGGAGCAATGGTCCAACGTTCGTGATTTTCGAGTTTTTTTTTCAGTGAGGGCCCTGTTGCAGCTGGTGGTATACGTCGAAGCCCTGTTCGTCAGGGAAAGCCCGGAGCCACAATGTCTGTGGTGCTGTAGGTGCGCTGCCAATGGCCGCTGAGGAGCAGCAAGAGCTTGAGTGGCTGGCACTTTTGGTGTGGGAGCAATCGTCCGACGTTCATGATTTTTCGGGGTTTTTTTCAGTGGGCGCCCACGTGCAGCTGGTGGTAAACGTCGAAGCCCTGTTCGTCAGGGAAAGCCCGGAGCCTCAATGTCTCTTCTGCTGTAGGTGGACTGCCAATGGCCGCTGAGGAGCAGCAAGAGCTTGAGTGGCTGGCACTTTTCGTGTGGTAGCAATCGTCTGATGTTCGTGATTTTTTGGGGTTTTTTTTCCGGGAGAGCCCATGTGCAGCTGGTGGTATACGTCAAAGCCCTGTTCGTCAGGGAAAGCCCGGAGCCCCAATGTCTGTGCTGCTGGTGCGCTGCCAATGGCCGCTGAGGGGCAGCAAGAGCTTGAGTGGCTGGCACTTTTGGTGTGGGAGCAATGGTCCAACGTTCGTGATTTTTCGAGTTTTTTTTTCAGGGGGCGCCCACGTGCAGATGGTGGTATACGTCGAAGCCCTGTTCGTCAGGGAAAGCCCGGAGCCCCAATGTCTGTGCTGCTGTAGGTGGACTGCCAATGGCCGCTGAGGAGCAGCAAGAGCTTCAGTGGCTGGCACTTTTGGTGTGGGAGCAATCGTCCGACGTTCGTAATTTTTAGGGGTTTGTTCTTTCAGGGGGCCCCCATGTGCACCTGGTGGCAAACGTCGAAGCCCTGTTCGTCAGGGAAAGCCCGGAGCCCCAATGTCTGTGCTGCTGTAGGTGCGCTGCCAATGGCCGCTGAGGAGCAAAAAGTGCTTGAGTGGCTGGCACTTTTGGTGTGGGAGCAATGGTCCAACGTTCGTGATTTTTCAAGTTTATTTTTCAGGGGGCGCCCTGGTGCAGCTGGTGTTAAACGTCGAAGCCCTGTTCGTCAGGGAATGCCCGGAGCCCCAATGTCTGTGGTGCTGTAGATGGCTGCCAAAGGCCGCTGAGGGGCAGCAAGAGCTTGAGTGGCTGTCACTTTTGGTGTGGGAGCAATCGTCCGTCGTTCGTGATTTTTCGGGGTTTCTTTTTCAGAGGGTGCCCACGTGCAGCTGGTGGTATAGGTCAAACCCCTGTTCGTCAGGGAAAGCCCGGAGCCCCAATGTCTGTGCTGCTGTAGGTGCACTGCCTATGGCTGCTGAGGAGCAGCAAGAGCTTGAGTGGCTGGCACTTTTGGTGTGGGAGCAATCGTCTGAAGTTCGTGATTTTTTGGGTTTTTTTTTTCCGGGAGCTCCCACGTGCAGCTGAAGATATACGTCGAAGCCCTGTTCGTCAGGGAAAGCCTAGTGCCCCAATGTCTGTGCTGCTGTAGGTGCACTGCCAATGACCCCTAAGGAGCAAAAAGAGCTTGAGTGGCTGGCCCTTTTGGTGTGGGAGCAATGATCCGACGTTCGTGATTTTTCGGGGTTTTTTTTCAGTGAGCGCCCTGGTGCAGCTGGTGGTAAATGTCGAAGCCCTGTTCGTCAGGGAAAGCCCAGAGCCCCAATGTCTGTGCTGCTGTAGGTGCGCTGCCAATGGCCGCTGAGGGGCAGCAAGAGCTTGAGTGGCTAGCACTTTTGGTGTGGGAGCAATGGTCCGACGCTCGTGAATTTTTGTGGTTTTTCTTCAGGGAGCGCCCACGTGCCGCTGGTGGCAAACGTCTAAGCCCTGTTAATCAGAAAAGCCCGGAGCCCCAATGTCTGTGCTGCTGTAGGTGCACTGCCAATGGCCGCTGAGGAGCAAAAAGAGCTTGAGTGGCTGGCACTTTTGGTGTGGGAACAATGGTCCGACGTTCGTGATTTTTCGGTTTTTTTTTCAGGGGGCTCCCACGTGTAGCTGGTGGTATACGTCGAAGCCCTGGTCGTCAGGGAAAGCCCGGAGTCCCAATGTCTGTGTTGCTGTACGGGCGCTACCAACGGCCGCTGAGGAGCATCAAGAGCTTGAGTGTCTAGCACTTTTGGTGTGGGAGCAATCGTCTGACGTTCGTGATTTTTCGGGGTTTTTTTCAGTGGGCGCCCTCGTGTCGATGGTGGTAAACGTCGAAGCCCTGTTCGTCAGGGAAAGCCCGGAGCCCCAATGTCTGTGCTGCTGTACGTGCGTTGCCAATGGCCGCTGAGGAGCAGCAAGAGCTTGAGTGTCTGTCCCTTTTGATGTGGGAGCAATGGTCCGACATTCGTGATTTTTCGGGGTTTTTTTCAGTGAGCGCCCTGGTGCAGCTGGTGGTATACGTCGAAGCCCTGTTCGTCAGGGAAAGCCCGGAGCCCCAGTGTCTGTGGTGCTGTAGGTGCACTGCCAATGGCCGCTGAGGAGCAGCAACAGCTTGAGTGGCTGGCACTTTTGGTGTGGGAGCAATCGTCCGCCGTTCGTGATTTTTTGGGGTTTATTTTTCAGTGCGCGCCCTGGTGCAGCTGGTGGTATACGTCTAAGCCCTGTTCGTCAGGGAAAGCCCGGAGCCCCAATGTCTGTGCTGCTGTAGGTGCACTGCCTATGGCCAATGAGGGACAGCAAGAGCTTGAGTGGCTGGCACTTTTGGTGTGGGAGCAATGGTCCGACGTTCGTGATTTTTTCAGTTTTTTTTTCAGGGGGCGACAACATGCAGCTGGTGGTAAACGTCGAAGCCCTGTTCGTCAGGGAAAGCCCGGAGCCCCAATGTCTGTGGTGCTGTAGGTGCGCTGCCAATGGCTGCTGAGGAGCAAAAAGAGCTTGAATGGCTGGCACTTTTGGTGTGGGAGCAATGGTCCAACGTTCGTGATTTTTCGGGTGTTTTTTTCAGGGGGCGCCCTCGTACACCTGGTGGTAAACGTCGAAGCCCTGTTCGTCAGGGAAAGCCCGAAGCCCCAATGTCTGTGCTGCTGTAGGTGCACTGCCAATGACCGCTGAGGAGCAAAAAGAGCTTGAGTGGCTGGCCCTTTTGTTGTGGGAGCAGTGGTCCGACGTTCGTGATTTTTCGGAGTTTTTTTTCAGGGGGCGCCCTGGTGCAGCTGGTGTTATACGTCGAAGCCCTGTTCGTCAGGGAAAGCCCGGAGCCCCAATGTCTGTGCTGCTGTAGGTGCACTGCCAATTTCCGCTGAGGGGCAGCAAGAGCTTGAATGGCTGGCACTTTTGGTGTGGGAGCAATGGTCCAACGTTCGTGATTTTTCGAGGTTCTTTTTTTCAGGGGGCGCCCACGTGCACCTGGTGGCAAACGTCGAAGCCCTGCTCCTCAGGGAAAGCCCGGAGCCCCAATGTCTGTGCTGCTGTAGGTGCACTGCCAATGGCCGCTGAGGAGCAAAAAGTGCTTGAGTGTCTGGCCCTTTTGATATTGGAGCAAAGGTCCGACGTTCGTGATTCGTCAGGGAAAGCCCGGAGCCCCAATGTCTGTGCTGCTGTAGGTGCACTGCCAATGGCCGCTGAGGGGCAGCAAGAGCTTGAGTGTCTGGCACTTCTGGTGTGGGAGCAATCGTCCAACGTTCGTGATTTTTCGAGTATTTTTTTCAGGGGGCGCCCTGGTGCAGCTGGTGTTAAACGTCGAAGCCCTGTTCGTCAGGGAAAGCCCGGAGCCCCAATGTCTGTGGTGCTGTAGATGCGCTGCCAATGGCCGCTGAGGGCCAGCAAGAGCTTGAGTGGCTGGCACTTTTGGTGTGGGAGCAATCGTCCAACGTTTGTGATTTTTCGGGGTTTCTTTTTCAAGGGGCGCCCTCGTGCAGCTGGTGGTAAACGTCGAAGCCCTGCTCCTCAGGGAAAGCCCGGAGCCCCAGTGTCTGTGGTGCTGTAGATGCGCTGCCAATGGCCGCTGAGGAGCAGCAAGAGCTTGAGTGGCTGGCACTTTTGGTGTGGGAGCAATGGTCCGACGTTCGTGATTTTTTCAGTTTTTTTTTCAGGGGGCGACAACATGCAGCTGGTGGTAAACGTCGAAGCCCTGTTCGTCAGGGAAAGCCCGGAGCCCCAATGTCTGTGGTGCTGTAGGTGCACTGCGAATGGCTGCTGAGGAGCAGCAAGAGCTTGAGTGGCTGGCACTTTTGGTGTGGGAGCAATGTTCCAATGTTCGTAATTTTTCGGGTTTCTTTTTCAGGGGGCGCCCACGTGCACCTGGTGGCAAACGTCGAAGCCCTGCTCGTCAGGGAAAGCCCGGAGCCCCAATGTCTGTGGTGCTGTAGGTGCACTGCCAATGGCCGCTGAGGAGCAAAAAGTGCTTGAGTGGCTGGCCCTTTTGATGTGGGAGCAAAGGTCCGACGTTCGTGATTTTTCGGGGTTTTTTTCAGTGAGCGCCCACGTGCAGCTGGTGGTATACGTCGAAGCCCTGTTCGTCAGGGAAAGCCCGGAGCCCCAATGTCTGTGCTGCTGTAGGTGCACTGCCAATGGCCGCTGAGGGGCAGCAAGAGCTTGAGTGGCTGGCAATTTTGGTGTGGGAGCAATGGTCCGACGTTCGTGATTTTTTCAGTTATTTTTTTCAGGGGGCGACAACATGCAGCTGGTGGTAAACGTCGAAGCGTTGTTCGTCAGGGAAACCCGGAGCCCCAATGTCTGTGCTGCTGTAGGTGCGCTGCCAATGACCGCTGAGGGGCAGGAAGAGCTTGAGTGTCTGTCCCTTTTGATGTGGGAGCAATGGTCCGACGTTCGTGATTTTTCGGGCTTTTTTTCAGTGAGCGCCCTGGTGCAGCTGCTGGTATACGTCGAAGCCCTGTTCGTCAGGGAAAGCCCGGAGCCCCAATGTCTGTGCTGCTGTACGTGCGCTGCCAATGGCCACTGAGGAGCAGCAAGAGCTTGAGTGGCTGGCACTTTTGGTGTGTGAGCAATCGTCTGACGCTTGTGATTTTTTGGGGTTTTTTTTCCGGTAGCGCCCACGTGCAGCTGGTGGTAAACGTCGAAGCCCTGTTCGTCAGGGAAAGCCCGGAGCCCCAATGTCTGTGCTGCTGTAGGTGGACTGCCAATGGCCGCTGAGGAGCAGCAAGAGCTTGAGTGTCTGGCACTTTTGTTGTGGGAGCAATCGTCCGACGTTCGTGATTTTTCAGGTTTTTTTCAGGGGGCGCCCACGTGCAGCTGGTGGTAAACGTCGAAGCCCTGTTCGTCAGGGAAAGCCCGGAGCCCCAGTGTCTGTGCTGCTGTAGGTGCGCTGCCAATGGCCGCTGAGGAGCAGCAAGAGCTTGAGTGGCTGGCACTTTTGGTGTGGGAGCAATGGTCCAACGTTCGTGATTTTTCTGTGTTTATTTTCCGGGAGCGCCCACGTGCAGCTGGTGGTAAACGTCAAAGCCCTGTTCGTCAGGGAAAGCCCGGAGCCCCAATGTCTGTGCTGCTGTAGGTGCGCTGCCAATGGCCGCAGAGGAGCAGCAAGAGCTTGAGTGGCTGGCACTTTTGGTGTGGGAGCAATCGTCCTACCTTCATGATTTTTCGGGGTTTCTTTTTCAGTGGGCGCCCACGTGCACCTGGTGGTAAACGTCAAAGCCCTGTTCGTCAGGGAAAGCCCGGAACCCCAGTGTCTGTGCTGCTGTAGGTGCACTGCCAATGGCCGCTGAGGAGCAGCAAGAGCTTGAGTGGCTGGCACTTTTGGTGTGGGAGCAATGGTCTAACGTTCGTGATTTTTCGGGGTTTTTTTCAGTGAGCGCCCACGTTCAGCTGGTGGTATACGTCGAAGCCCTGTTCGTCAGGGAAAGCCCGGACCCCAATGTCTGTGCTGCTGTAGGTGCACTGCCAATGTCCGCTGAGGGGCAGCAAGAGCTTGAGTGGCTGGCACTTTTGGTGTGGGAGCAATGGTCCAACGTTCGTGATTTTTCGAGTGTTTTTTTCAGGGGGCGCCCACGTGTAGCTGGTGGTAAACGTCGAAGCCCTGTTCGTCAGGGAAAGCCCGGAGCCCCAATGTCTGTGCTGCTGTAGGTGTACTGCCAGTGGCCGCTGAGGAGCAGCAAGAGCTTGAGTGGCTGGCACTTTTGGTGTGGGAGCAATCGTCCTACGTTCGTGATTTTTCGGGGTTTCTTTTTCAGTGGGCGCCCACGTGCAGCTGGTGGTAAACGTCGAAGCCCTGTTCGTCAGGGAAAGCCCGGAGCCCCAATGTCTGTGCTGCTGTAGGTGCACTGCTAATGACCGCTGAGGAGCAAAAGGAGCTTGAGTGTCTGGCCCTTTTGGTGTGGGAGCAATGGTCCGACGTTCATTATTTTTCGGGGTTTTTTTCAGTGAGCGCCCTGGTGCAGCTGGTGGTAAACATCGAAGCCCTGTTCGTCAGGGAAAGCCCGGAGCCCCAATGTCTGTGGTGCTGTAGGTACACTGCCAATGGCCGCTGAGGGGCAGCAAGAGCTTGAGTGGCTAGAACATTTGGTGTGGGAGCAATGGTCCAACGTTCGTGATTTTCGAATTTTTTTTCAGTGAGCGCCCTCTTGCAGCTGGTGGTATACGTCGAAGCCCTGTTCGTCAGGGAAAGCCCGGAGCCCCAATGTCTCTGCTGCTGTAGGTGCGCTGCCAATGGCCGCTGAGGAGCAGCAAGAGCTTCAGTGGCTGGCACTTTTGGTGTGGGAGCAATCGTCCGACGTTCATGATTTTTTGGAGTTTTTTTCAGTGGGCGCCCACGTGTAGCTGGTGGTAAACGTCGAAGCCCTGTTCGTCAGGGAAAGCCCGGAGCCTCAATGTCTCTGCTGCTGTAGGTGGACTGCTAATGGCCGCTGAGGAGCAGCAAGAGCTTGAGTGGCTGGCCCTTTTCGTGTGGGAGCAATCGTCTGATGTTCGTGATTTTTTGGGGTTTTTTTCCGGGAGCGCCCACGTGCAGCTGGTGGTATAAGTCAAAACCCTGTTCGTCAGGGAAAGCCCGGAGGCCCAATGTCTGTGCTTCTGTAGCTGCACTGCCAATGGCCCCTGAGGGGCAGCAAGAGCTTGAGTGGCTGGCACATTTGGTGTGGGAGCAATGGTCCGACATTCGTGATTTTTCGAGTTTTTTTTTCATGGGGCGCCCTGCTGCACCTGGTGGTAAACATCGAAGCCCTGTTCGTCAGGGAAAGCCCGGAGCCCCAGTGTCTGTGCTGCTGTAGGTGCACTGCCTATGGCCACTGAGGATCAGCAAGAGCTTCAGTGGCTGGCACTTTTGGTGTGGGAGAAATGGTTCGACGTTCGTGATTTTTCGGGTTTTTTTTTCAGGGGGCGCCCACGTGTAGCTGGTGGTAAACGTCGAAGCCCTGTTCGTCAGGGAAAGCCCGGAGCCCCAATGTCTGTGCTGCTGTACGTGCACTGCCAATGGCTGCTGAGGGGCAGCAAGAGCTTGAGTGGCTGGTCCTTTTCGTGTGGGAGCAATGGTCCGACGTTCGTGATTTTTCAGGTCTTTTTCAGGGGGCGCCAACGTGCAGCTGGTGGTATACGTCGAAGCCCTGTTTGTCAGGGAAAGCCCGGAGCCCCAATGTCTGTGCTGCTGTAGGTGCACTGCCAATGACCGCTGAGAAGCAAAAGGAGCTTGAGTGGCTGGCCCTTTTGGTGTGGGATCAATGGTCCGACGTTCGTGATTTTTCGGGCTTTTTTTCAGTGAGCGCCCTGGTGCAGCTGGTGGTATACGTCGAAGCCCTGTTCGTCAGGGAAAGCCCGGAGCCCCAATGTCTGTGGTGCTGTAGGTACAATGCCAATGGCAACTGAGGGGCAGCAAGAGGTTGAGTGGCTAGAACATTTGGTGTGGGAGCAATGGTCCAACGTTCGTAATTTTCGAGGTTTTTTTTCAGTGAGCGCCCTGTTGCAGCTGGTGGTATACGTCGAAGCCCTGTTCGTCAGGGAAAGCCCGGAGCCCCAATGTCTGTGGTGCTGTAGGTGCGCTGCCAATGGCCGCTGAGGAGCAGCAAGACCTTGAGTGGCTGGCACTTTTGGTGTGGGAGCAATCGTCCGACGTTCAAGTTTTTTCGGGGTTTTTTTCAGTGGGCACCCACGTGTAGCTGGTGGTAAACATCGAAGCCCTGTTCGTCAGGGAAAGCCCGGAGCCCCAATGTCTGTGCTGCTGTAGGTGCACTGCCAATGGCCGCTGAGGAGCAGCAAGAGCTTGAGTGGCTGGCACTTTTGTTGTGGGAGCAATCGTCCTACCTTCATGATTTTTCGGGGTTTCTTTTTCAGTGGGCGCCCACGTGCACCTGGTGGTATACGTCAAAGCCCTGTTCGTCAGGGAAAGCCCGGAGCCCCAATGTCTGTGCTGCTGTAGGTGCACTGCCAATGGCCGCTGAGGGGCAGCAAGAGCTTGAGTGGCTGGCACTTTTGGTGTGGGAGCAATGGTCCAACGTTCGTGATTTTTCGAGTGTTTTTTTCAGGGGGTGCCCTCGTGCAGCTGCTGGTAAACGTCGAAGCCCTGTTCGTCAGGGAAAGCCCGGAGCCCCAATGTCTGTGCTGCTGTAGGTGCACTGCCAATGGCCGCTGAGGAGCAGCAAGAGCTTGAGTGGCTGGCACTTTCGGTGTGGGAGAAATCGTCCCACGTTCGTGATTTTTCGGGTTTTTTTTTCAGGGGGCGCCCACGTGTAGCTGGTGGTATATGTCAAAGCCCTGTTCGTCAGGGAAAGCCCGGAGCCCCAATGTCTCTGCTGCTGTAGGTGCACTGCCAATGGCTGCTGAGGAGCAGCAAGAGCTTGAGTGGCTGGTCCTTTTGGTGTGGGAGCAATGGTCCAACGTTCGTGATTTTTCAGGTTTTTTTTAAGGGGGCGCACTCCTGCCGCTGGTGGTAAACGTCGAAGCCCTGTTGGTCAGGGAAAGCCCGGAGCCCCAATGTCTGTGCTGCTGTAGGTGCACTGCCTATGGCCGCTGAGGAGCAGCAAGAGCTTCAGTGGCTGGCAGTTTTGGTGTGGGAGCAATCGTCCGACGTTCGTGATTTTTCGGGTTTTTTTTCAGTGAGCGCCCACGTGCAGCTGGTGGTATACGTCGAAGCCCTGTTCGTCAGGGAAAGCCCGGAGCCCCAATGTCTGTGGTGCTGTAGGTGCACTGCCAATGGCCGCTGAGGAGCAAAAGGAGCTTGAGTGGCTGGCCCTTTTGGTGTGGGAGTAATGGTCCGACGTTCATTATTTTTCGGGTTTTTGTTCAGTGAGCGCCCTGGTGCAGCTGGTGGTATACGTCGAAGCCCTGTTCGTCAGGGAAAGCCCGGAGCCACAATGTCTGTGGTGCTGTAGGTACACTGCCAATGGCCGCTGAGGGGCAGCAAGAGCTTGAGTGGCTAGAACATTTGGTGTGGGAGCAATGGTCCAACGTTCGTGATTTTCGAGTTTTTTTTCAGTGAGCGCCCTCTTGCAGCTGGTGGTATACGTCGAAGCCCTGTTCGTCAGGGAAAGCCCGGAGCCACAATGTCTGTGGTGCTGTAGGTGCGCTGCCAATGGCCGCTGAGGAGCAGCAAGAGCTTGAGTGGCTGGCACTTTTGGTGTGGGAGCAATCGTCCGACGTTCATGATTTTTCGGGGTTTTTTTCAGTGGGCGCCCACGTGTAGCTGGTGGTAAACGTCGAAGCCCTGTTCGTCAGGGAAAGACCGGAGCCTCAATGTCTCTGCTGCTGTAGGTGGACTGCTAATGGCCGCTGAGGAGCAGCAAGAGCTTCAGTGGCTGGCACTTTTCGTGTGGGAGCAATCGTCTGATGTTCGTGATTTTTGGGGTTTTTGTTCCGGGAGCGCCCACGTGCAGCTGGTGGTATAAGTCAAAACCCTGTTCGTCAGGGAAAGCCCGGAGCCCCAATGTCTGTGCTTCTGTAGGTGCACTGCCAATGGCCCCTGAGGGGCAGCAAGAGCTTGAGTGGCTGGCACATTTGGTGTGGGAGCAATGGTCCGACATTCGTGATTTTTCGAGTTTTTTTTTCATGGGGCGCCCAGGTGCACCTCGTGGTAAACATCGAAGCCCTGTTCGTCAGGGAAAGACCGGAGCCCCAATGTCTGTGCTGCTGTAGGTGGACTGCCAATGGCCGCTGAGGAGCAGCAAGAGCTTGAGTGGCTGGCACTTTTGGTGTGGGAGCAATGGTCCGACGTTCGTGATTTTTCAGGGTTTTTTTCAGGGGGCGCCCACGTGCAGCTGGTGGTAAACGTCGAAGCCCTGTTCGTCAGGGAAAGCCCGGAGCCCCAATGTCTGTGCTGCTGTAGGTGCACTGCCAATGGCCGCTGAGGAGCAGCAAGAGCTTGAGTGGCTGGCACTTTTGGTGTGGGAGCAATGGTCCGACGTTCGTGATTTTTCGGGGTTTTTTTCAGTGAGCGCCCTGGTGCAGCTGGTGGTATACGTCGAAGCCCTGTTCGTCAGGGAAAGCCCGGAGCCCCAATGTCTGTGGTGCTGTAGGTGCAATGCCAATGGCCGCTGAGGGGAAGCAAGAGGTTGAGTGGCTAGAACATTTGGTGTGGGAGCAATGGTCCAACGTTCGTAATTTTCGAGTTTTTTATTCAGTGAGCGCCCTGTTGCAGCTGGTGGTATACGTCGAAGCCCTGTTCGTCAGGGAAAGCCCAGAGCCCCAATGTCTGTGGTGCTGTACGTGCGCTGCCAATGGCCGCTGAGGAGCAGCAAGAGCTTGAGTGGCTGGCACTTTTGGTGTGGGAGCAATCGTCCTACCGTCATGATTTTTCGGGGGTTCTTTTTAAGTGGGCGCCCACGTGCACCTGGTGGTATATGTCAAAGCCCTGTTCGTCAGGGAAAGCCCGGAGCCACAATGTCTGTGCTGCTGTAGGTGCACTGCCAATGGCCGCTGAGGAGCAGCAAGAGCTTGAGTGGCTGGCACTTTTGGTGTGGGAGCAATGGTCCAACGTTCATGATTTTTCGGGGTTTTTTTCAGTGAGCGCCCACGTTCAGCTGGTGGTATACGTCGAAGCCCTGTTCGTCAGGGAAAGCCCGGAGCCCCAATGTCTGTGGTGCTGTAGGTGCACTGCCAATGGCCGCTGAGGAGCAGCAAGAGCTTGAGTGGCTGGCACTTTTGGTGTGGGAGCAATCGTCCTACGTTCGTGATTTTTCGGGGTTTCTTTTTCAGTGGGCGCCCACGTGCAGCTGGTGGTATATGTTAAAGCACTGTTCGTCAGGGAAAGTCCGGAGCCCCAGTGTCTGTGCTGCTGTAGGTGCACTGCCTATGACCACTGAGGATCAGCAAGAGCTTGAGTGGCTGGCACTTTTGGTGTGGGAGCAATGGTCGGACGTTCGTGATTTTTCGGGTTTTTTTTTCAGGGGGCGCCCACGTGTAGCTGGTGGTAAACGTCGAAGCCCTGTTCGTCAGGGAAAGCCCGGAGCCCCAATGTCTGTGCTGCTGTAGGTGCACTGCCAAAGGCTGCTGAGGAGCAGCAAGAGCTTGAGTGGCTGGTCCTTTTGGTGTGGGAGCAATGGTCCGACGTTCGTGATTTTTCAGGTTTTTTTCAGGGGGCGCCAACGTGCAGCTGGTGGTAAACGTCGAAGCCCTGTTCCTCAGGGAAAGCCCGGAGCCCCAATGTCTGTGCTGCTGTAGGTGCACTGCCAATGACCGCTGAGGAGCAAAAGGAGCTTGAGTGGCTGGCCCTTTTGGTGTGGGAGCAATGGTCCGACGTTCGTGATTTTTCGGGGTTCTTTTTTACAGGGGGCGCCCATGTGCAGCTGGTGTTATACGTCGAAGCCCTGTTCGTCAGGGAAAGCCCGGAGCCCCAATGTCTGTGCTGCTGTAGGTGCACTGCCAATGACCGCTGAGGAGCAGCAAGAGCTTGAGTGGCTGGCACTTTTGGTGTGGGAGCAATCGTCCTACCTTCATGATTTTTCGGGGTTTCTTTTTCAGTGGGCGCCCACGTGCACCTGGTGGTATACGTCAAAGCCCTGTTTGTCAGGGAAAGCCCGGAGCCCCAATGTCTGTGCTGCTGTAGGTGCACTGCCAATGACCGCTGAGGAGAAGAAAGAGCTTGAGTGGCTGGCACTTTTGGTGTGGGAGCAATGGTCGGACGTTCGTGATTTTTCGGGGTTTTTTTCAGTGAGCGCCCACGTTCAGCTGGTGGTATACGTCGAAGCCCTGTTCGTCAGGGAAAGCCCGGAGCCCCAATGTCTGTGGTGCTGTAGGTGCACTGCCAATGGCCGCTGAGGAGCAGCAAGAGCTTGAGTGGCTGGCACTTTTGGTGTGGGAGCAATGGTCCAACGTTCGTGATTTTTCGAGTTTTTTTTTCAGGGGCGCCCTCGTGAAGCTGGTGGTAAACGTCGAAGCCCTGTTCGTCAGGGAAAGCCCGGAGCCCCAATGTCTGTGGTGCTGTAGGTGCACTGCCAATGGCCGCTGGGGAGCAGCAAGAGCTTGGAGTGGCTGGCACTTTTGGTGTGGGAGTAATCGTCCTACGTTCGAGATTTTTCGGGGTTTTTTTCAGTGGGCGCCAACGTGCAGCTGGTGGTATACGTCGAAGCCCTGTTCGTCAGGGAAAGCCCGGAGCCCCAATGTCTGTGCTGCTGTAGGTACAATGCCAATGGCCGCTGAGGGGCAGCAAGAGCTTGAGTGGCTGGCACTTTTGGTGTGGGAGCAATGGTCCAACGTTCGTGATTTTTCGATTGTTTTTTTCAGGGGGCGCCCACGTGCAGCTGGTGGTAAACGTCGAAGCCCTGTTCGTCAGGGAAAGCCCGGAGCCCCAATGTCTGTGGTGCTGTAGGTACAATGCCAATGGCCGCTGAGGGGCAGCAAGAGTTTGAGTGGCTAGAACATTTGGTGTGGGAGCAATGGTCCAACGTTCGTAATTTTCGAGTTTTTTATTAAGTGAGCGCCCTGTTGCAGCTGGTGGTATACGTCGAAGCCCTGTTCGTCAGGGAAAGCCCGGAGCCCCAATGTCTGTGGTGCTGTACGTGCGCTGCCAATGGCCGCTGAGGAGCAAAAGGAGCTTGAGTGGCTGGCCCTTTTGGTGTGGGAGCAATGGTCCGACGTTCGTGATTTTTCGGGGTTCTTTTTTTCAGGGGGCGCCCATGTGCAGCTGGTGTTATACGTCGAAGCCCTGTTCGTCAGGGAAAGCCCGGAGCCCCAATGTCTGTGGTGCTGTAGGTACACTGCCAATGGCCGCTGAGGGGCAGCAAGAGCTTGAGTGGCTAGAACATTTGGTGTGGGAGCAATGGTCCAACGTTCGTGATTTTCGAGTTTTTTTTCAGTGAGCGCCCTGTTGCAGCTGGTGGTATACGTCGAAGCCCTGTTCGTCAGGGAAAGCCCGGAGCCACAATGTCTGTGGTGCTGTAGGTACAATGCCAATGGCCGCTGAGGGGCAGCAAGAGGTTGAGTGGCTAGAACATTTGGTGTGGGAGCAATGGTCCAACGTTCGTAATTTTCGAGTTTTTTATTCAGTGAGCGCCCTGTTGCAGCTGGTGGTATACGTCGAAGCCCTGTTCGTCAGGGAAAGCCCGGAGCCCCAATGTCTGTGGTGCTGTACGTGCGCTGCCAATGGCCGCTGAGGAGCAGCAAGAGCTTGAGTGGCTGGCACTTTTGGTGTGGGAGCAATGGTCCAACGTTCATGATTTTTCGAGTGTTTTTTTCACGGGGCGCCCTCGTGAAGCTGGTGGTAAACGTCGATGCCCTCTTCGTCAGGGAAAGCCCGGAGCCCCAATGTCTGTGGTGCTGTAGGTACACTGCCAATGGCCGCTGAGGAGCAGCAAGAGCTTGAGTGGCTGGCACTTTTGGTGTGGGAGCAATCGTCTGACGTTCGTGATTTTTCTGTGTTTTTTTTCAGTGAGCGCCCACGTGCAGCTGGTGGTAAACGTCGAAGCCCTGTTCGTCAGGGAAAGCCTGGAGCACCAATGTCTGTGCTGCTGTAGGTGCACTGCCAATGGCCGCTGAGGAGCAGCAAGAGCTTGAGTGGCTGGCACTTCTGGTGTGGGAGCAATCGTCCGACGTTCATGATTTTTCGGGGTTTTTTTTCAGTGGGCGACCACGTGTAGCTGGTGGTAAACGTCAAAACCCTGTTCGTCAGGGAAAGCCCAGAGCCCCAATGTCTGTGCTGCTGTAGGTGCACTGCCAATGGCCGCTGAGGAGCAGCAAGAGCTTGAGTGGCTGGCACTTTTGGTGTGGGAGCAATGGTCCAACGTTCGTGATTTTTCGAGTGTTTTTTTCAGGGGGCGCCCTCGTGCAGCTGGTGGTAAACGTCGAAGCCCTGTTCGTCAGGGAAAGCCCGGAGCCCCAATGTCTGTGCTGCTGTAGGTGCACTGACAATGGCCGCTGAGTAGCAGCAAGAGCTTGAGTGGCTGGCACTTTTGGTGTGGGAGCAATGGTCGGACGTTCGTGATTTTTCGGGGTTTTTTTCAGTGAGCGCCCACGTTCAGCTGGTGGTATACGTCGAAGCCCTGTTCGTCAGGGAAAGCCCGGAGCCCCAATGTCTGTGCTGCTGTAGGTGCACTGCCAATGGCCGCTGAGGGGCAGCAAGAGCTTGAGTGGCTGGCACTTTTGGTGTGGGAGCAATGGTCCAACGTTCGTGATTTTTCGAGTTTTTTTTTCAGGGGGCGCCCTCGTGCAGCTGGTGGTAAACGTCGAAGCCCTGTTCGTCAGGGAAAGCCCGGAGACCCAATGTCTGTGCTGCTGTAGGTGCACTGCCAATGGCCGCTGAGGAGCAGCAAGAGCTTGAGTGGCTGGCCCTTTTGGTGTGGGAGCAATGGTCCGACGTTCGTGATTTTTCGGGGTTCTTTTTTTCAGGGGGCGCCCATGTGCAGCTGGTGTTATACGTCGAAGCCCTGTTCGTCAGGGAAAGCCCGGAGCCCCAATGTCTGTGGTGCTGTAGGTACACTGCCAATGGCCGCTGAGGGGCAGCAAGAGCTTGAGTGGCTAGAACATTTGGTGTGGGAGCAATGGTCCAACGTTCGTGATTTTCGAGTTTTTTTTTCAGTGAGCGCCCTGTTGCAGCTGGTGGTATACGTCGAAGCCCTGTTCGTCAGGGAAAGCCCGGAGCCACAATGTCTGTGGTGCTGTAGGTACAATGCCAATGGCCGCTGAGGGGCAGCAAGAGGTTGAGTGGCTAGAACATTTGGTGTGGGAGCAATGGTCCAACGTTCGTAATTTTTCGAGTGTTTTATTCAGTGAGCGCCCTGTTGCAGCTGGTGGTATACGTCGAAGCCCTGTTCGTCAGGGAAAGCCCGGAGCCCCAATGTCTGTGGTGCTGTACGTGCGCTGCCAATGGCCGCTGAGGAGCAGCAAGAGCTTGAGTGGCTGGCACTTTTGGTGTGGGAGCAATGGTCCAACGTTCGTGATTTTTCGAGGGTTTTTTTCAGGGGGCGCCCTCGTGCAGCTGGTGGTAAACATCGAAGCCCTGTTCGTCAGGGAAAGCCCGGAGCCCCAATGTCTGTGGTGCTGTAGGTGCACTGCCAATGGCCGCTGAGGAGCAGCAAGAGCTTGAGTGGCTGGCACTTTTGGTGTGGGAGCAATGGTCCAACGTTCGTGATTTTTTGAGTGTTTTTTTCAGTGGGCGCCCTCGTGCAGCTGGTGGTAAACGTCGAAGCCCTGTTCGTCAGGGAAAGCCCGGAGCCCCAATGTCTGTGCTGCTGTAGGTACACTGCCAATGGCCGCTGAGGAGCAGCAAGAGCTTGAGTGGCTGGCACTTTTGGTGTGGGAGCAATCGTCTGACATTCGTGATTTTTCTGTGTTTTTTTTCAGTGAGCGCCCACGTGCAGCTGGTGGTAAACGTCGAAGCCCTGTTCGTCAGGGAAAGCCCGGAGCCCCAATGTCTGTGCTGCTGTAGGTGCACTGCCAATGACCGCTGAGGAGCAAAAGGAGCTTGAGTGGCTGGCCCTTTTGGTGTGGGAGCAATGGTCCGACGTTCGTGATTTTTCGGGGTTTTTTTCAGTGAGCGCCCATGTGCAGCTGGTGGTATACGTCGAAGCCCTGTTCGTCAGGGAAAGCCCGGAGCCCCAATGTCTGTGGTGCTGTAGGTACACTGCCAATGGCCGCTGAGGGGCAGCAAGAGCTTGAGTGGCTAGAACATTTGGTGTGGGAGCAATGGTCCAACGTTCGTAATTTTCGAGGTTTTTTTTCAGTGAGCACCCTGTTGCAGCTGGTGGTAAACGTCGAAGCCCTGTTCGTCAGGGAAAGCCTGGAGCCCCAATGTCTGTGCTGCTGTAGGTGCGCTGCCAATGGCCGCTGAGGAGCAGCAAGAGCTTGAGTGGCTGGCACTTTTGGTGTGGGAGCAATCGTCCTACGTTCATGATTTTTCGGGGTTTCTTTTTAAGTGGGCGCCCACGTGCACCTGGTGGTATACGTCAAAGCCCTGTTCGTCAGGGAAAGCCCGGAGCCCCAATGTCTGTGGTGCTGTACGTGCACTGCCAATGGCCGCTGAGGAGCAGCAAGAGCTTGAGTGGCTGGCACTTTTGGTGTGGGAGCAATGGTCCTACGTTCATGATTTTTCGGGGTTTTTTTTCAGTGAGCGCCCACGTTCAGCTGGTGGTATACGTCAAAGCCCTGTTCGTCAGGGAAAGCCCGGAGCCCCAATGTCTGTGCTGCTGTAGGTGCACTGCCAATGGCCGCTGAGGAGCAGCAAGAGCTTGAGTGGCTGGCACTTTTGGTGTGGGAGCAATGGTCGGACGTTCGTGATTTTTCGGGTTTTTTCAGTGAGCGCCCACGTGCAGCTGGTGGTATACGTCGAAGCCCTGTTCGTCAGGGAAAGCCCGGAGCCCCAATGTCTGTGCTGCTGTAGGTGCACTGCCAATGGCCGCTGAGGGGCAGCAAGAGCTTGAGTGGCTGGCACTTTTGGTGTGGGAGCAATGGTCCAACGTTCGTGATTTTTCGAGGGTTTTTTTCAGGGGGCGCCCACGTGCAGCTGGTGGTAAACGTCGAAGCCCTGTTCGTCAGGGAAAGCCCGGAGCCCCAATGTCTGTGCTGCTGTAGGTGCACTGCCAATGGCTGCTGAGGAGCAGCAAGAGCTTGAGTGGCTGGTCCTTTTGGTGTGGGAGCAATGGTCCGACGTTCGTGATTTTTCAGGTTTTTTTCAGTGAGCGCCAACGTGCAGCTGGTGGTAAACGTCGAAGCCCTGTTCCTCAGGGAAAGCCCGGAGCCCCAATGTCTGTGCTGCTGTAGGTGCACTGCCAATGACCGCTGAGGAGCAAAAGGAGCTTGAGTGGCTGGCCCTTTTGGTGTGGGAGCAATGGTCCGACGTTCGTGATTTTTCGGGGTTTCTTTTTCAGTGGGCGCCCACGTGCAGCTGGTGGTATACGTCGAAGCCCTGTTCGTCAGGGAAAGCCCGGAGCCCCAATGTCTGTGGTGCTGTAGGTGCACTGCCAATGGCCACTGAGGATCAGCAAGAGCTTGAGTGGCTGGCACTTTTGGTGTGGGAGCAATGGTCCAACGTTCGTGATTTTTCGGGGTTTTTTTCAGTGGGCGCCCACGTGCAGCTGGTGGTAAACGTCGAAGCCCTGTTCGTCAGGGAAAGCCCGGAGCCCCAATGTCTGTGCTGCTGTAGGTGCACTGCCAATGGCCGCTGAGGAGCAGCAAGAGCTTGAGTGGCTGGCACTTTTGGTGTGGGAGCAATGGTCCGACGTTCGTGATTTTTCAGGTTTTTTTCAGGGGGCGCCAACGTGCAGCTGGTGGTTAAACGTCGAAGCCCTGTTCCTCAGGGAAAGCCCGGAGCCCCAATGTCTGTGCTGCTGTAGGTGCACTGCCAATGACCGCTGAGGAGCAAAAGGAGCTTGAGTGGCTGGCCCTTTTGGTGTGGGAGCAATGGTCCGACGTTCGTGATTTTTCGGGGTTCTTTTTTTCAGGGGGCGCCCATGTGCAGCTGGTGTTATACGTCGAAGCCCTGTTCGTCAGGGAAAGCCCGGAGCCCCAATGTCTGTGCTGCTGTAGGTGCACTGCCAATGACCGCTGAGGAGCAGCAAGAGCTTGAGTGGCTGGCACTTTTGGTGTGGGAGCAATCGTCCTACCTTCATGATTTTTCGGGGTTTCTTTTTCAGTGGGCGCCCACGTGCACCTGGTGGTATACGTCAAAGCCCTGTTTGTCAGGGAAAGCCCGGAGCCCCAATGTCTGTGCTGCTGTAGGTGCACTGCCAATGGCCGCTGAGGAGAAGAAAGAGCTTGAGTGGCTGGCACTTTTGGTGTGGGAGCAATGGTCGGACGTTCGTGATTTTTCGGGGTTTTTTTCAGTGAGCGCCCACGTTCAGCTGGTGGTATACGTCGAAGCCCTGTTCGTCAGGGAAAGCCCGGAGCCCCAATGTCTGTGGTGCTGTAGGTGCACTGCCAATGGCCGCTGAGGAGCAGCAAGAGCTTGAGTGGCTGGCACTTTTGGTGTGGGAGCAATGGTCCAACGTTCGTGATTTTTCGAGTTTTTTTTTCAGGGGGCGCCCTCGTGAAGCTGGTGGTAAACGTCGAAGCCCTGTTCGTCAGGGAAAGCCCGGAGCCCCAATGTCTGTGGTGCTGTAGGTGCACTGCCAATGGCCGCTGGGGAGCAGCAAGAGCTTGAGTGGCTGGCACTTTTGGTGTGGGAGTAATCGTCCTACGTTCGAGATTTTTCGGGGTTTCTTTTTCAGTGGGCGCCAACGTGCAGCTGGTGGTATACGTCGAAGCCCTGTTCGTCAGGGAAAGCCCGGAGCCCCAATGTCTGTGCTGCTGTAGGTACAATGCCAATGGCCGCTGAGGGGCAGCAAGAGCTTGAGTGGCTGGCACTTTTGGTGTGGGAGCAATGGTCCAACGTTCGTGATTTTTCGAGTGTTTTTTTCAGGGGGCGCCCACGTGCAGCTGGTGGTAAACGTCGAAGCCCTGTTCGTCAGGGAAAGCCCGGAGCCCCAATGTCTGTGGTGCTGTAGGTACAATGCCAATGGCCGCTGAGGGGCAGCAAGAGGTTGAGTGGCTAGAACATTTGGTGTGGGAGCAATGGTCCAACGTTCGTAATTTTCGAGTTTTTTATTAAGTGAGCGCCCTGTTGCAGCTGGTGGTATACGTCGAAGCCCTGTTCGTCAGGGAAAGCCCGGAGCCCCAATGTCTGTGGTGCTGTACGTGCGCTGCCAATGGCCGCTGAGGAGCAGCAAGAGCTTGAGTGGCTGGCACTTTTGGTGTGGGAGCAATCGTCTGACGTTCGTGATTTTTCTGTGTTTTTTTCAGGAGCGCCCTCCTGCAGCTGGTGGTAAACGTCGAAGCCCTGTTCGTCAGGGAAAGCCCGGAGCCCCAATGTCTGTGGTGCTGTAGGTGCACTGCCAATGGCCGCTGAGGAGCAAAAGGAGCTTGAGTGGCTGGCCCTTTTGGTGTGGGAGCAATGGTCCGACGTTCGTGATTTTTCGGGGTTCTTTTTTTCAGGGGGCGCCCATGTGCAGCTGGTGTTATACGTCGAAGCCCTGTTCGTCAGGGAAAGCCCGGAGCCCCAATGTCTGTGGTGCTGTAGGTACACTGCCAATGGCCGCTGAGGGGCAGCAAGAGCTTGAGTGGCTAGAACATTTGGTGTGGGAGCAATGGTCCAACGTTCGTGATTTTCGAGTTTTTTTTTCAGTGAGCGCCCTGTTGCAGCTGGTGGTATACGTCGAAGCCCTGTTCGTCAGGGAAAGCCCGGAGCCACAATGTCTGTGGTGCTGTAGGTACAATGCCAATGGCCGCTGAGGGGCAGCAAGAGGTTGAGTGGCTAGAACATTTGGTGTGGGAGCAATGGTCCAACGTTCGTAATTTTCGAGTTTTTTATTCAGTGAGCGCCCTGTTGCAGCTGGTGGTATACGTCGAAGCCCTGTTCGTCAGGGAAAGCCCGGAGCCCCAATGTCTGTGGTGCTGTACGTGCGCTGCCAATGGCCGCTGAGGAGCAGCAAGAGCTTGAGTGGCTGGCACTTTTGGTGTGGGAGCAATGGTCCAACGTTCATGATTTTTCGAGTGTTTTTTTCACGGGGCGCCCTCGTGAAGCTGGTGGTAAACGTCGAAGCCCTCTTCGTCAGGGAAAGCCCGGAGCCCCAATGTCTGTGGTGCTGTAGGTACACTGCCAATGGCCGCTGAGGAGCAGCAAGAGCTTGAGTGGCTGGCACTTTTGGTGTGGGAGCAATCGTCTGACGTTCGTGATTTTTCTGTGTTTTTTTTCAGTGAGCGCCCACGTGCAGCTGGTGGTAAACGTCGAAGCCCTGTTCGTCAGGGAAAGCCTGGAGCACCAATGTCTGTGCTGCTGTAGGTGCACTGCCAATGGCCGCTGAGGAGCAGCAAGAGCTTGAGTGGCTGGCACTTCTGGTGTGGGAGCAATGGTCCGACGTTCATGATTTTTCGGGGTTTTTTTTCAGTGGGCGCCCACGTGCAGCTGGTGGTAAACGTCGAAACCCTGTTCGTCAGGGAAAGCCCAGAGCCCCAATGTCTGTGCTGCTGTAGGTGCACTGCCAATGGCCGCTGAGGAGCAGCAAGAGCTTGAGTGGCTGGCACTTTTGGTGTGGGAGCAATGGTCCAACGTTCGTGATTTTTCGAGTGTTTTTTTCAGTGGGCGCCCACGTGCAGCTGGTGGTAAACGTCAAAGCCCTGTTCGTCAGGGAAAGCCCGGAGCCCCAATGTCTGTGCTGCTGTAGGTGCACTGACAATGGCCGCTGAGGAGCAGCAAGAGCTTGAGTGGCTGGCACTTTTGGTGTGGGAGCAATGGTCCAACGTTCGTGATTTTTCGGGGTTTTTTTCAGTGGGCGCCCTCGTGCAGCTGGTGGTAAACGTCGAAGCCCTGTTCGTCAGGGAAAGCCCGGAGCCCCAATGTCTGTGCTGCTGTAGGTGCACTGCCAATGGCCGCTGAGTAGCAGCAAGAGCTTGAGTGGCTGGCACTTTTGGTGTGGGAGCAATGGTCCAACGTTCGTGATTTTTCGGGGTTTTTTTTTCAGTGGGCGCCCACGTGCAGCTGGTGGTAAACGTCGAAGCCCTGTTCGTCAGGGAAAGCCCGGAGCCCCAATGTCTGTGCTGCTGTAGGTGCACTGCCAATGGCCGCTGAGGAGCAGCAAGAGCTTGAGTGGCTGGCCCTTTTGGTGTGGGAGCAATGGTCCAACGTTCGTGATTTTTCGGGGTTCTTTTTTTCAGGGGGCGCCCTCGTGCAGCTGGTGTTATACGTCGAAGCCCTGTTCGTCAGGGAAAGCCCGGAGCCCCAATGTCTGTGGTGCTGTAGGTACACTGCCAATGGCCGCTGAGGGGCAGCAAGAGCTTGAGTGGCTAGAACATTTGGTGTGGGAGCAATGGTCCAACGTTCGTGATTTTTCGAGTTTTTTTTTCAGTGAGCGCCCTGTTGCAGCTGGTGGTATACGTCGAAGCCCTGTTCGTCAGGGAAAGCCCGGAGCCCCAATGTCTGTGGTGCTGTAGGTACAATGCCAATGGCCGCTGAGGGGCAGCAAGAGGTTGAGTGGCTAGAACATTTGGTGTGGGAGCAATGGTCCAACGTTCGTAATTTTTCGAGTGTTTTATTCAGTGAGCGCCCATGTGCAGCTGGTGGTATACGTCGAAGCCCTGTTCGTCAGGGAAAGCCCGGAGCCCCAATGTCTGTGGTGCTGTACGTGCGCTGCCAATGGCCGCTGAGGAGCAGCAAGAGCTTGAGTGGCTGGCACTTTTGGTGTGGGAGCAATGGTCCAACGTTCGTGATTTTTCGAGTGTTTTTTTCAGGGGGCGCCCTCGTGCAGCTGGTGGTAAACATCGAAGCCCTGTTCGTCAGGGAAAGCCCGGAGCCCCAATGTCTGTGGTGCTGTAGGTACACTGCCAATGGCCGCTGAGGAGCAGCAAGAGCTTGAGTGGCTGGCACTTTTGGTGTGGGAGCAATCGTCTGACATTCGTGATTTTTCTGTGTTTTTTTTCAGTGAGCGCCCACGTGCAGCTGGTGGTAAACGTCGAAGCCCTGTTCGTCAGGGAAAGCCCGTAGCCCCAATGTCTGTGCTGCTGTAGGTGCACTGCCAATGACCGCTGAGGAGCAAAAGGAGCTTGAGTGGCTGGCCCTTTTGGTGTGGGAGCAATGGTCCGACGTTCGTGATTTTTCGGGGTTCTTTTTTTCAGGGGGCGCCCATGTGCAGCTGGTGTTATACGTCGAAGCCCTGTTCGTCAGGGAAAGCCCGGAGCCCCAATGTCTGTGGTGCTGTAGGTACACTGCCAATGGCCGCTGAGGGGCAGCAAGAGCTTGAGTGGCTAGAACATTTGGTGTGGGAGCAATGGTCCAACGTTCGTAATTTTCGAGGTTTTTTTTCAGTGAGCACCCTGTTGCAGCTGGTGGTAAACGTCGAAGCCCTGTTCGTCAGGGAAAGCCTGGAACACCAATGTCTGTGCTGCTGTAGGTGCACTGCCAATGGCCGCTGAGGAGCAGCAAGAGCTTGAGTGGCTGGCACTTCTGGTGTGGGAGCAATCGTCCGACGTTCATGATTTTTCGGGGTTTTTTTTAAGGGGGCGCCCTCCTGCAGTTGGTGGTAAACGTCGAAGCCCTGTTCGTCAGGGAAAGCCCGGAGCCCCAATGTCTGTGGTGCTGTACGTGCGCTGCCAATGGCCGCTGAGGAGCAGCAAGAGCTTCAGTGGCTGGCACTTTTGGTGTGGGAGCAATCGTCCTACCTTCATGATTTTTCGGGGTTTCTTTTTCAGTGGGCGCCCACGTGCACCTGGTGGTATACGTCAAAGCCCTGTTCGTCAGGGAAAGCCCGGAGCCCCAATGTCTGTGCTGCTGTAGGTGCACTGCCAATGGCCGCTGAGGAGCAGCAAGAGCTTGAGTGGCTGGCACTTTTGGTGTGGGAGCAATGGTCGGACGTTCGTGATTTTTCGGGGTTTTTTTCAGTGAGCGCCCACGTTCAGCTGGTGGTATACGTCGAAGCCCTGTTCGTCAGGGAAAGCCCGGAGCCCCAATGTCTGTGCTGCTGTAGGTGCACTGCCAATGGCCGCTGAGGGGCAGCAAGAGCTTGAGTGGCTGGCACTTTTGGTGTGGGAGCAATGGTCCAACGTTCGTGATTTTTCGAGAGTTTTTTTCAGGGGGCGCCCTCGTGCAGCTGGTGGTAAACGTCGAAGCCCTGTTCGTCAGGGAAAGCCCGGAGACCCAATGTCTGTGGTGCTGTAGGTGCACTGCCAATGGCCGCTGAGGAGCAGCAAGAGCTTGAGTGGCTGGCACTTTTGGTGTGGGAGCAATCGTCCTACGTTCGTGATTTTTCGGGATTTCTTTTTCAGTGGGCGCCCACGTGCAGCTGGTGGTATATGTCAAAGCCCTGTTCGTCAGGGAAAGCCCGGAGCCCCAGTGTCTGTGCTGCTGTAGGTGCACTGCCAATGGCTGCTGAGGAGCAGCAAGAGCTTGAGTGGCTGGTCCTTTTGGTGTGGGAGCAATGGTCCGACGTTCGTGATTTTTCAGGTTTTTTTCAGGGGGCGCCAACGTGCAGCTGGTGGTAAACGTCGAAGCCCTGTTCCTCAGGGAAAGCCCGGAGCCCCAATGTCTGTGCTGCTGTAGGTGCACTGCCAATGACCGCTGAGGAGCAAAAGGAGCTTGAGTGGCTGGCCCTTTTGGTGTGGGAGCAATGGTCCGACGTTCGTGATTTTTCGGGGTTTTTTTCAGGGGGCTCCCATGTGCAGCTCGTGGTATACGTCGAAGCCCTGTTCGTCAGGGAAAGCCCGGAGCCCCAATGTCTGTGGTGCTGTAGGTACAATGCCAATGGCCGCTGAGGGGCAGCAAGAGGTTGAGTGGCTAGAATATTTGGTGTGGGAGCAATGGTCCAACGTTCGTAATTTTCGAGGTTTTTTTTCAGTGAGCGCCCTGTTGCAGCTGGTGGTAAACGTCGAAGCCCTGTTCGTCAGGGAAAGCCTGGAGCACCAATGTCTGTGCTGCTGTAGGTGCACTGCCAATGGCCGCTGAGGAGCAGCAAGAGCTTGAGTGGCTGGCACTTCTGGTGTGGGAGCAATCGTCCGACGTTCATGATTTTTCGGGGTTTTTTTTAAGGGGGCGCCCTCCTGCAGCTGGTGGTAAACGTCGAAGCCCTGTTGGTCAGGGAAAGCCCGGAGCCCCAATGTCTGTGCTGCTGTAGGTGCGCTTCCGATGGCCGCTGAGGAGCAGCAAGAGCTTCAGTGGCTGGCACTTTTGGGGTGGGAGCAATGGTTCGACGTTCGTGATTTTTCGGGTTTTTTTTTCAGGGGGCGCCCACGTGTAGCTGGTGGTAAACGTCAAAACCCTGTTCGTCAGGGAAAGCCCAGAGCCCCAATGTCTGTGGTTCTGTAGGTGCACTGCCAATGGCCGCTGAGGAGCAGCAAGAGCTTGAGTGTCTGGCACTTTTGGTGTGGGAGCAATGGTCCGACGTTCGTGATTTTTCGGGGTTCTTTTTTTCAGGGGGCGCCCATGTGCAGCTGGTGTTATACGTCGAAGCCCTGTTCGTCAGGGAAAGCCCGGAGCCCCAATGTCTGTGGTGCTGTAGGTACACTGCCAATGGCCGCTGAGGGGCAGCAAGAGCTTGAGTGGCTGGCACTTTTGGTGTGGGAGCAATGGTCCAACGTTCGTGATTTTTCGAGGTTTTTTTTCAGTGAGCACCCTGTTGCAGCTGGTGGTAAACGTCGAAGCCCTGTTCGTCAGGGAAAGCCTGGAACACCAATGTCTGTGGTGCTGTAGGTGCACTGCCAATGGCCGCTGAGGAGCAGCAAGAGCTCGAGTGGCCGGCACTTCTGGTGTGGGAGCAATCGTCCGACGTTCATGATTTTTCGGGGTTTTTTTTCAGGGGGCGCCCTCGTGCAGTTGGTGGTAAACGTCGAAGCCCTGTTGGTCAGGGAAAGCCCGGAGCCCCAATGTCTGTGGTGCTGTACGTGCACTGCCAATGGCCGCTGAGGAGCAGCAAGAGCTTCAGTGGCTGGCACTTTTGGTGTGGGAGCAATGGTCCTACGTTCGTGATTTTTCGGGGTTTCTTTTTCAGTGAGCGCCCACGTGCAGCTGGTGGTATACGTCAAAGCCCTGTTCGTCAGGGAAAGCCCGGAGCCCCAATGTCTGTGCTGCTGTAGGTGCACTGCCAATGGCCGCTGAGGGGCAGCAAGAGCTTGAGTGGCTGGCACTTTTGGTGTGGGAGCAATGGTCCAACGTTCGTGATTTTTCGAGTTTTTTTTTCAGGGGGCGCCCTCGTGCAGCTGGTGGTAAACGTCGAAGCCCTGTTCGTCAGGGAAAGCCCGGAGACCCAATGTCTGTGGTGCTGTAGGTGCACTGCCAATGGCCGCTGAGGAGCAGCAAGAGCTTGAGTGGCTGGCACTTTTGGTGTGGGAGCAATCGTCCTACGTTCGTGATTTTTCGGGGTTTCTTTTTCAGTGGGCGCCCACGTGCAGCTGGTGGTATATGTCAAAGCCCTGTTCGTCAGGGAAAGCCCGGAGCCCCAGTGTCTGTGCTGCTGTAGGTGCACTGCCAATGGCTGCTGAGGAGCAGCAAGAGCTTGAGTGGCTGGTCCTTTTGGTGTGGGAGCAATGGTCCGACGTTCGTGATTTTTCAGGTTTTTTTCAGGGGGCGCCAACGTGCAGCTGGTGGTAAACGTCGAAGCCCTGTTCCTCAGGGAAAGCCCGGAGCCCCAATGTCTGTGCTGCTGTAGGTGCACTGCCAATGACCGCTGAGGAGCAAAAGGAGCTTGAGTGGCTGGCACTTTTGGTGTGGGAGCAATGGTCCGACGTTCGTGATTTTCGAGTTTTTTTTTCAGTGAGCGCCCTGGTGCAGCTGGTGGTATACGTCGAAGCCCTGTTCGTCAGGGAAAGCCCGGAGCCACAATGTCTGTGGTGCTGTAGGTACAATGCCAATGGCCGCTGAGGGGCAGCAAGAGGTTGAGTGGCTAGAACATTTGGTGTGGGAGCAATGGTCCAACGTTCGTAATTTTCGAGGTTTTTTTTCAGTGAGCGCCCTGTTGCAGCTGGTGGTAAACGTCGAAGCCCTGTTCGTCAGGGAAAGCCCGGAGCCACAATGTCTGTGCTGCTGTAGGTGCGCTGCCAATGGCCGCTGAGGAGCAGCAAGAGCTTGAGTGGCTGGCACTTTTGGTGTGGGAGCAATGGTCCGACGTTCATGATTTTTCGAATGTTTTTTTAAGGGGGCGCCCTCCTGCAGCTGGTGGTAAACGTCGAAGCCCTGTTCGTCAGGGAAAGCCCGGAGCCCCAATGTCTGTGCTGCTGTAGGTGCGCCGCCAATGGCCGCTGAGGAGCAGCAAGAGCTTCAGTGGCTGGCACTTTTGGGGTGGGAGCAATGGTTCGACGTTCGTGATTTTTCTGTGTTTTTTTTCAGGGAGCGCCCACGTGTAGCTGGTGGTAAACGTCGAAGCCCTGTTCGTCAGGGAAAGCCCGGAGCCCCAATGTCTGTGCTGCTGTAGGTGCACTGCCAATGGCTGCTGAGGAGCAGCAAGAGCTTGAGTGTCTGGCCCTTTTGGTGTGGGAGCAATGGTCCGACGTTCGTGATTTTTCGGGGTTCTTTTTTTCAGGGGGCGCCCTGGTGCAGCTGGTGGTAAACGTCGAAGCCCTGTTCGTCAGGGAAAGCCCGGAGCCACAATGTCTGTGGTTCTGTACGTGCGCTGACAA
>JAPMTP010000078.1:0-257511 GCA_026413225.1 Otis tarda
GTTTTTTTTCATTGAGCGCCCACGTGCAGCTGGTGGTAAACGTTCGAAGCCCTGTTCGTCAGAGAAAGCCCGGAGCCCCCAATGTCTGTGCTGCGGTAGGTGCGCTGCCAATGGCCGCTGAGGAGCAGCAAGAGCTTGACTGGCTGGCACTTTTGGTGTGGGAGCAGTGGGTCCGACGTTCGTGATTTTTCGGGGTTTTGTTTCAGGGAGCGCCCAGGTGCAGCTGGTGGTAAACGTCGAAGCCTCCTTGTTCGTCAGGGAAAGCCCAGAGCCCCAATGTCTGTGGTGCTGTAGGTGCGCTGCCAATGGCCGCTGAGGAGCAGCAAGAGCTTGAGTGGCTGGCACTTTTTGGTGTGGGAGCAATCGTCCGATGTTCGTGATTTTTCAGGGTTTTTTTCAGTGGGCGCCCACGTGCGGGTGGTGGTAAACGGCTCCAGAAGCCCTTGTTCGTCAGGGAAAGCCCGGAGCCCCAATGTCTGTGCTGCTGTAGGTGCGCTGCCAATGGCCGCTTCAAAGGAGCAGCAGAGCTTTAGTGTCCAGCACTTTTTTTCTGGGGAGCAATGGTGGGATGTTCGTGATTTTTCGGGTTTTTTTTTCAGAGGGCGCCCACGCGTGCAGCTGGTGGTATACGTCGAAGCCCTGTTCGGGGTCAGGGAAAGCCGGAGCCCCAATGTCTGTGCTGCTGTAGGTGTGCTGCCAATGGCCGCTGAGGATCAGCAAGGGTTTGAGTGGCTGGCACTTTTGGTGTGGGAACAATTCTGTCCGACGTTCAGTGATTTTTTGTTATTTTTTTCAGGGAGTGCCCACGTGCAGCTGGTGGTAAACGTCTAAGCCCTGTTCGTCAAAGAAAGCTCAGAGCTCCGATGTTCTGTACTGCTGTAGGTGCACTGCCAATGGCTGCTTGAGGAGCAGCAAGAGCTTGGAGTGGCTGGCACTTTTGGTGTGGGAGCAATGGTCAGACGTTCGTGATATTTTGGTTTTTTTTCAGGAGCATAACCCACGTGCAGCTAGTGGTAAATGCTCGAAGCCCTGTTCGTCAGAGAAAGCCCGGAGCCTTAATATTCTGTGCAAGGCTGTAGGTGCACTTTGCCAATGGCCGCTGAGGGGTAGCAAGAGCTTGAGTGGCTGGCACTTTTGGTGTGGGATCAATGGTCCGACGTTCGTGATTTTTTGGGGTTTTTTTTCAGGGAGGGCCCTGGTGCAGCTAGTGGTATACGTCGAAGCCCTGTTCGTCAGGGAAAAGCCCGGAGCCCCAATGTCTGTGCTGCTGTAGGTGCGCTGCCAACGGCCGCTGAGGAGCAGCAAGAGCTTGAGTGGCTGGCACTTTTGGTGTGGGAGCAATGGTCCGCCGTTCTTGATTTTTCGAGTATTTTTTTTTAGTGGGCACCCTGGTGCAGCTGGTGGTAAACGTCGAAGCCCTGTTCGTCAGAGAAAGCCCAGAGCCCCAATGTCTGTGGTGCTGTAGGTGCGCTGCCAATGGCCGCTGAGGAGCAGCAAGAGCTTGAATGGCTGGCACTTTTGGTGTGGGAGCAGTGGTCCGAAGTTCGTGATTTTTCGGTGGTTTTTTTCAGAGAGCGCCCAGGGTGCAGCTGGTGGTAAACGTCGAAGCCCTGTTCGTCAGGGAAAGACTAGAGCCCCAATGTCTCTGGTGCGGTAGGTGCACTGCCAATGGCCGCTGAGGAGCAGCAAGAGCTTGAGTGTCTGGCACTTTTGGTGTGGGAGAAATAGTCCGACGTCCGTGATTTTTCGGGGGTTTTTTTTCAGGGGGCGCCACCGTGTAGCTGGTGGTAAATGTCAAAGCCCTGTTCGTCAGAAAAAGCCCGGAGCCGCAATGTCTGTGCTGCTGTAGGTGCACTGAAAATGGCCCCTGAGGAGTAGCAACAGGCTCGAGTGTCTGGCGCTGTTAGAGTGGGTGCAGTGGTCCGACGTTCGTGATTTTTTTGGGTTTCTTTTTCATTGGGCGCCCACGTGCAAGCTGGTGGTGGGAACGTGGAAGCCCTGTTCGTCAGGGAAAGCCTGGAGCCCCAGTGTTTGTGGTGCTGTAGGTGGACTGCCAATGGCCGCTGAGGAGCAGCAAGAGCTTGAGTGGCTGGCACTTTTGGTGTGGGTTCAATGATTCGACGTTCATGATTTTTCGGGGTTTTTTTTCAGTGGGTGCCCACGTGTAGCTGGTGTAAAAAGTTTAAGCCCTGTTCGTCAGAGAAAGCCGGGAGCCCTGGGGTCTGTCTGTGCTCTAGGTGCGCTGCCAATGGCCGCTGAGGAGCAGCAAGGGGTTTGAGTGGCTGGCACTTTTGGTGGTGGGGAGCAATCGTCCAATGCCCGTGATTTTTCTGGGTTTTTGTTCAGGGGGGCCTATGTGCAGCTGGTGGTAAACGTCGAAGCCCTGTTCGTCAGGGAAAGCCTCGAGCCCCAATGTCTGTGGTGCTGTGTAGGTGCACTGTCAATGGCCGCTGAGGAGCAGCAAGAGCTTGAGTGGCTGAAAATTTTGGTGTGGGAGCAATCGTCCGATGTTCATGATTTTTTTGGGTTTTTTTCAGTGGGTGCCCACGTGTAGCTGGTGTAAAAGTTTAAGCCCTGTTCGTGAGAGAAAGCCCGGAGCCCCAATGTCTGTGCTGCTGTAGGTGCGCTGCCAATGGCCGCTGAGGAGCAGCAAGAGCTTGAGTGGCTGGCACTTTTGGTGTGGGAGCAATGGTCCGACGTTCGTGATTTTCCGGGCTTATTTTTCAGGAGGCGCCATGGTGCAGCTGGTGGTAAATGTCGAAGCCCTGTTTGTCAAGGAAAGCCCGGAGCCCCAATGTCTGTGGTGCTGTAGGTGTGCTGCAAATGACCGCTGAGGAGCAGCAAGAGCTTGAGTGGCTGGCACTTTTGGTGTGGGAGCAATCGTCCGACGTTCGTGATTTTTCGGGGTGTTTTCAGTGGGCGCCCACGTGTACCTGGTGGTAAACGTCGAAGCCCTGTTCGTCAGGGAAAGCCCGGAGCCCCAATGTCTGTGCTGCTGTACGTGGACTGCCAATGGCCACTGAGGAGCAGCAAGAGCTTGAGTCGCTGGCACTTTTGGTGTGGGAGCCATCGTCTGACGTTCGTGATTTCTTGGGGTTTTTTTTCAGTGAGCACCCACGTGCAGCTGGTGGTAAACATCGAAGCCCTGTTCGTCAGGGAAAGCCCGGAGCCACAATGTGTGTGCTGCTGTAGGTGCGCTGCCAATGGCCGCTGAGGAGCAGCAAGAGCTTGAGTGTCTGGCCGTTTTGGTGTGGGAGCAATCATCTGATGTTCGTGTTTTTTCGGGGTGTTTTCAGTGGGCGCCCACGTGTAGCTGGTGGTAAATGTCGAAGCCCTGTTCGTCAGGGAAAGCCCGGAGCCCCAATGTCTGTGCTGCTGTAGGTGGACTTGCCAATGGCCGCTGAGGAGCAGCAAGAGCTTGACTGGCTGGCACTTTTGGTGTGGGAGCCATCGTCTGACGTTCGTGATTTCTTGGGGTTTTTTTTCAGTGGGCGCCCACGTGCAGCTGGTGGTAAACATCGAAGCCCTGTTCGTCAGGGAAAGCCCGGAGCCACAATGTGTGTGCTGCTGTAGATGCGCTGCCAATGGCCGCTGAGGAGCAGCAAGAGCTTGAGTGGCTGGCACTTTTGGTGTGGGAGCAATGGTCCGATGTTCGTGATTTTTCGGGTTTTTTTTTCAGAGGGCGCCCACGTCCAGCTGGTGGTAAACGTCGAAGCCCTGTTCGTCAGGGAAAGCGCGGAGCCCCAATGTCTGTGGTGCTGTAGGTGCGCTGCCAATGGCCGCTGAGGAGCAGCAAGGGTTTGAGTGGCTGGCACTTTTGGTGTGGGAACAATCGTCCGACGTTCGTGACTTTTTGAGTTTTTTTTTCAGGGAGCGCCCACGTGCAGCTGGTGGTAAACGTCTAAGCCCTGTTCGTCAGAGAAAGCCCGGAGCCCCAATGTCTGTGCTGCTGTAGGTGCACTGCCAATGGCCACTGAGGAGCAGCAAGAGCTTGAGTGGCTGGCACTTTTGGTGTGGGAGCAATGGTCCGAAATTCGTGATTTTTTGGGTTTTTCTTTCAGGGAGCGCCCACGTGCAGCTGGGTGTAAACGTCGAAGCCCTGTTCGTCAGGGAAAGCCCGGAGCCCCAATGTCTGTGCTGCTGTAGGTGCACTGTCAATGGCCGCTGAGGAGCAGCAAGAGCTTGAGTGGCTGGCACTTTTGGTGTGGGAGCAGTGGTCCGACGTTCGTGATTTTTCGGGGTTTTTTTTTCAGGGGGCGCCCACGTGCAGCTGGTGGTATACGTCGAAGCCCTGTTCGTCAGGGAAAGCCCGGAGCCCCAATGTCTGTGCTGCTGTAGGTGCGCTGCCAATGGCCGCTGAGGAGCAGCAAGAGCTTGAGTGGCTGGCACTTTTGGTGTGGGAGCAATGGTCCGACGTTCGTTATTTTTTGTGGTTTTTTTTCAGGGGGCGCCCTGTTGCAGCTGGTAGTAAATGTCAAATCCCTGTTCGTCAGGGAAAGCTCCGGAGCCCCAATGTCTGTGGTGCTGTAGGTGCGCTGCCAATGGCCGCTGAGGAGCAGCAAGATCTTGAGTGGCTGACACTTTTGGTGTGGGAGCAATGGTCCGACGTTCGTGATTTTTCGAGTATTATTTTTAGTGGGCACCCTGGTGCAGCTGGTGGTAAACGTGGAAGCCCTGTTCGTCAGAGAAAGCCCGGAGCACAAATGTCTGTGCTGCTGTAGGTGCACTGAAAATGGCCGCTGAGGAGTAGCAAGAGCTTGAGTGTCTGGCGCTGTTGGTGTGGGTGCAGTGGTCCGACGTTCGTGATTTTTTGGGTTTCTTTTCATTGGGCGCCCAAGTGCAGCTGGTGGTAAACGTGGAAGCCCTGTTCGTCAGGGAAAGCCCGGAGCCCCAATTTCTCTGGTGCTGTAGGTGCACTGCCAATGGCCGCTGAGGAGCAGCAAGAGCTTGAGTGGCTGGCACTTTTGGTGTGGGTTCAATGGTTCGACGTTCGTGATTTTTTGGGGGTTTTCTTCAGTGGTTGCCCACGTGTAGCTGGTGTAAAAGTTTAAGCCCTGTTCGTCAGAGAAAGCCAGGAGCCCCAATGTCTGTGCTGCTGTAGGTGCGCTGCCAATGGCCGCTGAGGAGCAGCAAGAGCTTGAGTGGCTGGCACTTTTGGTGTGGGAGCAATGGTTCAACGTTCGTGATTTTTCGGGGTTTTTTTTCATTGAGCGCCCACGTGCAGCTGGTGGTAAACGTCGAAGCCCTGTTCGTCAGAGAAAGCCCGGAGCCCCAATGTCTGTGCTGCGGTAGGTGCGCTGCCAATGGCCGCTGAGGAGCAGCAAGAGCTTGACTGGCTGGCACTTTTGGTGTGGGAGCAGTGGTCCGACGTTCGTGATTTTTCGGGGTTTTGTTTCAGGGAGCGCCCAGGTGCAGCTGGTGGTAAACGTCGAAGCCCTGTTCGTCAGGGAAAGCCCAGAGCCCCAATGTCTGTGGTGCTGTAGGTGCGCTGCCAATGGCCGCTGAGGAGCAGCAAGAGCTTGAGTGGCTGGCACTTTTGGTGTGGGAGCAATCGTCCGATGTTCGTGATTTTTTTGGGTTTTTTTCAGTGGGCGCCCACGTGCGGGTGGTGGTAAACGTCGAAGCCCTGTTCGTCAGGGAAAGCCCGGAGCCCCAATGTCTGTGCTGCTGTAGGTGCGCTGCCAATGGCCGCTGAGGAGCAGCAAGAGCTTTAGTGTCCAGCACTTTTTTTCTGGGAGCAATGGTCGGATGTTCGTGATTTTTCGGGTTTTTTTTTTCAGAGGGCGCCCACGTGCAGCTGGTGGTATACGTCGAAGCCCTGTTCGTCAGGGAAAGCCGGAGCCCCAATGTCTGTGCTGCTGTAGGTGTGCTGCCAATGGCCGCTGAGGATCAGCAAGGGTTTGAGTGGCTGGCACTTTTGGTGTGGGAACAATTGTCCGACGTTCGTGATTTTTTGTTATTTTTTTTCAGGGAGTGCCCACGTGCAGCTGGTGGTAAACGTCTAAGCCCTGTTCGTCAAAGAAAGCCCAGAGCTCCGATGTCTGTACTGCTGTAGGTGCACTGCCAATGGCTGCTGAGGAGCAGCAAGAGCTTGAGTGGCTGGCACTTTTGGTGTGGGAGCAATGGTCAGACGTTCGTGATATTTTGGTTTTTTTTTTTCAGGGAGCGCCCACGTGCAGCTAGTGGTAAATGTCGAAGCCCTGTTCGTCAGAGAAAGCCCGGAGCCTTAATATCTGTGCTGCTGTAGGTGCACTGCCAATGGCCGCTGAGGGGTAGCAAGAGCTTGAGTGGCTGGCACTTTTGGTGTGGGATCAATGGTCCGACTTTCGTGATTTTTTGGGGTTTTTTTTCAGGGAGGGCCCTGGTGCAGCTAGTGGTATACGTCGAAGCCCTGTTCGTCAGGGAAAGCCCGGAGCCCCAATGTCTGTGCTGCTGTAGGTGCGCTGCCAACGGCCGCTGAGGAGCAGCAAGAGCTTGAGTGGCTGGCACTTTTGGTGTGGGAGCAATGGTCCGCCGTTCTTGATTTTTCGAGTATTTTTTTTAGTGGGCACCCTGGTGCAGCTGGTGGTAAACGTCGAAGCCCTGTTCGTCAGAGAAAGCCCAGAGCCCCAATGTCTGTGGTGCTGTAGGTGCGCTGCCAATGGCCGCTGAGGAGCAGCAAGAGCTTGAATGGCTGGCACTTTTGGTGTGGGAGCATTGGTCCGAAGTTCGTGATTTTTCGGTGGTTTTTTTCAGGGAGCGCCCAGGTGCAGCTGGTGGTAAACGTCGAAGCCCTGTTCGTCAGGGAAAGACTAGAGCCCCAATGTCTCTGGTGCGGTAGGTGCACTGCCAATGGCCGCTGAGGAGCAGCAAGAGCTTGAGTGTCTGGCACTTTTGGTGTGGGAGAAATAGTCCGACGTCCGTGATTTTTCGGGGGTTTTTTTCAGGGGGCGCCACCGTGTAGCTGGTGGTAAATGTCAAAGCCCTGTTCGTCAGAAAAAGCCCGGAGCCGCAATGTCTGTGCTGCTGTAGGTGCACTGAAAATGGCCCCTGAGGAGTAGCAAGAGCTCGAGTGTCTGGCGCTGTTGGAGTGGGTGCAGTGGTCCGACGTTCGTGATTTTTTGGGTTTCTTTTCATTGGGCGCCCACGTGCAGCTGGTGGTAAACGTGGAAGCCCTGTTCGTCAGGGAAAGCCTGGAGCCCCAGTGTTTGTGGTGCTGTAGGTGGACTGCCAATGGCCGCTGAGGAGCAGCAAGAGCTTGAGTGGCTGGCACTTTTGGTGTGGGTTCAATGATTCGACGTTCATGATTTTTCGGGGTTTTTTTCAGTGGGTGCCCACGTGTAGCTGGTGTAAAAGTTTAAGCCCTGTTCGTCAGAGAAAGCCGGGGAGCCCCAATGTCTGTGGTGCTCTAGGTGCGCTGCCAATGGCCGCTGAGGAGCAGCAAGGGTTTGAGTGGCTGGCACTTTTGGTGTGTGAGCAATCGTCCAATGTTCGTGATTTTCTCTGGGTTTTTGTTCAGGGGGGCCCATGTGCAGCTGGTGGTAAACGTCGAAGCCCTGTTCGTCAGGGAAAGCCTGGAGCCCCAATGTCTGTGGTGCTGTAGGTGCACTGTCAATGGCCGCTGAGGAGCAGCAAGAGCTTGAGTGGCTGAAAATTTTGGTGTGGGAGCAATCGTCCGATGTTCATGATTTTTTTGGGTTTTTTTCAGTGGGCACCCACGTGTAGGTGGTGGTAAAATTCGAAGCCCTGTTCGTCAGGGAAAGCCCGGAGCCCCAATGTCTGTGCTGCTGTAGGTGCGCTGCCAATGGCCGCTGAGGAGCAGCAAGAGCTTGAGTGGCTGGCACTTTTGGTGTGGGAGCAATGGTCCGACGTTCGTGATTTTCCGGGCTTATTTTTCAGGAGGCGCCATGGTGCAGCTGGTGGTAAATGTCGAAGCCCTGTTTGTCAAGGAAAGCCCGGAGCCCCAATGTCTGTGGTGCTGTAGGTGTGCTGCAAATGACCGCTGAGGAGCAGCAAGAGCTTGAGTGGCTGGCACTTTTGGTGTGGGAGCAATCGTCCGACGTTCGTGATTTTTCGGGGTGTTTTCAGTGGGCGCCCACGTGTACCTGGTGGTAAACGTCGAAGCCCTGTTCGTCAGGGAAAGCCCGGAGCCCCAATGTCTGTGCTGCTGTACGTGGACTGCCAATGGCCACTGAGGAGCAGCAAGAGCTTGAGTCGCTGGCACTTTTGGTGTGGGAGCCATCGTCTGACGTTCGTGATTTCTTGGGGTTTTTTTTCAGTGAGCACCCACGTGCAGCTGGTGGTAAACATCGAAGCCCTGTTCGTCAGGGAAAGCCCGGAGCCACAATGTGTGTGCTGCTGTAGGTGCGCTTCCAATGGCCGCTGAGGAGCAGCAAGAGCTTGAGTGTCTGGCCGTTTTGGTGTGGGAGCAATAATCTGATGTTCGTGTTTTTTCGGGGTGTTTTCAGTGGGCGCCCACGTGTAGCTGGTGGTAAATGTCGAAGCCCTGTTCGTCAGGGAAAGCCCGGAGCCCCAATGTCTGTGCTGCTGTAGGTGGACTGCCAATGGCCGCTGAGGAGCAGCAAGAGCTTGACTGGCTGGCACTTTTGGTGTGGGAGCCATCGTCTGACGTTCGTGATTTCTTGGGGTTTTTTTTCAGTGGGCGCCCACGTGCAGCTGGTGGTAAACATCGAAGCCCTGTTCGTCAGGGGAAAGCCCGGAGCCACAATGTGTGTGCTGCTGTAGATGCGCTGCCAATGGCCGCTGAGGAGCAGCAAGAGCTTGAGTGGCTGGCACTTTTGGTGTGGGAGCAATGGTCCGATGTTCGTGATTTTTCGGTTTTTTTTTTCAGAGGGCGCCCACGTCCAGCTGGTGGTAAACGTCGAAGCCCTGTTCGTCAGGGAAAGCGCGGAGCCCCAATGTCTGTGGTGCTGTAGGTGCGCTGCCAATGGCCGCTGAGGAGCAGCAAGGGTTTGAGTGGCTGGCACTTTTGGTGTGGGAACAATCGTCCGACGTTCGTGACTTTTTGAGGTTTTTTTTCAGGGAGCGCCCACGTGCAGCTGGTCGTAAACGTCTAAGCCCTGTTCGTCAGAGAAAGCCCGGAGCCCCAATGTCTGTGCTGCTGTAGGTGCACTGCCAATGGCCACTGAGGAGCAGCAAGAGCTTGAGTGGCTGGCACTTTTGGTGTGGGAGCAATGGTCCGAAATTCGTGATTTTTTGGGTTTTTCTTTCAGGGAGCGCCCACGTGCAGCTGGGTGTAAACGTCGAAGCCCTGTTCGTCAGGGAAAGCCCGGAGCCCCAATGTCTGTGCTGCTGTAGGTGCACTGTCAATGGCCGCTGAGGAGCAGCAAGAGCTTGAGTGGCTGGCACTTTTGGTGTGGGAGCAGTGGTCCGACGTTCGTGATTTTACGGGGTTTTTTTTCAGGGGGCGCCCACGTGCAGCTGGTGGTATACGTCGAAGCCCTGTTCGTCAGGGAAAGCCCGGAGCCCCAATGTCTGTGCTGCTGTAGGTGCGCTGCCAATGGCCGCTGAGGAGCAGCAAGAGCTTGAGTGGCTGGCACTTTTGGTGTGGGAGCAATGGTCCGACGTTCGTTATTTTTTGTGGTTTTTTTTCAGGGGGCGCCCTGTTGCAGCTGGTAGTAAATGTCAAATCCCTGTTCGTCAGGGAAAGCCCGGAGCCCCAATGTCTGTGGTGCTGTAGGTGCGCTGCCAATGGCCGCTGAGGAGCAGCAAGATCTTGAGTGGCTGACACTTTTGGTGTGGGAGCAATGGTCCGACGTTCGTGATTTTTCGAGTATTATTTTTAGTGGGCACCCTGGTGCAGCTGGTGGTAAACGTGGAAGCCCTGTTCGTCAGGGAAAGCCCGGAGCCCCAATTTCTCTGGTGCTGTAGGTGCACTGCCAATGGCCGCTGAGGAGCAGCAAGAGCTTGAGTGGCTGGCACTTTTGGTGTGGGTTCAATGGTTCGACGTTCGTGATTTTTTGGGGGTTTTCTTCAGTGGTTGCCCACATGTAGCTGGTGTAAAAGTTTAAGCCCTGTTCGTCAGAGAAAGCCCGGAGCCCCAATGTCTGTGCTGCTGTAGGTGCGCTGCCAATGGCCGCTGAGGAGCAGCAAGAGCTTGAGTGGCTGGCACTTTTGGTGTGGGAGCAATGGTTCAACGTTCGTGATTTTTCGGGGTTTTTTTTCATTGAGCGCCCACGTGCAGCTGGTGGTAAACGTCGAAGCCCTGTTCGTCAGAGAAAGCCCGGATCCCCAATGTCTGTGCTGCGGTAGGTGCGCTGCCAATGGCCGCTGAGGGGCAGCAAGATCTTGACTGGCTGGCACTTTTGGTGTGGGAGCAGTGGTCCGACGTTCGTGATTTTTCGGGGTTTTGTTTCAGGGAGCGCCCAGGTGCAGCTGGTGGTAAACGTCGAAGCCCTGTTCGTCAGGGAAAGCCCAGAGCCCCAATGTCTGTGGTGCTGTAGGTGCGCTGCCAATGGCCGCTGAGGAGCAGCAAGAGCTTGAGTGGCTGGCACTTTTGGTGTGGAGCAATCGTCCGATGTTCGTGATTTTTTTGGGTTTTTTTCAGTGGGCGCCCACGTGCAGGTGGTGGTAAACGTTGAAGCCCTGTTCGTCAGGGAAAGCCCGGAGCCCCAATGTCTGTGCTGCTGTAGGTGCGCTGCCAATGGCCGCTGGGGATCAGCAAGGGTTTGAGTGGCTGGCACTTTTGGTGTGGGAACAATTGTCCGACGTTCGTGATTTTTTGTTATTTTTTTCAGGGAGCGCCCACGTGCAGCTGGTGGTAAACGTCTAAGCCCTGTTCGTCAAAGAAAGCCCAGAGCTCCGATGTCTGTGCTGCTGTAGGTGCACTGCCAATGGCCGCTGAGGGGTAGCAAGAGCTTGAGTGGCTGACAATTTTGGTGTGGGAGCAATGGTCCGACGTTCGTGATTTTTGGGGTTTTTTTTCAGGGAGGGCCCTGGTGCAGCTAGTGGTATACGTCGAAGCCCTGTTCGTCAGGGAAAGCCCGGAGCCACAATGTGTGTGCTGCTGTAGATGCGCTGCCAATGGCCGCTGAGGAGCAGCAAGAGCTTGAGTGGCTGGCACTTTTGGTGTGGGAGCAATGGTCCGATGTTCGTGATTTTTCGGGTTTTTTTTTTTTCATAGGGCGCCCACGTCCAGCTGGTGGTAACGTCGAAGCCCTGTTCGTCAGGGAAAGCGCGGAGCCCCAATGTCTGTGGTGCTGTAGGTGCGCTGCCAATGGCCGCTGAGGAGCAGCAAGGGTTTGAGTGGCTGGCACTTTCGGTGTGGGAACAATCGTCCGACGTTCGTGACTTTTTGAGGTTTTTTTCAGGGAGCGCCCACGTGCAGCTGGTGGTAAACGTCTAAGCCCTGTTCGTCAGAGAAAGCCCGGAGCCCCAATGTCTGTGCTGCTGTAGGTGCACTGCCAATGGCCACTGAGGAGCAGCAAGAGCTTGAGTGGCTGGCACTTTTGGTGTGGGAGCAATGGTCCGAAATTCGTGATTTTTTGGGTTTTCTTTCAGGGAGCGCCCACGTGCAGCTGGGTGTAAACGTCGAAGCCCTGTTCGTCAGGGAAAGCCCGGAGCCCCAATGTCTGTGCTGCTGTAGGTGCACTGTCAATGGCCGCTGAGGAGCAGCAAGAGCTTGAGTGGCTGGCACTTTTGGTGTGGGAGCAATGGTCCGACGTTCGTGATTTTTTGGGGGTTTTCTTCAGTGGTTGCCCACATGTAGCTGGTGTAAAAGTTTAAGCCCTGTTCGTCAGAGAAAGCCCGGAGCCCCAATGTCTGTGCTGCTGTAGGTGCGCTGCCAATGGCCGCTGAGGAGCAGCAAGAGCTTGAGTGGCTGGCACTTTTGGTGTGGGAGCAATGGTTCAACGTTCGTGATTTTTCGGGGTTTTTTTTCATTGAGCGCCCACGTGCAGCTGGTGGTAAACGTCGAAGCCCTGTTCGTCAGAGAAAGCCCAGAGCCCCAATGTCTGTGGTGCTGTAGGTGCGTTGCCAATGGCCGCTGAGGAGCAGCAAGAGCTTGAATGGCTGGCACTTTTGGTGTGGGAGCAGTGGTCCGAAGTTCGTGATTTTTCGGTGGTTTTTTTCAGGGAGCGCCCAGGTGCAGCTGGTGGTAAACGTCGAAGACCTGTTCGTCAGGGAAAGCCCAGAGCCCCAATGTCTGTGGTGCTGTAGGTGCGCTGCCAATGGCCGCTGAGGAGCAGCAAGAGCTTGAGTGGCTGGCACTTTTGGTGTGGAGCAATCGTCCGATGTTCGTGATTTTTTTGGGTTTTTTTCAGTGGGCGCCCACGTGCAGGTGGTGGTAAACGTTGAAGCCCTGTTCGTCAGGGAAAGCCCGGAGCCCCAATGTCTGTGCTGCTGTAGGTGCGCTGCCAATGGCCGCTGGGGATCAGCAAGGGTTTGAGTGGCTGGCACTTTTGGTGTGGGAACAATTGTCCGACGTTCGTGATTTTTTGTTATTTTTTTTTTCAGGGAGCGCCCAGGTGCAGCTGGTGGTAAACGTCGAAGACCTGTTCGTCAGGGAAAGACTAGAGCCCCAATGTCTCTGGTGCGGTAGGTGCACTGCCAATGGCCGCTGAGGAGCAGCAAGAGCTTGAGTGGCTGGCACTTTTGGTGTGGGAGCAATCGTCCGATGTTCGTGATTTTTTTTGGGTTTTTTTTTCAGTGGGCGCCCACGTGTAGGTGGCGGTAAACGTCGAAGCCCTGTTCGTCAGGGAAAGCCCGGAGCCCCAATGTCTGTGGTGCTGTAGGTGCGCTGCCAATGGCCGCTGAGGAGCAGCAAGAGCTTGAGTGGCTGGCACTTTTGGTGTGGGAGCAATCGTCCCACGTTCGTTATTTTTCGGGGTTTTTTTCAGGGGGCGCCCTTTGCAGCTGGTGGTAAATGTCAAAGCCCTGTTCGTCAGGGAAAGCCCGGAGCCCCAATGTCTCTGGTGCTTTAGGTGCGCTGCCAATGGCCGCTGAGGAGCAGCAAGAGCTTGACTGGCTGGCACTTTTGGTGTGGGAGTAATGGTCCGGCGTTCGTGATTTTTCAGGGTTATTTTCAGGGGACGCGCAGGTGCAACTGGTGGTAAACGTGGAAGCCCTGTTCGTCAGGGAAATCACGGAGCCTCAATGTCTGTGCTGCTATACGTGCGCTACCAATGGCCGCTGAGGAGCAGCAAGAGCTTGAGTGTCTAGCACTTTTGGTGTGGGAGCAATTGTCCGACGTTCGTGATTTTTTGTTATTTTTTTTCAGGGAGCGCCCACGTGCAGCTGGTGGTAAACGTCTAAGCCCTGTTCGTCAAAGAAAGCCCAGAGCTCCGATGTCTGTGCTGCTGTAGGTGCACTGCCAATGGCCGCTGAGGGGTAGCAAGAGCTTGAGTGGCTGACAATTTTGGTGTGGGAGCAATGGTCCGACGTTCGTGATTTTTTGGGGTTTTTTTTCAGGGAGGGCCCTGGTGCAGCTAGTGGTATACGTCGAAGCCCTGTTCGTCAGGGAAAGCCCGGAGCCCCAATGTCTGTGCTGCTGTAGGTGCGCTGCCAACGGCCGCTGAGGAGCAGCAAGAGCTTGAGTGGCTGGCAGTTTTGGTGTGGTAGCAATGGTCCGACGTTCTTGATTTTTCGAGTATTTTTTTTAGTGGGCACCCTGGTGCAGCTGGTGGTAAACGTCGAAGCCCTGTTCGTCAGAGAAAGCCCAGAGCCCCAATGTCTGTGGTGCTGTAGGTGCGTTGCCAATGGCCGCTGAGGAGCAGCAAGAGCTTGAATGGCTGGCACTTTTGGTGTGGGAGCAGTGGTCCGAAGTTCGTGATTTTTCGGTGGTTTTTTTCAGGGAGCGCCCAGGTGCAGCTGGTGGTAAACGTCGAAGACCTGTTCGTCAGGGAAAGACTAGAGCCCCAATGTCTCTGGTGCGGTAGGTGCACTGCCAATGGCCGCTGAGGAGCAGCAAGAGCTTGAGTGGCTGGCACTTTTGGTGTGGGAGCAATCGTCCGATGTTCGTGATTTTTTTGGATTTTTTTCAGTGGGCGCCCACGTGTAGGTGGCGGTAAACGTCGAAGCCCTGTTCGTCAGGGAAAGCCCGGAGCCCCAATGTCTGTGGTGCTGTAGGTGCGCTGCCAATGGCCGCTGAGGAGCAGCAAGAGCTTGAGTGGCTGGCACTTTTGGTGTGGGAGCAATCGTCCCACGTTCGTTATTTTTCGGGGTTTTTTTTTCAGGGGGCGCCCTTTGCAGCTGGTGGTAAATGTCAAAGCCCTGTTCGTCAGGGAAAGCCCGGAGCCCCAATGTCTCTGGTGCTTTAGGTGCGCTGCCAATGGCCGCTGAGGAGCAGCAAGAGCTTGACTGGCTGGCACTTTTGGTGTGGGAGTAATGGTCCGGCGTTCGTGATTTTTCAGGGTTATTTTCAGGGGACGCGCAGGTGCAACTGGTGGTAAACGTGGAAGCCCTGTTCGTCAGGGAAATCACGGAGCCTCAATGTCTGTGCTGCTATACGTGCGCTACCAATGGCCGCTGAGGAGCAGCAAGAGCTTGAGTGTCTAGCACTTTTGGTGTGGGAGCAATCGTCCAACGTTCGTGATTTTTCGGATTTTTTTTCACTGGGCGCCCACGTGTAGCTGGTGGTAAACGTCGAAGCCCTGTTCATCAGGGAAAGCCCGTAGCCCCAATGTCTGTGCTGCTGTAGGTGCGCTGCCAATGGCCGCTGAGGAGCAGCAAGAGCTTGAGTGGCTGGCCCTTTTGGTGTGGGTACAATCGTCCGACGTTCGTGATTTTTTGGGTTTTTTTCAGGGAGCGCCCAAGTGCAGCTGGTGGTTGTCATGGTTTTGTTAGTGAGGGGGGCCTAAGGTGGTAGCTTCTGCAGGAAACTTCTAGAAGTCGCTCCCCTTTGTTCAGTGGACTTGGCCGGGCCAAGGGCGGACCTGCTGCTGGCCAAGGTCGAGCCGATTGGTAGCAGAATGTTCCGTGATAACGCCTCTGCGATAACGTATTAAGAAGGGGAAAACAGAAAAAAAAAAGAGAGAAGAGAAGATGTGAAGAAGCTGAGCGGGGTCGGAGGTGCAGAGGGGGAGGCGCAGGCCTCATGGGCCTTGCAGGCCTCACCCTCTGGCCTCTCTCCAGGCAGCCGACTGGGCCCGACTTGGTCCGGCCCGGCTGCAAGAAGTGGAAAGGAGATGAGAAGTGAATAAGATGTAAAAAGATCCTGAGAGACATCTACCACCCTGTTGTGAGTGAGGAACGGCTGCAGACGCCAAGGTCAGTTCAGAAAGGAGGGGGAGGAGTAATGCGGCTCCTAGCCAAGATTCCCCTGCAGCCTGTGGTGACGACCATGGTGGAGCAGGTTGTCCCCCTGCAGCCCATGGAGGTGCACGGAGGAGCAGAGATCCACTTGGAGCCCGTGAAGGACCCCGTACCGGGGGAGGTGGATGCCTGAAGGCGGCTGTGGCCCGTGGAGGGCCCGCTGGGACAGCCGTTCTGGAGAGACTGCACTCTGTGGAAGAGATGACCCACGCCGGAGCAGTTCCACGAAGGACTGTGGCGTAGGGGTGGGACCCCATGATGGAGCAGGGGAGGAATGTGAGGAGTTCTTCCCCCGACCATGAAGCAGCGGCGTGAAACAACGTATGATGAACTGACTGCAACCCCCATTCCCTCTTCCCCCCTGTGCCGCTCGGTGGGGGAAGGTAGTAGAGATAAAGTTAAGCTTGGGAAGAGGGAGGGGTGGATGGAGGTTATCTTGTTCTCTGTCTCATTATCCTGCTGTTTGTAGTAATAAATGAATAGTTTTCCCCAAGTCGAGTCTGTTTTGACCGTGACGGTAACTTTAAGGATTTCTCCCCGTCCTTATCTCAAACCTCGAGCCGTTTTTCCTTATATTTTCTCTCCCTGTTCTTTCGGAGGGTGGGGGAGTGAGAGAGAGACTGCGTAGTCCGGTCCTGATCAGGGCTGAACTAAGACAGTGGTAAACGTCTAAGCCCTGTTCGTCAGGGAAAGCCCGGAGCCCCAATGTCTGTGCTGCTGTAGGTGCACTGCCAATGGCCGCTGAGGAGCAGCAAGAGCTTGGAGTGGCTGGCACTTTTGGTGTGGGAGCAATGGTCCGATGTTCGTGATTTTTCAAGTTTTTTTTCAGGGTGCGCCCTCGTGTAGCTGGTGGTAAACGTCGAAGCCCTGTTCGTCAGGGAAAGCCTGGAGCCCCAATGTCTGTGCTGCTGTAGGTGCGCTTCCAATGGCCGCTGAGGGGCAGCAAGAGCTTGAGTGGCTGGCAATTTTGGTGTGGGAGCAATTGTCCACGTTCGTGATTTTTCGGGGTTTTTTTTTCAGGGAGCGCCCTGGTGCAGCTGGTGGTAAACGTCGAAGCCCTGTTCGTCAGGGAAAGCCCGGACCCCCAATGTCTGTGCTGCTATAGGTGCGCTGCCAATGACCGCTGAGGAGCAGCAAGAGCTTGAGTGTCTGGCCCTTTTGGTGTGGGACCAATGGTCCGACGTTCGTGATTTATAGGGGTTTATTTTCAGTGGGTGCCCACGTGTAGACGGTGGTAAACGTCGAAGCCCTGTTCATCAGGGAAAGCCCGGAGCCCCAATGTCTCTGCTGCTATAGGTGCGCTGCCAATGGCCGCTGAGGAGCAGCAAGAGCTTGAGTGGCTGGCGCTTTTGGTGTTGGAGCAATGGTCCGACGTTCGTGATTTTTCGAGTTTTTTTTTTCAGGCGGCACCCACGTGCAGCTGGTGATAAATGTCGAAGCCCTGTTCGTCAGCGAAAGCCCGGAGCTCCAATGTCTGTGCTGCTGTATGTGCGCTGCCAATGGCCGCTGAGGAGCAGCAAGAGCTTGAGTGGCTGGCACTTTTCGTGTGGGAGCAATTGTCCAACATTCGTGATTATTCGGGGTTGTTTTCAGTGGGCACGCACGTGTAGACGGTGGTAAACGTCGAAGCCCTGTTCGTCAGGGAAACCCCGGAGCCCCAATGTCTGTGCTGCTGTAGATGCGCTGCCAATGGCCGCTGAGGAGCAGCAAGAGCTTGAGTGTGTGGCACTTTTGGTGTGGGAGCAATCGTCCGACGTTCGTGATTTTTCGAGTTTTTTTTCAGTGGGCGCCCACGTGCAGCTGGTGGTAAATGTCGAAGCCCTGTTCGTCAGGGAAAGCCCAGAGTCCCAATGTCTGTGCTGCTGTAGGTGCGCTGCCAATGGCCACTGAGGAGCAGCAAGAGCTTGAGTGGCTGGCACTTGTTGTGTGGGAGCAATCGTCCGACGTTCGTGATTTTTGGGGTTTAATTCAGTGAGCTCCATGGTGCAGCTGGTGGTATACGTCGAAGCCCTGTTCGTCAGGGAAAGCCTGGAGCCTCAATGTCTGTGCTGCTGTAGGTGCGCTGCCAATGGCCACTGAGGAGCAGCAAGAGCTTGAGTGTCTGGCACTTTTGGTGTGGCAGCAATCGTCCGACGTTCATGATACTTTGGGGTTTTTTTTCTGGGAGCGCCCAGGTGCAGCTGGTGATAAACATCTAAGCCCTGTTCGTCAGGGAAAGCCCGGAGCCCCAATGTCTCTGGTGCTGTACGTGCACTGCCAATGACCGCTGAGGAGCAACAAGAGCTTGAGTGTCTGGTCCTTTTGGTGTGGGAGCAGTGTTCCGACGTTCGTGATTTATCGGGTTTTTTTTCAGTGAGCGCCCTGGTGCAGCTGGTGGTATACGTCTAAGCCCTGTTCGTCAGGGAAAGCCCGGAGCCCCAATGTCTGTGCTGCTATAGGTGCGCTGCCAATGGCCGCTGAGGAGCAGCAAGAGCTTGAGTAGCTGGCACTTTTGGTGTGGGAGCAATCGTCCGACGTTCGTGATTTCTCGAGTTTATTTTTCAGGGGGCGCCCACGTGCAGCTGGTGGTAAACGTCGCAGCCCTGTTCGTCAGGGAAAACCCGGAGCCCCAATGTCTGTGCTGCTGTAGGTGCGCTGCCAATGGCCACTGAGGAGCAGCAAGAGAATGAGTGGCTGGCACTTTTGGTGTGGGAGCAATCGTCCGACGTTCGTGATTTTTCGGGGTTTTTTTCAGTGAGCTCCATGGTGCAGCTGGTGGTAAACGTGGAAGCCCTGTTCGTCAGGGAAAGCCTGGAGCCCCAATGTCTGTGGTGCTGTAGGTGCGCTGCCAATGGCCGCTGAGGAGCACCAAGAGCTTGAGTGTCTGGCACTTTTGGTGTGGGAGCAATGGCCCGACGTTGGTGATTTTTTGGGGTTTTTTTTCCGGGAGCGCCCACGTGCAGCTGGTGGTAAACGTGGAAGCCGTGTTCGTCAGGGAAAGCCCGGAGCCTCAATGTCTGTGTTGCTGTAGGTGCGCTGCCAATGGCCACTGAGGAGCAGCAAGAGCTTGAGTGGCTGGCACTTTTGGTGTGGGAGCAATGGTCCGACGTTCGTGATTTATCGGGTTTTTTTTCAGTGAGCGCCCACGTGCAGCTGGTGGTATACGTCGAAGCCCTGGTCGTCAGGGAAAGCCCGGAGCCCCAATGTCTGTGGTGCTGTAGGTGCACTGCCAATGGCCGCTGAGGAGCAGCAAGAGCTTGAGTGGCTGGCACTTTTCGTGTGGGAGCAATTGTGCAACATTCGTGATTTTTCGAGTTTTTTTTTCAGGGGGCGCCCACGTGCAGCTGGTGGTAAATGTCGAAGCCCTGTTCGTCAGGGAAAGCCTGGAGCCTCAATGTCTGTGCTGCTGTAGGTGCGCTGCCAATGGCCACTGAGGAGCAGCAAGAGCTTGAGTGGCTGGCACTTTTGGTGTGGGAGCAATCGTCCGACGTTCATGATTCTTTGGGGTTTTTTTTCCGGGAGCGCCCAGGTGCAGCTGGTGGTAAACATCTAAGCCCTGTTCGTCAGGGAAAGCCCGGAGCCCCAATGTCTGTGGTGCTGTACGTGCACTGCCAATGACCGCTGAGGAGCAACAAGAGCCTGAGTATCTGGTCATTTTGGTGTGGGAGCAATGGTCCGACGTTCGTGATTTATCGGGTTTTTTTTCAGTGAGCGCCCTGGTGCAGCTGGTGGTATACGTTGAAGCCCTGTTCGTCAGGGAAAGCCCGGAGCCCCAATGTCTGTGGTGCTGTAGGTGCACTGCCAATGGCCGCTGAGGAGCAGCAAGAGCTTGAGTGGCTGGCACTTTTGGTGTGGGAGCAATGGTCCGACGTTCGTGATTTTTCCGGGTTTCTTTTTCAGGGGGAGCCCACGTGCAGCTGGTGTTATACGTCAAAGCCCTGTTCGTCAGGGAAAGCCCGGAGCCCCAATGTCTGTGCTGCTGTAGGTGCGCTGCCAATGGCCGCTGAGGGGCAGCAAGAGCTTGAGTGGCTGGCAATTTTGGTGTGGGAGCAATCGTCCAACGTTCGTGATTTTTCGGGGGTTTTTGTCACGGGGCGCCCACGTGCAGCTGGTGGTAAACGTCGAAGCCCTGTTCGTCAGGGAAAGCCCGGAGCCCCAATGTCTGTGGTGCTGTAGGTGCGCTGCAAATGGCCGCTGAGGAGCAGCAAGAGCTTGAGTGGCTGGCACTTTTGGTGTGGGAGCAATCGTCCGACATTCGTGATTATTCGGGGTTGTTTTCAGTGGGCGCGCACGTGCAGCTGGTCGTAAACGTCGAAGCCCTGTTCGTCAGGGAAAGCCCGGAGCCCCAATGTCTGTGCTGCTGTAGGTGCGCTGCCAATGGCCGCTGAGGAGCAGCAAGAGCTTGAGTGGCTGGCACTTTTGGTGTGGGAGCAATGGTCCAACATTCGTGATTATTCGAGTTTTTTTTTAGTGGGCGCCCACGTGCAGCTGGTGGTAAACGTCGAAGCCCTGTTCGTCAGGGAAAGCCCGGAGCCCCAATGTCTCTGCTGCTGTAGGTGCACTGCCAATGGCCGCTGAGGTGCAGCAAGAGCTTGAGTGGCTGGCACATTTGGTGTGGGAGCAATCGTCCAACGTTCGTGATTTTTCAGTGTTTTTTTCACGGAGCGCCCACGTGCAGCTGGTGGCAAACGTCGAAGCCCTGTTCGTCAGGGAAAGCCCGGAGCCCCAATGTCTGTGGTGCTGTAGGTGCGCTGCCAATGGCCGCTGAGGAGCAGCAAGAGCTTGAGTGGCTGGCACTTTTGGTGTGGGTGAAATCGTCGAAGGTTCATTTTTTCTGGGTTTTTTTTCAGGGGGCGACCACGTGCAGCTGGTGGTAAACGTCGAAGCCCTGTTCGTCAGGGAAAGCCCGGAGCCCCAATGTCTGTGCTGCTGTGGGTGCGCTGCTAATGGCCACTGAGGAGCAGCAAGAGCTTGAGTGGCTGGCCCTTTTGGTGTGGGAGCAATGGTCCGACGTTCGTGATTTCTCGAGTTTTTTTTTCAGGGGTCGCTCTCGTGCAGCTGGTGGTAAACGTCGAAGCCCTGTTCGTCAGGGAAAGCCCTGAGCCCTAATGTCTGTGGTGCTGTAGGTGCACTGCCAATGGCCGCTGAGGGACAGCAAGAGCTTGAGTGGCTGGCACTTTTGGTGTGGGAGCAATGGTCCGACGTTCGTGATTTTTCGAGTTTTTTTTTTCAGGGGGCGCCCACGTGCAGCTGGTGGCAAAAGTCGAAGCCCTGTTTGTCAGGGAAAGCCTGGAGCCCCAAAGTCTGTGCTGCTGTAGGTGCGCTGCCAATGGCCGCTGAGGATCAGCAAGAGCTTGAGTGGCTCGCACTTTTTGTGTGGGAGCAATCATTGAACGTTCGTGATTTTTCGGGGTTTTTTCAGTGAGCTCCATGGTGCAGCTGGTGGTAATCGTCGCAGCCCTGTTCGTCAGGGAAAGCCCGGAGCCCCAATGTCTGTGCTGCGGTAGGTGCGCTGCCAATGGTCGCTGAGGAGGAGCAAGAGCTTGAGTGGTGGCACTTTTGGTGTGGGAGCAATTGTCCAAAATTCGTGATTATTCGGGGTTGTTTTCAGTGGGCGCGCACGTGTAGACGGTGGTAAACGTCTAAGCCCTGTTCGTCAGGGAAAGCCCGGAGCCCCAATGTCTGTGCTGCTATAGGTGCGCTGCCAATGGCCGCTGAGGAGCAGCAAGAGCTTGAGTGTCCGGCACTTTTGGTGTGGGAGAAATCTTCCGACGTTCGTGATTTTTCGGGGTTTTTTTTCAGGGAGCGCCCATGTGCAGCTCGTGGTAAACGTCGAAGCCCTGTTCGTCAGGGAAAGCCCGGAGTCCCAATGTCTCTGGTGCGTTAGGTGGACTGGCAATGGCCGCTGAGGAGCAGCAAGAGCTTGAGTGGCTGGCACTTTTGGTGTGGGAGCAATCGTCCGACGTTCGTGATTTTTCAGGGTTTTTTTTCAGGGGACGCCTTGGTGCTGCTGGTGGTAAACGTGGAAGCCCTGTTCGTCAGGGAAAGACCGGAGTCCCAATGTCTCTGGTGCGGTAGGTGGACTGTCAATGGCCGCTGAGGAGCAGCAAGAGCTTGAGTGGCTGGCACTTTTAGTGTGGTAGCAATCGTCCGAGGTTCATGATTTTTCGGGGTGTTTTCAGTGGGCGCCCACGTGTATCTGTTGGCAAATGTCGAAGCCCTGTTCGTCAGGGAAAGCCCGGAGCCCCAATGTCTGTGCTGCTGTAGATGCACTGCCAATAGCCGCTGAGGAGCAGCAAGAGCTTGAGTGTCTGGCAATTTTGGTGTGGGTGCAATCGTTCGACGTTCGTGAATTTTCGGGGTTTGTTTTCAGGGTCCGTCCACGTGCAGCTGGTGGTAAATGTCGAAGCCCTGTTCATCAGGGAAAGCCCGGAGCCCCACTGTCTGTGCTGCTGTATGTTCACTGCCAATAGCCGCTGAGGAGCAGCAAGAGCTTGAGTGGTTGGCAATTTTGGTGTGGGAGCAATGGTCCGACGTTTGTGGTTTTTCGAGTTTTTTTTTCGGGGGGGCGCCCCTGTGCAGCTGGTGGTAAACGTCGAAGCCCTGTTCGTCAGGGAAAGCCCGGAGCCCCAATGTCTCTGCTGCTGTAGGTGCGCTGCCAATGGCCGCTGAGGAGCAGCAAGAGCTTGAGTGGCTGACACTTTTGGTGTGGGAGCAATCGTCCGACGTTCGTGATTTTTCGGGGATTTTTTCAGGGGGCGACCACGTGTAGCTGGTGGTAAACGTCGAAGCCCTGTTTGTCAGGGAAAGCCCAGAGCCCCAATGTCTGTGGTGCTGTAGGTGCGCTGCCAATGGCCGCTGAGGAGCAGCAAGAGCTTGAGTGGCTCGCACTTTTGGTGTGGAAGCAATAGTTCGATGTTCGTCATTTATCTTGGGTTTTTTTCAGTGGGCGCCCAGGTACAGCTGTTGGTAAACGTTGAAGCCCTGTTCGTCAGGGAAAGCCCGGAGCCCCAATGTCTGTGCTGCTGTAGGTGCGCTGCCAATGGCCGCTGAGGAGCAGCAAGAGCTTGAGTGGCTGGCACTTTTGGTGTGGGAGCAATCGTCCGACGTTCGTGATTCTTCGGGGTTTTTTTTCAAGGAGCGCCCTTGTGCAGCTGGTGGAAAACATCGAAGCCCTGTTCCTTAGGGATAGCACGGAGTCCTAAAGTCTGTGGTGCTGTAGGTGCACTGCCAATGGCCGCTGAGGAGCAGCAAGAGCTTGAGTGGCTGGCACTTTTGGTGTGGGAGCAATGGTCCAACGTTCGTGTTTTTTCGGGGTTTTTTTTCAGTGAGCGCCCATGTGCAGCTGGTGGTAAACGTCGAAGCCCTGTTCGTCAGGAAAGCCCGGAGCCCCACTGTCTGTGCTGCTGTAGGTGCGCTGCCAATGGCCGCTGAGGAGCAGCAAGAGCTTGAGTGGCTGCCCTTTTGGTGTGGGAGCAATCAGCCGACGTTCGTGATTTTTCAGGGTTTTTTTACAGGGAGCGCCCAGGTGCAGCTGGTGGTAAACGGCCAAGCCCTGTTCGTCAGGGAAAGCCTGGAGCCCCAATGTCTCTGCTGCTGTAGGTGCGCTGCCAATGGCTGCTGAGGAGCAGCAAGAGCTTGAGTGGCTGGCCCTTTTGGTGTGGGAGCAATCGTCCGACGTTCATGATTTGTTGGGGTTTTTTCAGTGGGCGCCCAGGTGCAGCTGGTGGTAAACGTCGAAGCCCTGTTCGTCAGGGAAAGCCCGGATCCTCAATGTCTCTGGTGCAGTACGTGGAGTGCCAATGGCTGCTGAGGAGGAGCAGGAGCTTGAGTGTCTGGCACTTTTGGTGTGGGAGCAATGGTCCGACGTTCATGATTTGTTGGGGTTTTTTCAGTGGGCGCCCAGGTGCAGCGGGTGGTAAAAGTCGAAGCCCTGTTCATCAGGGAAAGCCTGGAGCCCCAATGACTGTGCTGCTGTACGTGGACTGCCAATGGCCGCTGAGGAGCAGCAGGAGCTTGAGTGGCTGGCACTTTTGGTGTGGGTAGAATCGTAAGACATTCGTGATTTTTGGGGGTTTTTTTAAAGGGAGCGCCCACGTACAGCTGGTGGTAAACGTTGAAAGCCCGGAGCCCCAATGTCTGTGGTGCTGTAGGTGCGCTACCAATGGCCGCTGAGGAGCAGCAAGAGCTTGAGTGGCTGGCACTTTTGGTGTGGGAGCAATCTTTCGACGTTGGTGTTTTTCAGGGTTTTTTTTTTTCAGTGAGCGCCCATGTGCAGCTGGTGGTAAACGTCGAAGCCCTGTTCGTCAGGGAAAGCCCGGAGCCCCAATGTCTGTGGTGCTGTAGGTGCGCTGCCAATGGCCGCTGAGGAGCAGCAAGAGCTTGAGTGGCTGGCACTTTTGGTGTGGGAGCAATCGTCCGACATTCGTGATTATTCGGGGTTGTTTTCAGTGGGCGCGCACGTGCAGCTGGTCGTAAACGTCGAAGCCCTGTTCGTCAGGGAAAGCCCGGAGCCCCAATGTCTGTGGTGCTGTAGGTGCGCTGCCAATGGCCGCTGAGGAGCAGCAAGAGCTTGAGTGGCTGGCACTTTTGGTGTGGGAGCAATGGTCCAACATTCGTGATTATTCGAGTTTTTTTTTAGTGGGCGCCCACGTGCAGCTGGTGGTAAACGTCGAAGCCCTGTTCGTCAGGGAAAGCCCGGAGCCCCAATGTCTCTGCTGCTGTAGGTGCACTGCCAATGGCCGCTGAGGTGCAGCAAGAGCTTGAGTGGCTGGCACATTTGGTGTGGGAGCAATCGTCCAACGTTCGTGATTTTTCAGTGTTTTTTTTCACGGAGCGCCCACGTGCAGCTGGTGGCAAACGTCGAAGCCCTGTTCGTCAGGGAAAGCCCGGAGCCCCAATGTCTGTGGTGCTGTAGGTGCGCTGCCAATGGCCGCTGAGGAGCAGCAAGAGCTTGAGTGGCTGGCACTTTTGGTGTGGGTGAAATCGTCGAAGGTTCATTTTTTCTGGGTTTTTTTTCAGGGGGCGACCACGTGCAGCTGGTGGTAAACGTCGAAGCCCTGTTCGTCAGGGAAAGCCTGGAGCCCCAATGTCTGTGCTGCTGTGGGTGCGCTGCTAATGGCCACTGAGGAGCAGCAAGAGCTTGAGTGGCTGGCCCTTTTGGTGTGGGAGCAATGGTCCGACGTTCGTGATTTCTCGAGTTTTTTTTTTTTCAGGGGTCGCTCTCGTGCAGCTGGTGGTAAACGTCGAAGCCCTGTTCGTCAGGGAAAGCCCGGAGCCCTAATGTCTGTGGTGCTGTAGGTGCACTGCCAATGGCCGCTGAGGGACAGCAAGAGCTTGAGTGGCTGGCACTTTTGGTGTGGGAGCAATGGTCCGACGTTCGTGATTTTTCGAGTTTTTTTTTCAGGGGGCGCCCACGTGCAGCTGGTGGCAAAAGTCGAAGCCCTGTTTGTCAGGGAAAGCCTGGAGCCCCAAAGTCTGTGCTGCTGTAGGTGCGCTGCCAATGGCCGCTGAGGATCAGCAAGAGCTTGAGTGGCTCGCACTTTTTGTGTGGGAGCAATCATTGAACGTTCGTGATTTTTCGGGGTTTTTTCAGTGAGCTCCATGGTGCAGCTGGTGGTAATCGTCGCAGCCCTGTTCGTCAGGGAAAGCCCGGAGCCCCAATGTCTGTGCTGCGGTAGGTGCGCTGCCAATGGTCGCTGAGGAGGAGCAAGAGCTTGAGTGGTGGCACTTTTGGTGTGGGAGCAATTGTCCAACATTCGTGATTATTCGGGGTTGTTTTCAGTGGGCGCGCACGTGTAGACGGTGGTAAACGTCTAAGCCCTGTTCGTCAGGGAAAGCCCGGAGCCCCAATGTCTGTGCTGCTATAGGTGCGCTGCCAATGGCCGCTGAGGAGCAGCAAGAGCTTGAGTGTCCGGCACTTTTGGTGTGGGAGAAATCTTCCGACGTTCGTGATTTTTCGGGGTTTTTTTCAGGGAGCGCCCATGTGCAGCTCGTGGTAAACGTCGAAGCCCTGTTCGTCAGGGAAAGCCCGGAGTCCCAATGTCTCTGGTGCGTTAGGTGGACTGGCAATGGCCGCTGAGGAGCAGCAAGAGCTTGAGTGGCTGGCACTTTTAGTGTGGTAGCAATCGTCCGAGGTTCATGATTTTTCGGGGTTTTTTTTCAGGGGACGCCTTGGTGCTGCTGGTGGTAAACGTGGAAGCCCTGTTCGTCAGGGAAAGACCGGAGTCCCAATGTCTCTGGTGCGGTAGGTGGACTGTCAATGGCCGCTGAGGAGCAGCAAGAGCTTGAGTGGCTGGCACTTTTAGTGTGGTAGCAATCGTCCGAGGTTCATGATTTTTCGGGGTGTTTTCAGTGGGCGCCCACGTGTATCTGTTGGCAAATGTCGAAGCCCTGTTCGTCAGGGAAAGCCCGGAGCCCCAATGTCTGTGCTGCTGTAGATGCACTGCCAATAGCCGCTGAGGAGCAGCAAGAGCTTGAGTGTCTGGCAATTTTGGTGTGGGTGCAATCGTTCGACGTTCGTGAATTTTCGGGGTTTGTTTTCAGGGTCCGTCCACGTGCAGCTGGTGGTAAATGTCGAAGCCCTGTTCATCAGGGAAAGCCCGGAGCCCCACTGTCTGTGCTGCTGTATGTTCACTGCCAATAGCCGCTGAGGAGCAGCAAGAGCTTGAGTGGTTGGCAATTTTGGTGTGGGAGCAATGGTCCGACGTTTGTGGTTTTTCGAGTTTTTTTTTTCGGGGGCGCCCCTGTGCAGCTGGTGGTAAACGTCGAAGCCCTGTTCGTCAGGGAAAGCCCGGAGCCCCAATGTCTCTGCTGCTGTAGGTGCGCTGCCAATGGCCGCTGAGGAGCAGCAAGAGCTTGAGTGGCTGACACTTTTGGTGTGGGAGCAATCGTCCGACGTTCGTGATTTTTCGGGGTTTTTTTAAAGGGGGCGACCACGTGCACCTGGTGGTAAACGTCGAAGCCCTGTTTGTCAGGGAAAGCCCAGAGCCCCAATGTCTGTGGTGCTGTAGGTGCGCTGCCAATGGCCGCTGAGGAGCAGGAAGAGCTTGAGTGGCTCGCACTTTTGGTGTGGATGCAATAGTTCGACGTTCGTCATTTATCTTGGGTTTTTTTCAGTGGGCGCCCAGGTACAGCTGTTGGTAAACGTTGAAGCCCTGTTCCTTAGGGATAGCACGGAGTCCTAAAGTCTGTGGTGCTGTAGGTGCACTGCCAATGGCCGCTGAGGAGCAGCAAGAGCTTGAGTGGCTGGCACTTTTGGTGTGGGAGCAATGGTCCAACGTTCGTGTTTTTTCGGGGTTTTTTTTCAGTGAGCGCCCATGTGCAGCTGGTGGTAAACGTCGAAGCCCTGTTCGTCAGGGAAACCCCGGAGCCCCACTGTCTGTGCTGCTGTAGGTGCGCTGCCAATGGCCGCTGAGGAGCAGCAAGAGCTTGAGTGGCTGCCCTTTTGGTGTGGGAGCAATCAGCCGACGTTCGTGATTTTTCGGGGTTTTTTTACAGGGAGCGCCCAGGTGCAGCTGGTGGTAAACGGCCAAGCCCTGTTCGTCAGGGAAAGCCTGGAGCCCCAATGTCTCTGCTGCTGTAGGTGCGCTGCCAATGGCTGCTGAGGAGCAGCAAGAGCTTGAGTGGCTGGCCCTTTTGGTGTGGGAGCAATCGTCCGACGTTCATGATTTGTTGGGGTTTTTTCAGTGGGCGCCCAGGTGCAGCTGGTGGTAAACGTCGAAGCCCTGTTCGTCAGGGAAAGCCCGGATCCTCAATGTCTCTGGTGCAGTACGTGGAGTGCCAATGGCTGCTGAGGAGGAGCAGGAGCTTGAGTGTCTGGCACTTTTGGTGTGGGAGCAATGGTCCGACGTTCATGATTTGTTGGGGTTTTTTCAGTGGGCGCCCAGGTGCAGCGGGTGGTAAAAGTCGAAGCCCTGTTCATCAGGGAAAGCCTGGAGCCCCAATGACTGTGCTGCTGTACGTGGACTGCCAATGGCCGCTGAGGAGCAGCAGGAGCTTGAGTGTCTGGCACTTTTGGTGTGGGTAGAATCGTAAGACGTTCGTGATTTCTGGGGGTTTTTTTTAAAGGGAGCGCCCACGTACAGCTGGTGGTAAACGTTGAAAGCCCGGAGCCCCAATGTCTGTGGTGCTGTAGGTGCGCTACCAATGGCCGCTGAGGAGCAGCAAGAGCTTGAGTGTCTGGCACTTTTGGTGTGGGAGCAATGGTCTGATGTTCGTGGTTTTTTGGGGTTTTTTTTCAGGGGGTGCCCATGTGCAGCTGGTGGTAAACGTCGAAGCCCTGTTCGTCAGGGAAAGCCCGGAGCCGCAATGTCTGTAGTGCTGTAGGTGGACTGCCAATGGCCGCTGAGGAGCAGCAAGAGCTTGAGTGGCTGGCACTTTTGGTGTGGGAGCAATCTTTCGACGTTGGTGATTTTTCGGGGTTTTTTTTCAGGGGGCGCCCACGTGCAGCTGGTGGTAAACGTCGAAGCCCTGTTCCTTAGGGATAGCACGGAGTCCTAAAGTCTGTGGTGCTGTAGGTGCACTGCCAATGGCCGCTGAGGAGCAGCAAGAGCTTGAGTGGCTGCACTTTTGGTGTGGGAGCAATGGTCCAACGTTCGTGTTTTTTCGGGGTTTTTTTTCAGTGAGCGCCCATGTGCAGCTGGTGGTAAACGTGGAAGCCCTGTTCGTCAGGGAAAGCCCGGAGCCCCAATGTCTGTGCTGCTGTAGGTGCGCTGCGAATGGCCGCTGAGGAGCAGCAAGAGCTTGAGTGGCTGCCCTTTTGATGTGGGAGCAATCAGCCGACGTTCGTGATTTTTCGGGGTTTTTTTTTCAGGGAGCGCCCAGGTGCAGCTGGTGGTAAACGGCCAAGCCCTGTTCGTCAGGGAAAGCCTGGAGCCCCAATGTCTGTGCTGCTGTAGGTGCGCTGCCAATGGCTGCTGAGGAGCAGCAAGAGCTTGAGTGGCTGGCACTTTTGGTGTGGGAGCAATCGTCCGACGTTCATGATTTGTTGGGGTTTTTTTCAGTGGGCGCCCAGGTGCAGCTGGTGGTAAACGTCGAAGCCCTGTTCGTCAGGGAAAGCCCGGATCCTCAATGTCTCTGGTGCAGTACGTGGAGTGCCAATGGCTGCTGAGGAGGAGCAGGAGCTTGAGTGTCTGGCACTTTTGGTGTGGGAGCAATGGTCCGACGTTCATGATTTGTTGGGTTTTTTTCAGTGGGCGCCCAGGTGCAGCTGGTGGTAAAAGTCGAAGCCCTGTTCATCAGGGAAAGCCTGGAGCCCCAATGACTGTGCTGCTGTAGGTGGACTGCCAATGGCCGCTGAGGAGCAGCAGGAGCTTGAGTGTCTGGCACTTTTGGTGTGGGTAGAATCGTAAGACGTTCGTGATTTTTTGGGGTTTTTTTAAAGGGAGCGCCCACGTACAGCTGGTGGTAAACGTTGAAAGCCCGGAGCCCCAATGTCTGTGGTGCTGTAGGTGCGCTACCAATGGCCGCTGAGGAGCAGCAAGAGCTTGAGTGGCTGGCACTTTTGGTGTGGGAGCAATGGTCTGATGTTCGTGGTTTTTTGGGGTTTTTTTTCAGGGGGCGCCCATGTGCAGCTGGTGGTAAACGTCGAAGCCCTGTTTGTCAGGGAAAGCCCGGAGCCCCAATGTCTGTGGTGCTGTAGGTGGACTGCCAATGGCCGCTGAGGAGCAGCAAGAGCTTGAGTGGCTGGCACTTTTGGTGTGGGAGCAATCTTTCGACTTTCGTGATTTTTCGGGGTTTTTTTTCAGGGGGCGCCCACGTGCAGCTGGTGGTAAACGTCGAAGCCCTGTTCGTCAGGGAAAGCCCGGAACCCCAATGTCTGTGGTGTGGTAGGTAGACTGCCAATGGCCGCTGAGGAGCAGCAAGAGCTTGAGTGTCTGGCAATTTTGGTGTGGGAGCAATCGTGCGACGTTCGTGATTTTTCGGGGTTTTTTTTCAGGGGGCGCCCTGGTGCAGCTGGTGGTAAACATCGAAGCCCTGTTCCTTAGGGATAGCACGGAGTCGTAAAGTCTGTGGTGCTGTAGGTGCACTGCCAATGGCCGCTGAGGAGCAGCAAGTGTTTGAGTGGCTGGCACTTTTGGTGTGGGAGCAATCGTGCGACGTTCGTGATTTTTCGGGGTTTTTTTTTGGGGAGCGCCCAGGTGCAGCTGGTGGTAAACGTCGAAGCCCTGTTCATCAGGGAAAGCCTGGAGCCCCAATGTCTCTGCTGCTGTAGGTGCGCTGCCAATGGCTGCTGAGGAGCAGCAAGAGCTTGAGTGGCTGGCACTTTTGGTGTGGGAGCAATCGTCCGACATTCGTGATTTCTCGGGGTTTTTTTCAGGGGCCGTCCACCTGCAGCTGGTGGTAAATGTCGAAGCCCTGTTTGTCAGACACAGCCCGGAGCCCCAATGTCTCTGCTGCTGTAGGTGCGCTGCCAGTGGCCGCTGAGGAGCAGCAAGAGCTTGAGTGGCTGGCACTTTTGTTGTGGGAGCAATCGTCCGACGTTTGTAATTTTTTGGGGGTTTTTTCTCAGTGACAGCCCTGGTGCAGCTGGTGGTAAACGTCGAAGCCCTGTTCGTCAGGGAAAGCCCGGAGCCCCAATGTCTCTGCTGCTGTACATTCACTGCCTATGGCCGCTGAGGAGCAGCAAGAGCTTGAGTGGCTGGCACTTTTGGAGTGGGAGCAATGGTCCGACGTTGGTGATATAGAAGCCATTTTTCACTCGGTGGCGGTAATGACATGTTGTAAAAGTCGGAGTGCTGTTGTTCTAGGAAATTTCGAACCCCCAATGTTTGTGAGCCTGTAGATGCGGTGGCAAGAGCCGGGCAGGAGAAGCAAGAGCTTTCAGAAATGTCACTTCTGGTGTGGAGCAGTTTTCTGACGTTTGTGATTTTAAAGGTTTTTTTCAAAGGGGACTGCCGAGTTGAGGTGATGGTCAATGTCAGAGTCCTGGTGTCCCAGGAAATGCCGGATCCCCAATGTTTGTGAGCCTGTAGATGTGGTGCCTAGAGCTGGTGAGAAGGAGCAAGAACTTACAGAGCTGACACTTCTGGTGTGGGAGCAGCTGTCCGACGTTCATCATTTTTAAGATGTGTTTTAACACTAGGCGGACAGCTGGAGCTGGTGTTAAATGTAGGAGTCCTGGTGGTCTAGGAAATCCCGGAGCTCAAATGTTTCTAGGCCTGTAGATGTGGTGTCCAGACCCGTTGCGGAGCAGCGAGAGATTTTTAAGCTGGCATTTCTGGTGTGGAATCTATCGTCCCACATTCATGATTTTTAACATCTGTTCTCACTGGATGGTCACCTCTAGGTAATGGTAAACGTCGAAGTCCTGGTGGTCTAGGAAATCCCACAGCCCCAGTGTTTGTGGGCCTATACATGCAGTGGCAAGAACCGGTGAGGAGCAAGAAGAGCTTTCAGAGCTGGCACTTCTGGTGTGGTATCTATCACTCGACGTTCGTGGTTTTTAAGATTTCTGCTCAGCGGGCAGCCGAGTGTACGTGGTGTCAAAGGTCGCAGTCCTGGTGCACCAGGAAAGCTCGGAGCCTCAGTGTATCTGGGCATGTAGGTGCAGTGGCAAGAGTCGGTGAGGACAAGCAAGAGCTTTCAGAGCTAACACTTCTGGTGTGGGATCTATGGTCCGACGTTCGTGATTTTTAGGATTTTTACTCACTAGACTCTGTGTGTAGATAGTATGAAACATGGGAGTCCTGGCGGTCCAGGAAAGACCGGAGCCGCAATGTTTGTGGGCCTGTAGATGCGGTGGCAAGAGCCGGTGAGGAGCAGCAAGGTCTTTGAGAACGGGCACTTTTGGTGTAGGGTCTGTCGGCTGACGTTTGTGATTTTTAGGATTTTTGCTCATTGGGTGGCCAGCTTTGCTAATGTTAAATGTCAGAGTCCTGGTGGTGTAGGAAATCCCGCAGCCCCAGCATCTGTGAGCCTGTAGGTGCTTTGGCAACAGCTGTGGACGAGCAGCAAGAGCTTTCAGAGCTGGCACTTCTGGTGTGGGATCTAATCGAGTTACATTTGGGATTTTTAATATTTTTGCTCACTGGGTGGCCGGGTGGACATGGTGGCGAACATCGGAGTCCTATTCGTCTAGGAAAGCCCACAGCTCCGATTTTTGAGGACTGTCCCGGTTCTGGCTAGGATAGAGTTAATATTCCCCTGAGCTGGGTGGAGAACTGAAGCTGGTAGCCCCTATGGCTGGGATAGTTAACTAATTAGCTAACAGCTGGGGTTAATTTACCCAAATTAGCCAAAGGGCTGTTCCATCCCATCTGACATCATGCTCAGTTTATAAGTGAGGAGGGTGCTGAAGGGAGCCTCCTGCTGCTTGGAAGAAACTAGGTGTGGAGGTTTGTTGTAAGCCATTATACTGTATTTGTGTTTCATGACTGTTTTGTTTTCTTCTGTCACTACTGTTAAATTTACTTTTTGTTCAATCTCAACCCACGGGGTTTTTTTTCCTGGTTTTCTTTTGTTTACCAGTTGTCCCCCTGTTCTCTTGGAGGGTGGGGGGAGTGAGAGAGAGAGAGAGACTGCCTAGTCTGGTCCGGGTAGGGGCTGAACTAGGACAGTTATTTTGGCACCCAATGTGGAGCTCAAAGGGTTGAGATAATAACAGATCTGACTTTTTGTTTTTTGCTTGAAAGAAATTTGTTTCTACACACTCATTGTAGTGGTTGTCAGTTATTGGTCATGATGTTGCAGTGGTTGGTTATGTTGTTGTTTTGTCTGCGCTCTTATACGTACTATGTGTTCCCAATGGTGGTGTTTATCACCTCAGGGAAAATGATGAGAGTTATCCTTCTCTTATACTATGCCATATCCATCTATGACATGGTGACATCAATGGCCTTAGAGATAAATTGGTATTCCTATGTGGACAGCTTCCCGATTTCTTTCACTTCCAGGGTAGTTAAACCACTTTATGTGAACTTTGAAGATCTGGGGGATATTCAAGCCACTCTGATGGTGTTGTTATGTATCTTGAATGTGTGCCAAGTCTTGTCTAGGGCTGCAAACCCACTTTTTGGGAATCTCCTCCCGACCTTTACCCTAAGGCAAGATACTAATCCGTGGCATGGTATGAGGGAGAACAAACTGACCTGCAATGTAGGGACTCAAACTCCAGCAACAGGCACTGCAGCTGCATCAGAGGGTGAACCCGTGCTAGTATCAGTTGGCCCTGTATACAAGAAGACTTGGAAGTGGAAGTCAGCTGGTTTAGTGAGGGATGAAGAAGCCCCTTCTAGGAGGGAGCAGGAGGAAGAAGAGGAAGGTTTATTTGCTTCATGGCAAGGAAGAACTCGGCAGGCAGGCTCTTCCTCAGAGGAAGAACTCCTAAAGGAGACAGTGAGCACCCGATTTCTACCCCTGAGCGAGCTGTGAGACATGCAAAAAGATTTTAGCCATCATCCTGGGGAGCACTTTATCAGCTGGCTGCTGCGGTGCTGGGATAATGGGGCCAATAGCTTGGAATCAGAGGGCAGAGAAGCTAGGCAACTGGGATCCATTTCTAGAGAAGCAAGCATTGAGAAAGCAGTTGGAAAAGGGAGACAAGCCCTCAGCCTCTGGAGGCTATTGGCCAATAGCTTGGAATCAGAGGGCAGAGAAGCTAGGCAACTGGGATCCATTTCTAGAGAAGCAAGCATTGAGAAAGCAGTTGGAAAAGGGAGACAAGCCCTCAGCCTCTGGAGGCTATTGGCCAATAGCTTGGAATCAGAGGGCAGAGAAGCTAGGCAACTGGGATCCATTTCTAGAGAAGCAAGCATTGAGAAAGCAGTTGGAAAAGGGAGACAAGCCCTCAGCCTCTGGAGGCTATTGGCCAATAGCTTGGAATCAGAGGGCAGAGAAGCTAGGCAACTGGGATCCATTTCTAGAGAAGCAAGCATTGAGAAAGCAGTTGGAAAAGGGAGACAAGCCCTCAGCCTCTGGAGGCTATTGGCCCCATTATCCCAGCACCGCAGCAGCCAGCTGATAAAGTGCTCCCCAGGATGATGGCTAAAATCTTTTTGCATGTCTCACAGCTCGCTCAGGGGTAGAAATCGGGTGCTCACTGTCTCCTTTAGGAGTTCTTCCTCTGAGGAAGAGCCTGCCTGCCGAGTTCTTCCTTGCCATGAAGCAAATAAACCTTCCTCTTCTTCCTCCTGCTCCCTCCTAGAAGGGGCTTCTTCATCCCTCACTAAACCAGCTGACTTCCACTTCCAAGTCTTCTTGTATACAGGGCCAACTGATACTAGCACGGGTTCACCCTCTGATGCAGCTGCAGTGCCTGTTGCTGGAGTTTGAGTCCCTACATTGCAGGTCAGTTTGTTCTCCCTCATACCATGCCACGGATTAGTATCTTGCCTTAGGGTAAAGGTCGGGAGGAGATTCCCAGAAAGTGGATTTGCAGCCCTAGACAAGACTTGGCACACATTCAAGATACATAACAACACCATCAGAGTGGCTTGAATATCCCCCAGATCTTCAAAGTTCACATAAAGTGGTTTAACTACCCTGGAAGTGAAAGAAATCGGGAAGCTGTCCACATAGGAATACCAATTTATCTCTAAGGCCATTGATGTCACCATGTCATAGATGGATATGGCATAGTATAAGAGAAGGATAACTCTCATCATTTTCCCTGAGGTGATAAACACCACCATTGGGAACACATAGTACGTATAAGAGCGCAGACAATACAACAACATAACCAACCACTGCAACATCATGACCAATAACTGACAACCACTACAATGAGTGTGTAGAAACAAATTTCTTTCAAGCAAAAACAAAAAGTCAGATCTGTTATTATCTCAACCCTTCGAGCTCCACATTGGGTGCCAAAATAACTGTCCTAGTTCAGCCCCTACCCGGACCAGACTAGGCAGTCTCTCTCTCTCTCACTCCCCCCCACCCTCCAAGAGAACAGGGGGACAACTGGTAAACAAAAGAAAACCAGGAAAAAAAAACCCCGTGGGTTGAGATTGAACAAAAAGTAAATTTAACAGTAGTGACAGAAGAAAACAAAACAGTCATGAAACACAAATACAGTATAATGGCTTACAACAAACCTCCACACCTAGTTTCTTCCAAGCAGCAGGAGGCTCCCTTCAGCACCCTCCTCACTTATAAACTGAGCATGATGTCAGATGGGATGGAACAGCCCTTTGGCTAATTTGGGTAAATTAACCCCAGCTGTTAGCTAATTAGTTAACTATCCCAGCCATAGGGGCTACCAGCTTCAGTTCTCCACCCAGCTCAGGGGAATATTAACTCTATCCTAGCCAGAACCGGGACAGTCCTCAAAAATCGGAGCTGTGGGCTTTCCTAGACGAATAGGACTCCGATGTTCGCCACCATGTCCACCCGGCCACCTAGTGAGCAAAAATATTAAAAATCCCAAATGTAACTCGATTAGATCCCACACCAGAAGTGCCAGCTCTGAAAGCTCTTGCTGCTCGCCCACAGCTGTTGCCAAAGCACCTACAGGCTCACAAATGCTGGGGCTGCGGGATTTCCTACACCACCAGGACTCTGACATTTAACATTAGCAAAGCTGGCCGCCCAATGAGCAAAAATCTTAAAAATCACAAACGTCAGCCGACAGACCCTACACAAAAATCGCCAGCCACTCAAGCTCTTGCTGTCCCCTCAGCGGCCATTCGCAGCGCATCTACAGCACCAAAGACATTGGGGCTCCGAGGATTCCCTGACGAACAGGGCTTCGACGTTTACGACCAGCTGCACCTGGGCGCCCACTGAAAAAAAAAACTCCGAAAAATTATGAACGTCACACGACTGCTCCCACACCAAGAGTGCCAGCCACTCAAGCTCTTGCTGCTCCTCAGCGGCCATTGGCAGCGCACCTACAGCAGCATAGACATTAGGGCTCCGGGCACCCACGTGCAGCTGGTGGTAAACGTCGAAGCCCTGTTTGTCAGGGAAAGCCAGGAGCCCCAATATCTGTGCTGCGGTAGGTGGACTGCCAATGGCCGCTGAGGAGCAGCAAGAGCTTGAGTGGCTGGCACTTTTGGTGTGGGAGCAATGGTCCGACGTTCGTGATTTTTTGGGGTTTTTTTCAGGGAGCGCCCACGTGCAGCTGGTGGTAAACATCGAAGCTCTGTTCGTCAGGGAAAGCCCGGAGCCCCAATGTCTGTGCTGCTGTAGGTGCGCTGCCAATGGCCGCTGAGGAGCAGCAAGAGCTTGAGTGGCTGGCACTTTTGGTGTGGGAGCAATCGTCCCACGTTCGTGATTTTTTGTGTAATTTCTTTAGTGGGCGCTTCAGTGCAGTTGATGGTAAACTTCGAAACGCTGTTCATCAGGGAAAGCCTGAAGCACCAGTGTCTGTGTTGTTGTAGATGCTGTGACAACAGCCAGTGAGGAGCAGTAAGAGCTTAAGTTGCTGGCACTTTTGGTGTGGGAGCAATCGTCTGACGTTCGTGATTTTTAGGGTAATGTTTTTAGTGGGTATTCCTGTGCAGTTTATGGGAAGCGTCGAAGCACTCTTCATCAGGGAAAGACCACAGCCCCAGTGGAGCCAGTGTCTGTGGTGCTGTAGATGAGGCATCAAAGCCGGTGAGAAGCAGCAGGAGATTTAGTTCCTTTCACTTTGGGTGTGGGAGCACTCGTCCAACGTTCGTGATTTTTCGGGGTTTTTTTCAGTGGGCGTCCACGTGCAGCTTGTGGTAATCGTCGAAGCGCTGTTGGTCAGGGAAAGCCCGGAGCCCCAATGTCTCTGCTGCTGTAGGTGCGCTGCCAATGGCCGCTGAGGAGCAGCAAGAGCTTGAGTGGCTGGCACTTTTGGTGTGGAGCAATGGTGCGACGTTCGTGATTTTTCGGGGTTTTTTTTCAGGGGGCGCCCATGTGCAGCTGGTGGTAAACGTCTAAGCCCTGTTCGTCATGGAAAGCCTGGAGCCCCAATGTCTGGGTTGCTGTAGGTGCGCTGCCAATGGCCGCTGAGGAGCAGCAAGAGCTTGAGTGGCTGGCACTTTTGGTGTGGGAGCAATCGTCCGACGTTGGTGATTTTTTGTGTAATTTCTCCAGTGGGCGCTTCAGTGCAGTTGATGGTAAACTTCGAAACGCTGTTCATCAGGGAAAGCCTGAAGCACCAGTGTCTGTGTTGTTGTAGATGCTGCGACAACAGCCGGTGAGGAGCAGTAAGAGCTTAAGTTGCTGGCACTTTTGGTGTGGGAGCAATCGTCCGACGTTCGTGATTTTTAGGGTAATGTTTTTAGTGGGTACTCCTGTGCAGTTTATGGGAAGCGTCGAAGCAGTCTTCATCAGGGAAAGACCGCAGCCCCAGTGGAGCCAGTGTCTGTGGTGCTGTAGATGAGGCATCAAAGGCCTGTGAGAAGCAGCAAGAGCTTTAGTTGCTGGCACTTTTGGTGTGGGAGCAATCATCCAAAGGTCGTAATTTTTAGGGCATTTTATCAGTGGGCGGCGCTGTGCAGTTAATGGTAAACATCAAAGCGCTGTTGGTCAGGGAAAGCCCGGAGCCCCAGTGTCGGTGGTGCTGTAGATGCGGTGTGAAGGGCGGCTGAGGAGCAGCAAGAGCTTTAGTTGCTGGCACTTTTGGTGTGAGAGCAATTGTCCGACGTCGGTGATTTTTAGGGTATTGTTTTTAGTGGGTTCTCCCATGCAGTTGATGGTAAACGTCGAAGCGCTGTACGTCAGGGAAAGCCTGGAGTCCCAGTGTCTCTGGTGCTGTAGATGAGGCGTCAACAGCCGGTAAGGTGCAGCAAGAGCTTCAGTTGCTGGCACTTTTGTTGTGGGGACAATCATCCCACGTTCGTGATTTTTAGGGCCTTTTATCAGTGGGTAGCCCACGTGCAGCTGGTGGCAAACGTTGAAGCCCTGCTCCTCAGGGAAAGCCCGCAGCCCCAAGGTCTGTGGTGCTGTGGATGCGCTGCCAATGGCCGCCGAGGAGCAGCAAGAGCTTGAGTGGCTGGCACTTTTGGTGTGGGAGCAATCATCCGACGTTCGTGATTTTTTGGGGTTTTTTTTCAGGGGGCGCCCACGTGCAGCTGGTGGCAAACGTCGAAGCCCTGTTCGTCAGGGAAAACCCGAAGCCCCAGTGTCTTTGGTGCTGTAGGTGCGCTGCCAATGGCCGCTGAGGAGCAGCAAGAGCTTGAGTGTCTGGCACTTTTGGTGTGGGAGCAATCGTCCGACGTTTGTGATTTTTTCATGTTTTTTTTCAGGGGGCGCCGTTGTGCAGCTGGTGGTAAACGCCGAAGCCCTGTTCGTTAGGGAAAGCCCGGAGCCCCAATGTCTGTGGTGCTGTAGGTGCACTGCCAATGGCCGCTGAGGAGCAGCAAGAGCTTGAGTGTCTGCCACTTTTGGTGTGGGAGGAATTGTCCGACATTCATACTTTTTAGGGTAATGTTTTTCGTGGGCGTTTTCCTACAGTTTATGTTAAAAGTTGAAGCGTTGTTCGTCAGGGAAAGCCTGAATCCCCAGTGTCTCTGGTGCTGTACGTGTGGCGTCAACGGCGGGTGAGGAGCAGCAAGAGCTTTAGTTGCTGGCACTTGTGGTGTGGGAGCAATCGTCCGACGTTCGTGATTTTTAGGGTATGTTTTCAGTGGGCTCTTCCCTGCAGTTGATGGCAAACGTCGAAGTGCTGTTGCCCATGGAAAGCCGAGAGCCCCAGTGTCTGTGGTGCTGTAGTTGCGGCGTCAGCGGCCAGTGAGGGCCAGCAAGAGGTTTAGTTGCTGGCACTTTTGATGGGGTAGCAATCGTGCAATGTTCGTGGTTTTTGAAGCATTTTGTAAGTGGGAGGCCCTGTGTAGTTGATGAAAAACGTAGAAGCGCTGTTCATCAGGGAAAGCCCAGAGCCCCAGTGTCTGGTGTCCTGTAGATGCGGTGTGAAGGGTGGGTGAGGAGCAGCAAGAGCCTGAGTTGCTGGCACGTTTGGTGTGGGAACAATCATCCCATGTTCATGATTTTTAGTGTAATTTCTTCAGTGGGCGCTTCAGTGCAGTTGATGGTAAACTTCGAAACGCTGTTCATCAGGGAAAGCCTGAAGCACCAGTGTCTGTGTTGTTGTAGATGCTGCGACAACAGCCGGTGAGGAGCTGCAAGAGCTTGAGTTGCTGGCACTTTTGGTGTGGGAGCAATCGTCCCACGTACATGATTTTTAGGGCATTTTGTAAGTGGGCGGCCCTGTGCAGTTGATGGTAAACGTCGAAGCGCTGTTCATCAGGGAAAGCCGGGAGCCCCAGTGTATGTGGTGCTGTAGGTGCGGTGTGAAGGGGCGGTGAGGAGGAGCAAGAGCTTTATTTGCTGGCACTTTTGGTGTGGGAGCAATCGTCCGACGTTCGTGATTTTTAGGGTAATGTTTTTAGTGGGTACTCCTGTGCATTTTATGATAATGTCGAAGCGCTGATCGTCAGGGAAAGCCCGCAGCCCCAGTGTCTGTGGTGCTGTAGATGCGGCATCAGTTGCTGGTGAGGTGCAGAAAGAGCTTTAGTGTCTGGCATGGTTGGTGTGGGAGCAATCGTGCGACATTCGTGATTTTTAGGGTATTTTTTCAGTGGACGGCCCTGTGCAGTTGATGGGAAACTTCGAAGCGCTGTTCGTCCGGAAAAGCCAGAAGGCCCATTGTCTGTGATGCTGTAGACGCGGCGTGAACGGCCGGTGAGGAGCAGCGAGAGCCTGAGTTGCTGGCACTTTTGCTGTGGGAGCATTCGTCTGACATTCGTACCTTTTATGGTATTTTTTTTAGTGGGTGCTCCTATGCAGTTGATGGTAAACGTCGAAGCGCTGTTGGTCATGAAAAGCCCAGAGCCCCAATGTCTGTGGTGCTGCAGATGCGTAGTCAACTGCTGGTGAGGAGCAGCAAGTGCTTTAGTTGCTGGCACTTTTGGTATGGGAGCAATCGTCCAACGTTCGTGATTTTGGGATATATTTTCTGTGGGCGCTTCTGTGCAGCTGTTGGTAAACGTCAAAGCGCTGTTCGTCAGAGAAAGCCCGGAGCCCCAGTGTCTGTGGTACTGTAGATGCGGCGTTAGCGGCTGGTGAGGAGTAGCAAGAGCTTGAGTTGCTAGCACTTTTGGTGTGGGAGCAATCGTCAGACATTCATATTTTTTATGGTATTTTTTTTAGTGGGTGCTCCTATGCAGTTGATGGTAAACGTCAAAGCGCTGTTCGTCAGGGATAGCCCGGAGCGCCAGTGTCAGTGGTGCTGTAGATGTGGTGTGAAGGGTGGGTGAGGAACAGGAAGAGCTTTAGTTCCTGGCACTTTTGGTGTTGGAGCAATCGTCTGAGGTTCTTGATTTTTAGGCTATATTTTCAGTGGGCGGCCCTGTGCAGTAGATGGTAAACGTCTAAGCGCTGTCTGTCAGGGAAAGCCCGGAGCCCCAATGTCTGTGGTGTTGTAGATGCGGCCTCAACGGCCGGTGAGGAGCAGCAGGAGCTTTAGTTGCTGGCACTTTTGGTGTGGGTACAATCGTCCGACATTCGTGATTTTTAGGATATTTTTTCAGTGGACCCTTCCGTGCAGATGATGTTAAACGTTGAAGCACTGTTCATCAGGGAAAGCCCAGAGCCCCGGTGTTTGTGGTCCTGTAGATGCGGTGTGAAGGGCAGGTGAGGAGCAGCAAGAGCTTTAGTTGCTGGCTCTTTTGGTATGGGAGCAATCATCTGACATTCATGATTTTTAGGGTATTTTTTCAGTGGGCTCTTCCGTGCAGTTGATGGTAAACGTCGAAGCCCTGTTCGTGTGGGAAAGCCCGCAGCCCCAGTGTCTGTGATGCTGTAAATGTGGCGTCAACTGCCGGTGAGGAGCAGCAAGAGCTTTAGTTGCTGGCACTTTTGGTGTGGGAACAATGGTCCGACGTTCTTGCTTTTTAGAGTAATATTTTAGTGGGTGCTCCAGTGCAGTTGATGGTAAACGTCGAAGCGCTGTTCGTCAGGGAAAGCCCGGAGCCCCAGTGTCTGTGGTGTTGTAGATGTGGCGTCAACAACCGGTGAGGAGCAGCAAGAGCTGCTCACAGGGCTGCCGGCTTGAAATGGTGGAAAATGTCGGAGTCCTGGTGGTCTAGGACTGACTAGGACTATCCCCAATGTCAGACGATTGCTCTGGGCTTCCTAGGCCAACAGGACTCTGACATTTGCCACCAAGTCAACCTGGCAGCCCTCTGAGAATGAATCTTATAAGTCCCGAACATCAGACGATTACTCCAACACCAGAAGTGCCTGCTCTGAAAGTTCTTGCTGCTCCTCACCGACTCTTCCCACCGCATCTACAAGCTCAAAAACATTGGGTCTCTCGGCTTTCCTGCATCACCAGGATTCTGACACTTACTATTGACATACGGAAATGGACTCTGTAACTCGGAAGTTATAAACTAGGTATGTTTATTGCGTGCAGATGCACGGGGATCGCTCCACCACAAGCGTGCATGCCCGAGGTAGAAAACCGTCCCATTTTTATACAATAAAACAATGAATATTCAATTGACGCCTAGACATATTCATTACCTAAACCCACCTACTCTTGCTTCGTATGCTAATTAGCTTATCAGTCCTTCGCGCTTGCGCAAATTCTCCCAATAATTGTGGGCAGGGGTCTTTGGTGGTCTTTGGGATGAAGGCCGTAGGTCTACTTCATGGTGTACTTTTCACCTTTAGCCTAGAATGCAATGATCCTGCAAGCTTGCAGTGTTCTTATCAGCTTGAGCTGATTCATGTCCTTGTTAACCATCTGTTTTCCTTTAGCAAGGAGGTTTATAGACGTATTTGTGACACATGCCATCCTGGTTTTGAATTCTTGTTCTTTCTAATCACTCCCTTGAGATAATGCGAGACTGTTTCTCACTCCTTACAAATGAGTCCTTCGTCAGGAAAAGAAAAAAAAACAGACTTCCTCCTCCATTAATTGTTTCTCTAAGCTATATGGTTACGTGACTATGTTTTGTAACTATATTCTTGTCCTGGTTCTGGCTAGGATAGAGTTAATATTTACCTGAGCTGGGTGGAGAACTGCAGCTGGTAGCTCCTATGGCTGGGATAGTTAACTAATTAGCTAACAGCTGGGGTTAATTTACCCAAATTAGCCAAAGGGCTGTTCCATCCCATCTGACATCATGCTCAGTATATAAGCGAGGAGGGTGCTGAAGGGAGCCTCCTGCTGCTTGGAAGAAACTAAGTGTGGAGATTTGTTGTAAGCCATTATACTGTATTTGTATTGCATCACTGTTTTGTTTTCTTCTGTCATTACTGTTAAATTTACTTTTTGTTCAATCTCAACCCACGTGTTTGGTTTTTTCCCTGGTTTTCTTTTGTTTACCAAATCTCCCCCTGTTCTCTCGGGGGCGGGGAGTGAGAGAGAGACTGTGTAGTCTGGTCCCGATTGGGGCTGAACTACAGCAGTTCTTTAAGTGCATACATATATAGTTGTGATTAACTTATTGTCCCCATTTCTATGTGGTCCCCTATATCAATCCCCCCTTTTTATCACACTAAGTAAATTCTTTTACTTAAACAGTTTCCCTGAATGATATGAAGCATCATACACGGTTTGGGGGGGGGGGGGCTAATGTGGTAGCTTCTGTAGGAAACTGCTAGAAGTCACTCCCCTTTGTTCAGTGGATTCTGCCAGGCCTAGGGCGGACCCGCTGCTGGCCAAAGCTGAGCCGATTGGTAGCAGAATGTTCCGTGATAACGCCTCTGTGATAACATATTTAAGAAGGGGAAAACAGAAGAAAAAAAAAAGAGGGAAGAGAAGATGTGAAGAAGCTGAGCGGGGGCAGAGGCACAGAGGGGGAGGCACAGGCCTCATGGGCCTTGCAGGCCTCACCCTCTGGCCTCTTGCCAGGCTGCTGACTGGGCCCGAATCGGCCCGTGGAGGGCCCGCTGGGACAGCCATTCTGGAGAGACTGCACTCCGTGGAAGAGATGACCCACGCCGGAGCAGTTTCACGAAGGACTGTGATGTATGGGAGGGACCCCACAACAGGGCAGGGGAGGAATGTGAGGAGGTCTTCCCCCAACCATGAAGCAGCGGCGTAAAACAACGTGTGATGAACTGACCGCCATCCCCATTCCCTCTTCCCTTTCCTGTGCAACTCGGGGAGGGGAAGGTAGTAGAGATAATGTTAAGCTTGGGAAGAGGGAGGGGTGGAGGGAGGTTATCTTGTTCTCTGTCTCATTATCTTGCTGTTTGTAGTAATAAATGAATAGTTTTCCCCAAGAGGAGTCTGTTTTGCCTGTAACGGTAACTTTAAGGATTTCTCCCTGTCCTTATGTCAAACCTCGAGCCGTTTTTCTTTATATTATCTCCCCCTGTTCTCTTGGAGGGTGGGGGGAGTGAGAGAGAGAGACTGCGTAGTCTGGTCTGGTGATCGGGGCACAGTTACGACAGTGTTACTTTCTTAAACATTCTCCAAACCCATAGGTACAGCATAATAGTTAATATTAATAAAATTCCTAAGCTAATCAAGAAGATCACAACAGGGGGCACCGTAGTATTAAGGATCCCTGTTGCCTCTGTCCCAGCCCCACTCATGCCCTGAGTACATTTCCATTTCGTGCATAACCACAGCGGCCAAGTTTAAGCCCGACCATTTAAAAGGTGGTCCCATGCTTCCTGTAAACCCAAGGTAGGCGTGAGACCACGGCCATTTGGTGTCCTTTTGATTACAAGTTAGTGGTAAAATGCAGGAAAATATTGCAAACCCAATCACAATTCCAGTTAAACAATTGGTCATTTTAGGATGTAATTGTTCTAGTGGATTAGTACAGCTACTTCTGTAGATAATGTACTGCCTTCTGTGACCTACTAAAATGGGTTTTATATTTCCTATAATAAAATGACAAATAAGATATAAACTGCACTGATGACAGATTTGGGCAATATTAGTTACTGGCCGGTCCTGGTTTCTTTGTCCGGTATCGTTTGCTGTGGTGTCCCACCGGTTCACTACTGCTTTTGGCTCACATACTTGTTACCCACATTGTTCCTGCCCTTATCCGTTCGAACGAGTTTAAGTCTCAAGTCTTCGTTGTTGTCTGGAGTTACTTTCCACAAGGTTGCAGAGGCTCTCTTGATCCGAGTATGGTGTATGCAGGAGTTCTGTCCCTCTACCTTAATTGCCATGTAGGTGGTGAGGAGGACTTGAAAAGGTCCGGTCCACTGTGGTTCCGGGGTTTTTCTGTAAGAGACATATATATAGTCCCCTGGTTGTATATCGTGAACAGGCCCATCCAGACCCCTACTACGTGTTCCCATTACATGTTTTTCAATTCTTTTTGATTGTTTGTTTAGTGCCACCATATAGGAGGTCATTATTTCTTCACCAATTTGTGAAGGTGTTCCCTTTTGTACCCCATAGGGTCGGCCATATAGAATTTTGAATGGACTAAGCCCTTCTCTTGCTCTTGGTCTGGTTCGTATTTGTATAAGAGCTAATGGTAAAGACTGAGGCCAAGTTAGATTAGTTTCCTGACCCAACTTGACAATCTGTTGTTTGATTAGGTGATTCATTTTCTCCACCTGGCCACTTGATTGTGGTCGGTAAGAGGTATGTAATTGCCAATCTATCCCTAGATGGTGGCTAATTTCTTGTACTATTCTGGACACAAAATGTGGTCCTCTATCCGAGGACATTACCGCTGGGACTCCAAACCTAGGTACTATTTCCTGGAGCAGTATTTTGGTTACTTCCCAGGCTTTAGCAGTTCTGCACGGGGAAGCTTCTGGCCAGCCTGAAAAGGTATCAGTAAGTACTACTAAGTATCGGTACCCTCCTTTTCTAGGGAGTTCTGAGAAATCAATCTGCCAATGTTGTCCCGGACCATTCCCCTTTCCGATTTTTTTCAAGTTTCGGCCCTTTTACAACTTTAGGATTAGTCTGGAGACAAAGATCACATTGTTGACTTACTTGTCTAACGGTAGTGTATAAGTTTCGCGCTATTATGTTCCTGAAGAGATCTTTATATAGGGCTTCTGCCCCGCCCCCCGCCCCCCCAGTGTCTTTTTCTATGTTCTTCTCGGACTACTGACCATATCATGTAGGAGGGAATTACTACCCTCCCGTGTGAGGGGTAGTAATTGGCCCACCCTTCCTCATTATATGATCCCTTTAGATCATTAATGTTTGCCGTCTTCCTTTGTGTATTCTGGTTTACCTTCTAGAAATACCTGTCCATCAGGAATTAGCGCACCCTCTACCTTGATTGTTTCTCTAGCTGCTTGTTTTGCTTCCCTATCTGCCAGCTCATTTCCTCTTTCCAATTCTGTGCTCACTTTCTGGTGTGCTTTAATATGCATAATTGCCACCTTTTCGGGAAGTTGGACTGCATTCAGGATTTTCAAAATCTCTTCTGTGTTTGATGGTTTTTCCATGAGAATTTAACCGTCCTCTTTCCTTCCATATTGCTCCATGGGCATGTACCACCCCAAAGGCATATTTAAAGTCAGTCCAAATGTTTACAGTCCTTCCCTGGGCTCTCTCCAGGGCTCGGGTAAGGGCTATGATCTCGGCCTTTTGGGCCGAGACGTCGGCTGATAGTGGCCTGGACTCTATCACCTTTTCGAAAGTGGTAACAGCATATCCGGAATGCCGCCTTCCATTTAACATATAGCTGCTTCCATCGGTGAACCAATGTTCGGCTCCATCGATAGGGACATCTTTAAGATCCGTTTGACTAGAATACGTGGTTTCAATTGTTTCCAAGCAGTCATGACTCACTGGCTCCCCGATGTTCCCATCAAGGAATGAGGCCGGATTGATGATGTTTGTGGTCACGATTTCAACATCATCCTGTTCAACCATTATAGCTTGATATTTCAGGAACCTTTGTGGGGAAAGCCAATGCCCTCCTTTTGCTTCAAGGACCGCAGCTACAGTATGGGAAACTAGGACAGTCATTTTCTGGCCTAGAGTGAACTTTCGGGCTTCTTGAATGTTTAGAATGACAGCTGCTACTGCTCTCAGACAGCTGGGCCACCCTTTCGCAGCGGCATCCAGCTGTTTGGAGAAGTATGCTACCGCCCATCTGTATGGTCCCAAATCTTGTGCCAATATTCCTAGTGCCATTCCTTGTTTTTCGTGGGAAAATAGAAAAAATGGCTTACTCACATCAGGAAGTCCCAGTGCTGGTGCCGACATCAGGGCTTTCTTCAGCTGATGGAAGGCTCGATCTGACTCAGCATCCCACTGGAGATCCTTTTGGTTAGCTGCTATCAGGGAATATAGGGGCTTAACAAGCAGACCATAAGCACATATCCAAAGTCGGCACCACCCCGTCATTCCTAAGAATGTCCGTAGTTCCTTTATAGTTTGTGGTCGGGGGGGTTTGGCATATGGCCTCTTTCCGGGCTTGTCCTAGAATCTGTTGTCCGGCACTGATCTCATACCCCAGGTACGTGACCTGGGGTTGTAACAACACCTGTGCCTTTTTCTTAGAAACCCGATATCCCTGTAGTCTTAGGAAATGTAACAGACTCACGGTCCCAATGACACAGGATTCTTTGGTTCTGGTTGCAATAAGAAGGTTGTCTACATATTGTAACACCTTCCCTTCTTCTGATGGTGGTTCCCATGATCCCAAGTCCTTTGCTAGCTGATTCCCAAAAACTGTGGGGCTATTTTTAAACCCCTACGGCAACACCGTCCATGTGTCTTTCGACCACTTTTGGGATTTTCCCATGCGAAAGCAAAAATTTTCTGGCTGGCTTCATGGAGAGGGAGGCAAAAGAAAGCATCTTTTAAATCTAGGACCGTAAACCAAGCTAAATCAGGTTTTAGCGTGGTTAATAGGGTATAGGTGTTAGCTACCACAGGGTATAGGTCCGCTGTTATTTTGTTGATGGCTCTTAAGTCTTGAACTATCCTATAGGACCCATCAGGTTTCTTAACTGGAAGCATAGGTGTATTGAATTCTGACTCACATTCTTTTAGTAGTCTTAGTTCTATGAACCGCTCTATGATGGGACAAATTCCTTCCCTATCTTCCATTTTCAGTGGGTATTGTTTGATCCTGATGGCACTCTGTCCCTCCTTTAGTTTTACTATTGTTGGTGGTGCATTCTTTGCTCGTCCCGGTATATCGGTTGCCCAGACTCCGGGATATACTTGGTCAACAATTCTTGCACCAATTTCTCCTGTTGCAGGGGTACTGACCAAGGATAGACTCATAATTTGAACGTATTGGTGATCATTTACCTCCAGAGTAACTTCCCCTTGCTTAAATTTGATTGTTGCTTCTAGTTGTTCTAATAAATCCCTAGCAAGAAGGGCCTTTGGAGAATTTGGCATATACAGAAATTTATGGATCCCCACTTGCTTCCCCAATTTGTATTTTAAGGGTCTGCAAAAGCAAGCCTCTTCAGTCTGGCCTGTCGCACCTTTCACTGTAATATAATCATTTTCCAGAGGCATCAAAGCTTGATTCAGAACAGAATAAGTCGCTCCCGTGTCTACTAAAAATTTGATTTCTTTTTGTTCTTCCCCTAACTTTATTTTTACTGACAGGTCGGCTAGACAATTTTCTTCAGCCACGTGAGCTACCGTTTTCCCTTGATTGTTGCGCCATCTAGCGTTCCTTGGCGCTCAGGGCACTCGTTCTTCCAGTGTCCGGGCTTTTTATATATCGCACATTGATTCCTACCCAGAGGCGTCAGCCCACGCATTGGTTTAACTTTAAATTTCCGATTTTCATTTTTCTCTTACCACTGCTAGTATTTTCTTCTCGTCTTGCCTGTAACTTTCCTCTCGATTGCTAAATATTCTCCATGCTTCTTCTAATAACCTTTCTAAGGCTCTGTTTTCAGGAGGTCTTAGTTTTTGCAATTTGCGCCTAATATCCCCTTGTGAGGGGATATTCGTAGCCCCTGTTTTCTCCTCCGGGCAGCCGGCTTTAGCTGATGAGAAGTGTTGGTGGGCAAATCATCCAGGGAAGCGAAGAGTCGCAATGCTTCTGCGCCGGCGGGGCCGTTACCAAGAGCGAGTGAAGAACAGCAAGAGCTTTCCGTGCTGACCCTTTTCAAGTGAGAGTTTGGCCAGACGTTTGCTGTTTTAGTGCTTTGCTGCCTCTGCGCAGCTTGGACAAAGATCATTGCGGCTTTCGCGGTTCAAGTTGTGCAGCGAAGGCAGAGAGCCTCCTCGTCCGGATCCCCGGAGCTCTGCGGGAAAGAGCGAGACGAGAGCCGCGAGAGCTTCGAGTGCGGCCAGCTCGCGTGTGCCGGCGAGCATCCGCTGTTCGTCGGTTGGAGGACGCCTTCCTTCTGCGCGGCTGGTTCCTCCAACCGACGAACAGCGGATGCTCGCCGGCTCACGCGAGCTGGCCGCACTCGAAGCTCTCGCGGCTCTCGTCTCGCTCTTTCCCGCAGAGCTCCGGGGATCCGGACGAGGAGGCTCTCTGCCTTCGCTGCACAACTTGAACCGCGAAAGCCGCAATGATCTTTGTCCAAGCTGCGCAGAGGCAGCAAAGCACTAAAACAGCAAACGTCTGGCCAAACTCTCACTTGAAAAGGGTCAGCACGGAAAGCTCTTGCTGTTCTTCACTCGCTCTTGGTAACGGCCCCGCCGGCGCAGAAGCATTGCGACTCTTCGCTTCCCTGGATGATTTGCTCACCAACACTTCTCATCAGCCACAGCCGGCTGCCCGGAGAAAAAAGGGCTGTGAAGATAGTAGAAGGCACGAGTGTTGCCGCACGAGAAGTGCCTGCTCCGGAGGCTTCTTGCTAGCAGCACGAAAGGCACACGAACATTGTATCTCTGTGCTGCTTTCCTGAACAGCTTGCGCTGGGACAGTTCCAATCGTGTTTTCCAAGCTGTCCGGGGTGGTGAGGCACTAAAAGTGCGGAAGTCTGGCGACTCTCCAACACGCGAACCGGCTGCTCTGAACGCCCTTACTGCTCTTCACGTGTGCTTTCTAGCAGATCTACGGACACACAAACGTCGAGCCCCTTCGCTATCCTACACAGCTAGCACACTGGCAGTTACCGTCAACTTGGAACCAGCCGCGCAGAAGGAAGGCGTCCTCCAACCGACGAACAGCGGATGCTCGCCGGCACACGCGAGCTGGCCGCACTCGAAGCTCTCGCGGCTCTCGTCTCGCTCTTTCCCGCAGAGCTCCGGGGATCCGGACGACGAGGCTCTCTGCCTTCGCGGCACAACTTGAACCGCGAAAGCCGCAATGATCTTTGTCCAAGCTGCGCAGAAGCAGCAAAGCACTAAAACAGCAAACGTCTGGCCAAACTCTCACTTGAAAAGGGTCAGCACGGAAAGCTCTTGCTGCTCTTCACTCGCTCTTGGTAACGGCCCCGCCGGCGCAGAAGCATTGCGACTCTTCGCTTCCCTGGATGATTTGCTCACCAACACTTCTCATCAGCCACAGCCGGCTGCCCGGAGAAATAAAGGGCTGTGAAGATAGTAGAAGGCACGAGTGTTGCCGCACGAGAAGTGCCTGCTCCGGAGGCTTCTTGCTAGAAGCCCTAAAGTCACAAGAACATTGTATCTCTGTGCTGCTTTCCTGAACAGCTTGCGCTGGGACAGGTCCAATCGTGTTTTCCAAGCTGTCCGGGGTGGTGAGGCACTAAAAGTGCGGATGTCTGGCGACTCTCCAACACGCGAACCGGCTGCTCTGAACGCCCTTACTGCTCGTCACGTGTGCTTTCTAGCAGATCTACGGACACACAAAAGTCGAGCCCCTTCGCTATCCTACACAGCTAGCACACTGGCAGTTACCGTCAACTTGGAACCAGCCGCGCAGAAGGAAGGCGTCCTCCAACCGACGAACAGCGGATGCTCGCCGGCACACGCGAGCTGGCCGCACTCGAAGCTCTCGCGGCTCTCGTCTCGCTCTTTCCCGCAGAGCTCCGGGGATCCGGACGAGGAGGCTCTCTGCCTTCGCTGCACAACTTGAACCGCGAAAGCCGCAATGATCTTTGTCCAAGCTGCGCAGAAGCAGCAAAGCACTAAAACAGCAAACGTCTGGCCAAACTCTCACTTGAAAAGGGTCAGCACGGAAAGCTCTTGCTGCTCTTCACTCGCTCTTGGTAACGGCCCCGCCGGCGCAGAAGCATTGCGACTCTTCGCTTCCCTGGATGATTTGCTCACCAACACTTCTCATCAGCCACAGCCGGCTGCCCGGAGAAATAAAGGGCTGTGAAGATAGTAGAAGGCACGAGTGTTGCCGCACGAGAAGTGCCTGCTCCGGAGGCTTCTTGCTAGCAGCACGAAAGGCACACGAACATTGTATCTCTGTGCTGCTTTCCTGAACAGCTTGCGCTGGGACAGTTCCAATCGTGTTTTCCAAGCTGTCCGGGGTGGTGAGGCACTAAAAGTGCGGATGTCTGGCGACTCTCCAACACGCGAACCGGCTGCTCTGAAAGCCCTTACTGCTCTTCACGTGTGCTTTCTAGCAGATCTACGGACACACAAACGTCGAGCCCCTTCGCTATCCTACACAGCTAGCACACTGGCAGTTACCGTCAACTTGGAACCAGCCGCGCAGAAGGAAGGCGTCCTCCAACCGACGAACAGCGGATGCTCGCCGGCACACGCGAGCTGGCCGCACTCGAAGCTCTCGCGGCTCTCGTCTCGCTCTTTCCCGCAGAGCTCCGGGGATCCGGACGAGGAGGCTCTCTGCCTTCGCGGCACAACTTGAACCGCGAAAGCCGCAATGATCTTTGTCCAAGCTGCGCAGAAGCAGCAAAGCACTAAAACAGCAAACGTCTGGCCAAACTCTCACTTGAAAAGGGTCAGCACGGAAAGCTCTTGCTGCTCTTCACTCGCTCTTGGTAACGGCCCCGCCGGCGCAGAAGCATTGCGACTCTTCGCTTCCCTGGATGATTTGCTCACCAACACTTCTCATCAGCCACAGCCGGCTGCCCGGAGAAATAAAGGGCTGTGAAGATAGTAGAAGGCACGAGTGTTGCCGCACGAGAAGTGCCTGCTCCGGAGGCTTCTTGCTAGAAGCCCTAAAGTCACAAGAACATTGTATCTCTGTGCTGCTTTCCTGAACAGCTTGCGCTGGGACAGGTCCAATCGTGTTTTCCAAGCTGTCCGGGGTGGTGAGGCACTAAAAGTGCGGATGTCTGGCGACTCTCCAACACGCGAACCGGCTGCTCTGAACGCCCTTACTGCTCTTCACGTGTGCTTTCTAGCAGATCTACGGACACACAAAAGTCGAGCCCCTTCGCTATCCTACACAGCTAGCACACTGGCAGTTACCGTCAACTTGGAACCAGCCGCGCAGAAGGAAGGCGTCCTCCAACCGACGAACAGCGGATGCTCGCCGGCACACGCGAGCTGGCCGCACTCGAAGCTCTCGCGGCTCTCGTCTCGCTCTTTCCCGCAGAGCTCCGGGGATCCGGACGAGGAGGCTCTCTGCCTTCGCTGCACAACTTGAACCGCGAAAGCCGCAATGATCTTTGTCCAAGCTGCGCAGAAGCAGCAAAGCACTAAAACAGCAAACGTCTGGCCAAACTCTCACTTGAAAAGGGTCAGCACGGAAAGCTCTTGCTGCTCTTCACTCGCTCTTGGTAACGGCCCCGCCGGCGCAGAAGCATTGCGACTCTTCGCTTCCCTGGATGATTTGCTCACCAACACTTCTCATCAGCCACAGCCGGCTGCCCGGAGAAAAAAAGGGCTGTGAAGATAGTAGAAGGCACGAGTGTTGCCGCACGAGAAGTGCCTGCTCCGGAGGCTTCTTGCTAGCAGCACGAAAGGCACACGAACATTGTATCTCTGTGCTGCTTTCCTGAACAGCTTGCGCTGGGACAGTTCCAATCGTGTTTTCCAAGCTGTCCGGGGTGGTGAGGCACTAAAAGTGCGGATGTCTGGCGACTCTCCAACACGCGAACCGGCTGCTCTGAACGCCCTTACTGCTCTTCACGTGTGCTTTCTAGCAGATCTACGGACACACAAACGTCGAGCCCCTTCGCTATCCTACACAGCTAGCACACTGGCAGTTACCGTCAACTTGGAACCAGCCGCGCAGAAGGAAGGCGTCCTCCAACCGACGAACAGCGGATGCTCGCCGGCACACGCGAGCTGGCCGCACTCGAAGCTCTCGCGGCTCTCGTCTCGCTCTTTCCCGCAGAGCTCCGGGGATCCGGACGAGGAGGCTCTCTGCCTTCGCGGCACAACTTGAACCGCGAAAGCCGCAATGATCTTTGTCCAAGCTGCGCAGAAGCAGCAAAGCACTAAAACAGCAAACGTCTGGCCAAACTCTCACTTGAAAAGGGTCAGCACGGAAAGCTCTTGCTGCTCTTCACTCGCTCTTGGTAACGGCCCCGCCGGCGCAGAAGCATTGCGACTCTTCGCTTCCCTGGATGATTTGCTCACCAACACTTCTCATCAGCCACAGCCGGCTGCCCGGAGAAATAAAGGGCTGTGAAGATAGTAGAAGGCACGAGTGTTGCCGCACGAGAAGTGCCTGCTCCGGAGGCTTCTTGCTAGAAGCCCTAAAGTCACAAGAACATTGTATCTCTGTGCTGCTTTCCTGAACAGCTTGCGCTGGGACAGGTCCAATCGTGTTTTCCAAGCTGTCCGGGGTGGTGAGGCACTAAAAGTGCGGATGTCTGGCGACTCTCCAACACGCGAACCGGCTGCTCTGAACGCCCTTACTGCTCGTCACGTGTGCTTTCTAGCAGATCTACGGACACACAAAAGTCGAGCCCCTTCGCTATCCTACACAGCTAGCACACTGGCAGTTACCGTCAACTTGGAACCAGCCGCGCAGAAGGAAGGCGTCCTCCAACCGACGAACAGCGGATGCTCGCCGGCACACGCGAGCTGGCCGCACTCGAAGCTCTCGCGGCTCTCGTCTCGCTCTTTCCCGCAGAGCTCCGGGGATCCGGACGAGGAGGCTCTCTGCCTTCGCTGCACAACTTGAACCGCGAAAGCCGCAATGATCTTTGTCCAAGCTGCGCAGAAGCAGCAAAGCACTAAAACAGCAAACGTCTGGCCAAACTCTCACTTGAAAAGGGTCAGCACGGAAAGCTCTTGCTGCTCTTCACTCGCTCTTGGTAACGGCCCCGCCGGCGCAGAAGCATTGCGACTCTTCGCTTCCCTGGATGATTTGCTCACCAACACTTCTCATCAGCCACAGCCGGCTGCCCGGAGAAATAAAGGGCTGTGAAGATAGTAGAAGGCACGAGTGTTGCCGCACGAGAAGTGCCTGCTCCGGAGGCTTCTTGCTAGCAGCACGAAAGGCACACGAACATTGTATCTCTGTGCTGCTTTCCTGAACAGCTTGCGCTGGGACAGTTCCAATCGTGTTTTCCAAGCTGTCCGGGGTGGTGAGGCACTAAAAGTGCGGATGTCTGGCGACTCTCCAACACGCGAACCGGCTGCTCTGAAAGCCCTTACTGCTCTTCACGTGTGCTTTCTAGCAGATCTACGGACACACAAACGTCGAGCCCCTTCGCTATCCTACACAGCTAGCACACTGGCAGTTACCGTCAACTTGGAACCAGCCGCGCAGAAGGAAGGCGTCCTCCAACCGACGAACAGCGGATGCTCGCCGGCACACGCGAGCTGGCCGCACTCGAAGCTCTCGCGGCTCTCGTCTCGCTCTTTCCCGCAGAGCTCCGGGGATCCGGACGAGGAGGCTCTCTGCCTTCGCGGCACAACTTGAACCGCGAAAGCCGCAATGATCTTTGTCCAAGCTGCGCAGAAGCAGCAAAGCACTAAAACAGCAAACGTCTGGCCAAACTCTCACTTGAAAAGGGTCAGCACGGAAAGCTCTTGCTGCTCTTCACTCGCTCTTGGTAACGGCCCCGCCGGCGCAGAAGCATTGCGACTCTTCGCTTCCCTGGATGATTTGCTCACCAACACTTCTCATCAGCCACAGCCGGCTGCCCGGAGAAATAAAGGGCTGTGAAGATAGTAGAAGGCACGAGTGTTGCCGCACGAGAAGTGCCTGCTCCGGAGGCTTCTTGCTAGAAGCCCTAAAGTCACAAGAACATTGTATCTCTGTGCTGCTTTCCTGAACAGCTTGCGCTGGGACAGGTCCAATCGTGTTTTCCAAGCTGTCCGGGGTGGTGAGGCACTAAAAGTGCGGATGTCTGGCGACTCTCCAACACGCGAACCGGCTGCTCTGAACGCCCTTACTGCTCTTCACGTGTGCTTTCTAGCAGATCTACGGACACACAAACGTCGAGCCCCTTCGCTATCCTACACAGCTAGCACACTGGCAGTTACCGTCAACTTGGAACCAGCCGCGCAGAAGGAAGGCGTCCTCCAACCGACGAACAGCGGATGCTCGCCGGCACACGCGAGCTGGCCGCACTCGAAGCTCTCGCGGCTCTCGTCTCGCTCTTTCCCGCAGAGCTCCGGGGATCCGGACGAGGAGGCTCTCTGCCTTCGCTGCACAACTTGAACCGCGAAAGCCGCAATGATCTTTGTCCAAGCTGCGCAGAAGCAGCAAAGCACTAAAACAGCAAACGTCTGGCCAAACTCTCACTTGAAAAGGGTCAGCACGGAAAGCTCTTGCTGCTCTTCACTCGCTCTTGGTAACGGCCCCGCCGGCGCAGAAGCATTGCGACTCTTCGCTTCCCTGGATGATTTGCTCACCAACACTTCTCATCAGCCACAGCCGGCTGCCCGGAGAAATAAAGGGCTGTGAAGATAGTAGAAGGCACGAGTGTTGCCGCACGAGAAGTGCCTGCTCCGGAGGCTTCTTGCTAGCAGCACGAAAGGCACACGAACATTGTATCTCTGTGCTGCTTTCCTGAACAGCTTGCGCTGGGACAGTTCCAATCGTGTTTTCCAAGCTGTCCGGGGTGGTGAGGCACTAAAAGTGCGGATGTCTGGCGACTCTCCAACACGCGAACCGGCTGCTCTGAACGCCCTTACTGCTCTTCACGTGTGCTTTCTAGCAGATCTACGGACACACAAACGTCGAGCCCCTTCGCTATCCTACACAGCTAGCACACTGGCAGTTACCGTCAACTTGGAACCAGCCGCGCAGAAGGAAGGCGTCCTCCAACCGACGAACAGCGGATGCTCGCCGGCACACGCGAGCTGGCCGCACTCGAAGCTCTCGCGGCTCTCGTCTCGCTCTTTCCCGCAGAGCTCCGGGGATCCGGACGAGGAGGCTCTCTGCCTTCGCGGCACAACTTGAACCGCGAAAGCCGCAATGATCTTTGTCCAAGCTGCGCAGAAGCAGCAAAGCACTAAAACAGCAAACGTCTGGCCAAACTCTCACTTGAAAAGGGTCAGCACGGAAAGCTCTTGCTGCTCTTCACTCGCTCTTGGTAACGGCCCCGCCGGCGCAGAAGCATTGCGACTCTTCGCTTCCCTGGATGATTTGCTCACCAACACTTCTCATCAGCCACAGCCGGCTGCCCGGAGAAATAAAGGGCTGTGAAGATAGTAGAAGGCACGAGTGTTGCCGCACGAGAAGTGCCTGCTCCGGAGGCTTCTTGCTAGAAGCCCTAAAGTCACAAGAACATTGTATCTCTGTGCTGCTTTCCTGAACAGCTTGCGCTGGGACAGTTCCAATCGTGTTTTCCAAGCTGTCCGGGGTGGTGAGGCACTAAAAGTGCGGATGTCTGGCGACTCTCCAACACGCGAACCGGCTGCTCTGAACGCCCTTACTGCTCTTCACGTGTGCTTTCTAGCAGATCTACGGACACACAAACGTCGAGCCCCTTCGCTATCCTACACAGCTAGCACACTGGCAGTTACCGTCAACTTGGAACCAGCCGCGCAGAAGGAAGGCGTCCTCCAACCGACGAACAGCGGATGCTCGCCGGCACACGCGAGCTGGCCGCACTCGAAGCTCTCGCGGCTCTCGTCTCGCTCTTTCCCGCAGAGCTCCGGGGATCCGGACGAGGAGGCTCTCTGCCTTCGCTGCACAACTTGAACCGCGAAAGCCGCAATGATCTTTGTCCAAGCTGCGCAGAAGCAGCAAAGCACTAAAACAGCAAACGTCTGGCCAAACTCTCACTTGAAAAGGGTCAGCACGGAAAGCTCTTGCTGCTCTTCACTCGCTCTTGGTAACGGCCCCGCCGGCGCAGAAGCATTGCGACTCTTCGCTTCCCTGGATGATTTGCTCACCAACACTTCTCATCAGCCACAGCCGGCTGCCCGGAGAAAAAAAGGGCTGTGAAGATAGTAGAAGGCACGAGTGTTGCCGCACGAGAAGTGCCTGCTCCGGAGGCTTCTTGCTAGCAGCACGAAAGGCACACGAACATTGTATCTCTGTGCTGCTTTCCTGAACAGCTTGCGCTGGGACAGTTCCAATCGTGTTTTCCAAGCTGTCCGGGGTGGTGAGGCACTAAAAGTGCGGATGTCTGGCGACTCTCCAACACGCGAACCGGCTGCTCTGAACGCCCTTACTGCTCTTCACGTGTGCTTTCTAGCAGATCTACGGACACACAAACGTCGAGCCCCTTCGCTATCCTACACAGCTAGCACACTGGCAGTTACCGTCAACTTGGAACCAGCCGCGCAGAAGGAAGGCGTCCTCCAACCGACGAACAGCGGATGCTCGCCGGCACACGCGAGCTGGCCGCACTCGAAGCTCTCGCGGCTCTCGTCTCGCTCTTTCCCGCAGAGCTCCGGGGATCCGGACGAGGAGGCTCTCTGCCTTCGCGGCACAACTTGAACCGCGAAAGCCGCAATGATCTTTGTCCAAGCTGCGCAGAAGCAGCAAAGCACTAAAACAGCAAACGTCTGGCCAAACTCTCACTTGAAAAGGGTCAGCACGGAAAGCTCTTGCTGCTCTTCACTCGCTCTTGGTAACGGCCCCGCCGGCGCAGAAGCATTGCGACTCTTCGCTTCCCTGGATGATTTGCTCACCAACACTTCTCATCAGCCACAGCCGGCTGCCCGGAGAAAAAAAGGGCTGTGAAGATAGTAGAAGGCACGAGTGTTGCCGCACGAGAAGTGCCTGCTCCGGAGGCTTCTTGCTAGCAGCACGAAAGGCACACGAACATTGTATCTCTGTGCTGCTTTCCTGAACAGCTTGCGCTGGGACAGTTCCAATCGTGTTTTCCAAGCTGTCCGGGGTGGTGAGGCACTAAAAGTGCGGATGTCTGGCGACTCTCCAACACGCGAACCGGCTGCTCTGAACGCCCTTACTGCTCTTCACGTGTGCTTTCTAGCAGATCTACGGACACACAAACGTCGAGCCCCTTCGCTATCCTACACAGCTAGCACACTGGCAGTTACCGTCAACTTGGAACCAGCCGCGCAGAAGGAAGGCGTCCTCCAACCGACGAACAGCGGATGCTCGCCGGCACACGCGAGCTGGCCGCACTCGAAGCTCTCGCGGCTCTCGTCTCGCTCTTTCCCGCAGAGCTCCGGGGATCCGGACGAGGAGGCTCTCTGCCTTCGCGGCACAACTTGAACCGCGAAAGCCGCAATGATCTTTGTCCAAGCTGCGCAGAAGCAGCAAAGCACTAAAACAGCAAACGTCTGGCCAAACTCTCACTTGAAAAGGGTCAGCACGGAAAGCTCTTGCTGCTCTTCACTCGCTCTTGGTAACGGCCCCGCCGGCGCAGAAGCATTGCGACTCTTCGCTTCCCTGGATGATTTGCTCACCAACACTTCTCATCAGCCACAGCCGGCTGCCCGGAGAAATAAAGGGCTGTGAAGATAGTAGAAGGCACGAGTGTTGCCGCACGAGAAGTGCCTGCTCCGGAGGCTTCTTGCTAGAAGCCCTAAAGTCACAAGAACATTGTATCTCTGTGCTGCTTTCCTGAACAGCTTGCGCTGGGACAGTTCCAATCGTGTTTTCCAAGCTGTCCGGGGTGGTGAGGCACTAAAAGTGCGGATGTCTGGCGACTCTCCAACACGCGAACCGGCTGCTCTGAAAGCCCTTACTGCTCTTCACGTGTGCTTTCTAGCAGATCTACGGACACACAAACGTCGAGCCCCTTCGCTATCCTACACAGCTAGCACACTGGCAGTTACCGTCAACTTGGAACCAGCCGCGCAGAAGGAAGGCGTCCTCCAACCGACGAACAGCGGATGCTCGCCGGCACACGCGAGCTGGCCGCACTCGAAGCTCTCGCGGCTCTCGTCTCGCTCTTTCCCGCAGAGCTCCGGGGATCCGGACGAGGAGGCTCTCTGCCTTCGCGGCACAACTTGAACCGCGAAAGCCGCAATGATCTTTGTCCAAGCTGCGCAGAAGCAGCAAAGCACTAAAACAGCAAACGTCTGGCCAAACTCTCACTTGAAAAGGGTCAGCACGGAAAGCTCTTGCTGCTCTTCACTCGCTCTTGGTAACGGCCCCGCCGGTGCAGAAGCATTGCGACTCTTCGCTTCCCTGGATGATTTGCCCACCAACACTTCTCATCAGCTAAAGCCGGCTGCCCGGAGGAGAAAACAGGGGCTACGAATATCCCCTCACAAGGGGATATTAGGCGCAAATTGCAAAAACTAAGACCTCCTGAAAACAGAGCCTTAGAAAGGTTATTAGAAGAAGCATGGAGAATATTTAGCAATCGAGAGGAAAGTTACAGGCAAGACGAGAAGAAAATACTAGCAGTGGTAAGAGAAAAATGAAAATCGGAAATTTAAAGTTAAACCAATGCGTGGGCTGACGCCTCTGGGTAGGAATCAATGTGCGATATATAAAAAGCCCGGACACTGGAAGAACGAGTGCCCTGAGCGCCAAAGGAACGCTAGATGGCGCAACAATCAAGGGAAAACGGTAGCTCACGTGGCTGAAGAAAATTGTCTAGCCGACCTCTCAGTAAAAATAAAGTTAGGGAAGAACAAAAAGAAATCAAATTTTTAGTAGACACGGGAGCGACTTATTCTGTTCTGAATCAAGCTTTGATGCCTCTGGAAAATGATTATATTACAGTGAAAAGTGCGACAGGCCAGACTGAAGAGGCTTGCTTTTGCAGACCCTTAAAATACAAATTGGGGAAGCAAGTGGGGATCCATAAATTTCTGTATATGCCAAATTCTCCAAAGGCCCTTCTTGCTAGGGATTTATTAGAACAACTAGAAGCAACAATCAAATTTAAGCAAGGGGAAGTTACTCTGGAGGTAAATGATCACCAATACGTTCAAATTATGAGTCTATCCTTGGTCAGTACCCCTGCAACAGGAGAAATTGGTGCAAGAATTGTTGACCAAGTATATCCCGGAGTCTGGGCAACCGATATACCGGGACGAGCAAAGAACGCACCACCAACAATAGTAAAACTAAAGGAGGGACAGAGTGCCATCAGGATCAAACAATACCCACTGAAAATGGAAGATAGGGAAGGAATTTGTCCCATCATAGAGCGGTTCATAGAACTAAGACTACTAAAAGAATGTGAGTCAGAATTCAATACACCTATGCTTCCAGTTAAGAAACCTGATGGGTCCTATAGGATAGTTCAAGACTTAAGAGCCATCAACAAAATAACAGCGGACCTATACCCTGTGGTAGCTAACACCTATACCCTATTAACCACGCTAAAACCTGATTTAGCTTGGTTTACGGTCCTAGATTTAAAAGATGCTTTCTTTTGCCTCCCTCTCCATGAAGCCAGCCAGAAAATTTTTGCTTTCGCATGGGAAAATCCCAAAAGTGGTCGAAAGACACATGGACGGTGTTGCCGTAGGGGTTTAAAAATAGCCCCACAGTTTTTGGGAATCAGCTAGCAAAGGACTTGGAATCATGGGAACCACCATCAGAAGAAGGGAAGGTGTTACAATATGTAGACAACCTTCTTATTGCAACCAGAACCAAAGAATCCTGTGTCATTGGGACCGTGAGTCTGTTACATTTCCTAAGACTACAGGGATATCGGGTTTCTAAGAAAAAGGCACAGGTGTTGTTACAACCCCAGGTCACGTACCTGGGGTACGAGATCAGTGCCGGACAACAGATCCTAGGACAAGCCCGGAAAGAGGCCATATGCCAAACCCCCCGACCACAAACTATAAAGGAACTACGGACATTCTTAGGAATGACGGGGTGGTGCCGACTTTGGATATGTGCTTATGGTCTGCTTGTTAAGCCCCTATATTCCCTGATAGCAGCTAACCAAAAGGATCTCCAGTGGGATGCTGAGTCAGATCGAGCCTTCCATCAGCTGAAGAAAGCCCTGATGTCGGCACCAGCACTGGGACTTCCTGATGTGAGTAAGCCATTTTTTCTATTTTCCCACGAAAAACAAGGAATGGCACTAGGAATATTGGCACAAGATTTGGGACCATACAGATGGGCGGTAGCATACTTCTCCAAACAGCTGGATGCCGCTGCGAAAGGGTGGCCCAGCTGTCTGAGAGCAGTAGCAGCTGTCATTCTAAACATTCAAGAAGCCCGAAAGTTCACTCTAGGCCAGAAAATGACTGTCCTAGTTTCCCATACTGTAGCTGCGGTCCTTGAAGCAAAAGGAGGGCATTGGCTTTCCCCACAAAGGTTCCTGAAATATCAAGCTATAATGGTTGAACAGGATGATGTTGAAATCGTGACCACAAACATCATCAATCCGGCCTCATTCCTTGATGGGAACATCGGGGAGCCAGTGAGTCATGACTGCTTGGAAACAATTGAAACCACGTATTCTAGTCAAACGGATCTTAAAGATGTCCCTATCGATGGAGCCGAACATTGGTTCACCGATGGAAGCAGCTATATGTTAAATGGAAGGCGGCATTCCGGATATGCTGTTACCACTTTCGAAAAGGTGATAGAGTCCAGGCCACTATCAGCCGACGTCTCGGCCCAAAAGGCCGAGATCATAGCCCTTACCCGAGCCCTGGAGAGAGCCCAGGGAAGGACTGTAAACATTTGGACTGACTTTAAATATGCCTTTGGGGTGGTACATGCCCATGGAGCAATATGGAAGGAAAGAGGACGGTTAAATTCTCATGGAAAAACCATCAAACACAGAAGAGATTTTGAAAATCCTGAATGCAGTCCAACTTCCCGAAAAGGTGGCAATTATGCATATTAAAGCACACCAGAAAGTGAGCACAGAATTGGAAAGAGGAAATGAGCTGGCAGATAGGGAAGCAAAACAAGCAGCTAGAGAAACAATCAAGGTAGAGGGTGCGCTAATTCCTGATGGACAGGTATTTCTAGAAGGTAAACCAGAATACACAAAGGAAGACGGCAAACTTATTAATGATCTAAAGGGATCATATAATGAGGAAGGGTGGGCCAATTACTACCCCTCACACGGGAGGGTAGTAATTCCCTCCTACATGATATGGTCAGTAGTCCGAGAAGAACATAGAAAAAGACACTGGGGGGGGGGGGGCGGGGGCGGGGCAGAAGCCCTATATAAAGATCTCTTCAGGAACATAATAGCGCGAAACTTATACACTACCGTTAGACAAGTAAGTCAACAATGTGATCTTTGTCTCCAGACTAATCCTAAAGTTGTAAAAGGGCCGAAACTTGAAAAAAATCGGAAAGGGGAATGGTCCGGGACAACATTGGCAGATTGATTTCTCAGAACTCCCTAGAAAAGGGGGGTACCGATACTTAGTAGTACTTACTGATACCTTTTCAGGCTGGCCAGAAGCTTCCCCGTGCAGAACTGCTAAAGCCCGGGAAGTAACCAAAATACTGCTCCAGGAAATAGTACCTAGGTTTGGAGTCCCAGCGGTAATGTCCTCGGATAGAGGACCACATTTTGTGTCCAGAATAGTACAAGAAATTAGCCACCATCTAGGGATAGATTGGCAATTACATACCTCTTACCGACCACAATCAAGTGGCCAGGTGGAGAAAATGAATCACCTAATCAAACAACAGATTGTCAAGTTGGGTCAGGAAACTAATCTAACTTGGCCTCAGTCTTTACCATTAGCTCTTATACAAATACGAACCAGACCAAGAGCAAGAGAAGGGCTTAGTCCATTCAAAATTCTATATGGCCGACCCTATGGGGTACAAAAGGGAACACCTTCACAAATTGGTGAAGAAATAATGACCTCCTATATGGTGGCACTAAACAAACAATCAAAAAGAATTGAAAAACATGTAATGGGAACACGTAGTAGGGGTCTGGATGGGCCTGTTCACGATATACAACCAGGGGACTACATATATGTCTCTTACAGAAAAAACCCCGGAACCACAGTGGACCGGACCTTTTCAAGTCCTCCTCACCACCTACATGGCAATTAAGGTAGAGGGACAGAACTCCTGCATACACCATACTCGGATCAAGAGAGCCTCTGCAACCCTGTGGAAAGTAACTCCAGACAACAACGAAGACTTGAGACTTAAACTCGTTCGAACGGATAAGGGCAGGAACAATGTGGGTAACAAGTATGTGAGCCAAAAGCAGTAGTGAACTGGTGGGACACCACAGCAAAGGATACCGGACAAAGAAACCAGGACCGGCCAGTAACTAATATTGCCCAAATCTGTCATCAGTGCAGTTTATATCTTATTTGTCATTTTATTATAGGAAATATAAAACCCATTTTAGTAGGTCACAGAAGGCAGTACATTATCTACAGAAGTAGCTGTACTAATCCTCTAGAACAACTACATCCTAAAATGACCAATTGTTTAACTGGAATTGTGATTGGGTTTGCAATATTTTCCTGCATTTTACCACTAACTTGTAATCAAAAGGACACCAAATGGCCGTGGTCTCACGCCTACCTTGGGTTTACAGGAAGCATGGGACCACCTTTTAAATGGTCGGGCTTAAACTTGGCCGCTGTGGTTATGCACGAAATGGAAATGTACTCAGGGCATGAGTGGGGCTGGGACAGAGGCAACAGGGATCCTTAATACTACGGTGCCCCCTGTTGTGATCTTCTTGATTAGCTTAGGAATTTTATTAATATTAACTATTATGCTGTACCTATGGGTTTGGAGAATGTTTAAGAAAGTAACACTGTCGTAACTGTGCCCCGATCACCAGACCAGACTACGCAGTCTCTCTCTCACTCCCCCACCCTCCAAGAGAACAGGGGGAGATAATATAAAGAAAAACGGCTCGAGGTTTGACATAAGGACAGGGAGAAATCCTTAAAGTTACCGTTACAGGCAAAACAGACTCCTCTTGGGGAAAACTATTCATTTATTACTACAAACAGCAAGATAATGAGACAGAGAACAAGATAACCTCCCTCCACCCCTCCCTCTTCCCAAGCTTAACATTATCTCTACTACCTTCCCCTCCCCGAGTTGCACAGGAAAGGGAAGAGGGAATGGGGATGGCGGTCAGTTCATCACACGTTGTTTTATGCCGCTGCTTCATGGTTGGGGGAAGACCTCCTCACATTCCTCCCCTGCCCTGTTGTGGGGTCCCTCCCATACATCACAGTCCTTCGTGAAACTGCTCCGGCGTGGGTCATCTCTTCCACGGAGTGCAGTCTCTCCAGAATGGCTGTCCCAGCGGGCCCTCCACGGGCCGATTCGGGCCCAGTCAGCAGCCTGGCAAGAGGCCAGAGAGTGAGGCCTGCAAGGCCCATGAGGCCTGTGCCTCCCCCTCTGTGCCTCTGCCCCCGCTCAGCTTCTTCACATCTTCTCTTCCCTCTTTTTTTTTTTTTCTTCTGTTTTCCCCTTCTTAAATATGTTATCGCAGAGGCGTTATCACGGAACATTCTGCTACCAATCGGCTCAGCTTTGGCCAGCAGCGGGTCCGCCCTAGGCCTGGCAGAATCCACTGAACAAAGGGGAGTGACTTCTAGCAGTTTCCTACAGAAGCTACCACATTAGCCCCCCCCCCCCCAACAAAACCGTGTATGATGCTTCATATCATTCAGGGAAACTGTTTAAGTAAAAGAATTTACTTAGTGTGATAAAAAGGGGGGATTGATATAGGGGACCACGTAGAAATGGGGACAATAAGTTAATCACAACTATATATGTATGCACTTAAAGAATTGCTGTAGTTCAGCCCCAATCGGGACCAGACTACACAGTCTCTCTCTCACTCCCCGCCCCCAAGAGAACAGGGGGAGATTTGGTAAACAAAAGAAAACCAGGGAAAAAACCAAACACGTGGGTTGAGATTGAACAAAAAGTAAATTTAACAGTAATGACAGAAGAAAACAAAACAGTGATGCAATACAAATACAGTATAATGGCTTACAACAAATCTCCACACTTAGTTTCTTCCAAGCAGCAGGAGGCTCCCTTCAGCACCCTCCTCGCTTATATACTGAGCATGATGTCAGATGGGATGGAACAGCCCTTTGGCTAATTTGGGTAAATTAACCCCAGCTGTTAGCTAATTAGTTAACTATCCCAGCCATAGGAGCTACCAGCTGCAGTTCTCCACCCAGCTCAGGTAAATATTAGCTCTATCCTAGCCAGAACCAGGACAAGAATATAGTTACAAAACATAGTCACGTAACCATATAGCTTAGAGAAACAATTAATGGAGGAGGAAGTCTGTTTTTTTTTCTTTTCCTGACGAAGGACTCATTTGTAAGGAGTGAGAAACAGTCTCGCATTATCTCAAGGGAGTGATTAGAAAGAACAAGAATTCAAAAACAGGATGGCATGTGTCACAAATACGTCTATAAACCTCCTTGCTAAGGTTAACAAGGACATGAATCAGCTCAAGCTGATAAGAACACTGCAGGCTTGCAGGATCATTGCATTCTAGGCTAAAGGTGAAAAGTACACCATGAAGAAGACCTACGGCCTTCATCCCAAAGACCACCGAAGACCCCTGCCCACAATTATTGGGAGAATTTGCGCAAGCGCGAAGGACTGATAAGCTGATTAGCATACGAAGCAAGAGTAGGTGGGTTTAGGTAATGAATATGTCTAGGCGTCAATTGAATATTCATTGTTTTATTGTATAAAAATGGGACGGTTTTCTACCTCGGGCATGCACGCTTGTGGTGGAGCGATCCCCCGTGCATCTGCACGCAATAAACATACCTAGTTTATAACTACCGAGTTACAGAGTCCATTTCCGTATGTCAATAGTAAGTGTCAGAATCCTGGTGATGCAGGAAAGCCGAGAGACCCAATGTTTTTGAGCTTGTAGATGCGGTGGGAAGAGTCGGTGAGGAGCAGCAAGAACTTTCAGAGCAGGCACTTCTGGTGTTGGAGTAATCGTCTGATGTTCGGGACTTATAAGATTTATTCTCAGAGGGCTGCCAGGTTGACTTGGTGGCAAATGTCAGAGTCCTGTTGGCCTAGGGAAGCCCAGAGCAATCGTCTGACGTTGGGGATAGTCCTAGTCAGTCCTAGACCACCAGGACTCCGACATTTTCCACCATTTCAAGCCGGCAGCCCTGTGAGCAGCTCTTGCTGCTCCTCACCGGTTGTTGACGCCACATCTACAACACCACAGACACTGGGGCTCCGGGCTTTCCCTGACGAACAGCGCTTCGACGTTTACCATCAACTGCACTGGAGCACCCACTAAAATATTACTCTAAAAAGCAAGAAAGTCGGACCATTGTTCCCACACCAAAAGTGCCAGCAACTAAAGCTCTTGCTGCTCCTCACCGGCAGTTGACGCCACATTTACAGCATCACAGACAATGGGGCTGCGGGCTTTCCCTGACGAACAGGGCTTCGACGTTTACCATCAACTGCACAAGGCCGCCCACTGGAGAAATACCCTAAAAATCACGAGCGTCGGACGATTGCTCCCATACCAAAAGTGCCAGCAACTAAAGATCTTCCTGCTCCTCACAGGCCATTCACACCACATCTACAGCACCACAGACACTGGGGCTCCGGGCTTTCCCTGACGAACAGGGCTTTGACGTTTACCATCAAGTGCACGGAAGAGCCCACTGAAAAAATACCCTAAAAATCACGAATGTCAGATGATTGCTCCCATACCAAAAGAGCCAGCAGCTCTTGCTGCTCCTCACCTGCCCTTCACACCGCATCTACAGGACCACAAACACCGGGGCTCTGGGCTTTCCCTGATGAACAGTGCTTCAACGTTTAACATCATCTGCACGGAAGCGTCCACTGAAAAAATATCCTAAAAATCACGAATGTCGGACGATTGCTCCCACACCAAAAATGCCAGCAACTAAAGCTCCTGCTGCTCCTCACCGGCCGTTGAGGCCGCATCTACAACACCACAGACATTGGGGCTCCGGGCTTTCCCTGACAGACAGCGCTTAGACGTTTACCATCTACTGCACAGGGCCGCCCACTGAAAATATAGCCTAAAAATCAAGAACCTCAGACGATTGCTCCAACACCAAAAGTGCCAGGAACTAAAGCTCTTCCTGTTCCTCACCCACCCTTCACACCACATCTACAGCACCACTGACACTGGCGCTCCGGGCTATCCCTGACGAACAGCGCTTTGACGTTTACCATCAACTGCATAGGAGCACCCACTAAAAAAAATACCATAAAAAATATGAATGTCTGACGATTGCTCCCACACCAAAAGTGCTAGCAACTCAAGCTCTTGCTGCTCCTCACCAGCCGCTAACGCCGCATCTACAGTACCACAGACACTGGGGCTCCGGGCTTTCTCTGACGAACAGCGCTTTGACGTTTACCAACAGCTGTACAGAAGCGCCCACAGAAAATATATCCCAAAATCACGAACGTTGGATGATTGCTCCCATACCAAAAGTGCCAGCAACTAAAGCACTTGCTGCTCCTCACCAGCAGTTGACTACGCATCTGCAGCACCACAGACATTGGGGCTCTGGGCTTTTCATGACCAACAGCGCTTCGACGTTTACCATCAACTGCATAGGAGCACCCACTAAAAAAAATACCATAAAAGGTACGAATGTCAGACGAATGCTCCCACAGCAAAAGTGCCAGCAACTCAAGCTCTCGCTGCTCCTCACCGGCCGTTCACGCCGCGTCTACAGCATCACAGGCAATGGGCCTTCTGGCTTTTCCGGACGAACAGCGCTTCGAAGTTTCCCATCAACTGCACAGGGCCGTCCACTGAAAAAATACCCTAAAAATCACGAATGTCGCACGATTGCTCCCACACCAACCGTGCCAGACACTAAAGCTCTTTCTGCACCTCACCAGCAACTGATGCCGCATCTACAGCACCACAGACACTGGGGCTGCGGGCTTTCCCTGACGATCAGCGCTTCGACGTTTACATCAGTCGAATGGAATTTCCCCTGAAAAGTACCCTAAAAATCATGAACGTCAGATGATTGCTCCCACACCAAAAGTGCCAGCCACTCAAGCTCTTGCTGCTCCTCAGCGGCCGTTGACACCGCATCTACAGCAGCACAGACACTGGGGCTCTGGGCTTTCCCAGATGAACAGCGCTTCGACTTTTACCATCAACTGCACGGAAGCGCCCACAGAAAAAAATATCCCAAAATCACGAAAGTCGGACGATTGCTCCCATACCAAAAGTGCCAGCAACTAAAGCACTTGCTGCTCCTCACCAGCAGTTGACTACGCATCTGCAGCACCACAGACATTGGGGCTCTGGGCTTTTAATGACCAACAGCGCTTCGACGTTTACCATCAACTGCATAGGAGCACCCACTAAAAAAAATACCATAAAAGGTACGAATGTCAGACGAATGCTCCCACAGCAAAAGTGCCAGCAACTCAAGCTCTCGCTGCTCCTCACTGGCCGTTCACGCCGCGTCTACAGCATCACAGACAATGGGGCTTCTGGCTTTTCCGGACGAACAGCGCTTCGAAGTTTCCCATCAACTGCCGTCCACTGAAAAAATACCCTAAAAATCACGAATGTCGTACGATTGCTCCCACACCAATCGTGCCAGACACTAAAGCTCTTTCTGCACCTCACCAGCCGTTGATGCCGCATCTACAGCACCACAGACATTGGGGCTGCGGGCTTTCCCTGACGAACAGCGCTTCGACGTTTACATCAGTCACACGGAAGTTCCCCTGAAAAGTACCCTAAAAATCATGAACGTCAGATGATTGCTCCCACACCAGAAGTGCCAGCAACTCAAGCTCTTGCTGCTCCTCACCGGCCGTTGATGCCACATCTACAACACAACAGACACTGGGGCTCCGGGCTTTCCCTGACCAAGAGCTCTTCAATGTCTACCATCAACTGCACGGAAGTGCCCACTGAAAAAATACCCTAAAAAACAGGACCAGCACTGACAAAATCCACTAAAAATCACCAACGTTGGACGATTGCTCCCATACCAAAAGTGCCAGCAACTCAAGCTCTTGCTGCTCCTCACCCGCCCATTACACCGCATCTAGAAAACCTCAGACACTGGGGCTCTGGGCTTTCCCTGACAAACAGGGCTTCGAGATATACCATTAAGTGCTCGGAAGCGCCCACTGAAACAAATATACTAAAAATCATGAATGTCGGACGATTGCTCCCACACCAAAAGTGCCAGCAACTCAAGCTCTTGCTGCTTATCACTAGCCATTGACGTCGCATCTACAGCACCACAGACACAGGGGGTCCAGGCTTTCCCTGATGAACAGCGCTTCGCCATTTTGCCATCAACAGAACAGGGCCGTCCACTGATAAAATACACTAAAAATCATAAATGTCTGACGATTGCTCCCACACCAAAAGTGCCAGACACTCAAGCTCTTGCTGCTTACCACTAGCCGTTGACGTCGCATCTACAGCACCACAGACATTGGGGGTCCAAGCTTTCCCACATGAACAGCGCTTCAGCATTTCCCATCAACTGCACAGTGCCGTCCACTGAAAAAATACCCTAAAAATCACGAACGTTGGACCATTGCTCCCACACCACAGCTGCCACAACTCAAGCTCTTGCTGCTCCTCAGCGGCCATTCATGCCGGTTCTACAGCACCAGTGACACTGGGGCTTCGGGATTTCCCTGACGAACAGCGCTTCGACGTTTACCATCAACTGCACGGAAGCGCCCACTGACAAAATACCCTAAAAATCACGAACGTCAGACGATTGCTCCCACACCAAAAGTGCTAGCAACTCAAGCTCTTGCTGCTCCTCACCGACTGTTGATGCCGTACATACAGCACCACAGACACTGCGGCTCCAGGCTTTCCCTGATGAACACCGCTTCCACGTTTACCATCAACTGCACAAAAGCGCCCGCTGAAAAAATACACTAAAAATCACAAATGTCAGATGATTGCTCCCACACCAAAAGTGCCACCAACTAAAGGTCTTGCTGATCCTAACCGGCCATTGGCAGCGCATCTACAGCACCACAGACATTTGGATTCCGGGCTTTCCCTGTCGAACTGCGCTTCTACATTTAACATCAACTGCACGGAAGCGCCCACTGAAAATATACTCGAAAAATCACGAACGTCGGACCATTGCTCCCATACGAAAAGTGCCAGCAACTAAAGCTCTTGCTGCTCCTCACAGGCTGTTGACACCGCATCTACAGCACCACCGACACTGGGGATTCGGGCTTTCCCTGACCCACAGCGCTTTGACTTTTACCATCAACGGCACGGAAGCGACCACGGAAAAAAAACGCAAAAAATCACAAACATCGGACGATTGCTCCCACACCGAAAGTGCCAGCAACGCAGGCTCTTGCTGCTCCTCACCTCCCCTTCACACGGCATCTACAGCACCACAGACACTGAGGCTCCGGACTTCCCATGAAGAACAGCGCTTCGACGTTTACCATCAACTGCACAGGGCTGCCCACGTCCAAAATGCCCCAAAATTCACGAAGGTCGGATGATTGCTCCCACAGCAAAAGTGCCAGCAACTCAAGCTCTTGCTGCTCCTCACCGGCCGTTGATGCCGCACATACAGCACCACAGACATTGGGGCTCCAGGCTTCCCATGACGAAGAGCGCTTTGAAGTTTACCATCAACTGCAGGGAAGAGCCCACTTAAAGATACCCTAAAAATCACGAATATCGGACGATTGCTCCCACACCAAAAGTGCCAGCCACTCAAGCTCTTGCTGCTCCTCACCGGCCGTTGACGCCTCTTCTACAGCACCACAGACACTGGGGCTGCGGTCTTTCCCTGACGAACAGCGCTTCGACATTATCGTAAAATGCACAGGAGTACCCACTAAAAACATTACCCTAAAAATCACGAACGTCGGACGATTGCTCCCACACCAAAAGGGCCAGCAACTTAAGCTCTTACTGCTCCTCAGCGGCTGTTGTCGCAGCATCTACAACAACACAGACACTGGTGCTTCAGGCTTTCCCTGATGAACAGCGTTTCGAAGTTTACCATCAACTGCACTGAAGCGCCCAGTGGAGAAATTACACAAAAAAACACGAACGTGGGACGATTGCTCCCACACCAAAAGTGCCAGCCACTCAAGCTCTTGCTGCTCCTCAGCGGCCATTGGCAGTGCACCTACAGCACCACAGACATTGGGGATTCGGGCTTTCCCTGACCAACAACGCTTCGAGGTTTACCACCAGCTGCACGTAGGCGCCCACTGAAAAAAACCCCGAAAAATCATGAACGTCGGACCATTGAACCCACACCAAAAGTGCCAGCCACTCAAGATCTTGCTGCTCCTCAGCGGCCATTGGCAGTCCACCTACAGCAGCACAGACATTGGGGCTCCGGGCTTTCCCTGACGAACAGGGCTTCGACGTTTACCACCAGCTACACCAGGGCGCTTACTGAAAAAAAACCCCGAAAAATCACGAACGTCGGACCATTGCTCCCACACCAAAAGTGCCAGCCACTCAAGCTCTTGCTGCTCCTCAGCGGCCATTGGCAGTGCACCTACAGCACCACAGACATTGGGGCTCCGGGCTTTCCCTGACGAACAGGGCTTTGACGTATACCACCAGCTGCACGTGGGCGCCCCCTGAAAAAGAAACCCCGAAAAATCACGAACGTCGGACGATTGCTCCCACACCAAAAGTGCCAGCAACTCAAGCTCTTGCTGCTCCTCAGCGGCCATTGGCAGCGCACCTACAGCACCACAGACATTGGGGCTCCGGGCTTTCCCTGACGAACAGGGCTTCGACGTTTACCACCAGCTACACGTGGGCCGCCCACTGAAAAAATACCCTAAAAATCACGAACGTCGGACGATTGCTCCCACACCAAAAGTGCCAGCCACTCAAGCTCTTGCTGCTCCTCAGCGGCCATTGGCAGCGCACCTACAGCAGCACAGACATTGGGGCTCCGGGCTTTCCCTGACGAACAGGGCTTCGACGTTTACCACCAGCTGCACAGTGCCGCTCCACTGAAAGAAAAACCCTAAAAATCACGAACGTGGGACCATTGCTCCCACACCAAAAGTGCCAGACACTCAAGCTCTTGCTGCTCCTCAGCGGCCATTGGCAGTGCACCTACAGCAGCACAGACACTGGGGCTCCGGGCTTTCCCTGACGAACAGGGCTTCGACGTTTACCACCAGCTACACGTGGGAGCCCCCTGACAAAAAACCCCGAAAAATCACGAACGTCGAACCATTGCTCCCACACCAAAAGTGCCAGCCACTCAAGCTCTTGCTGCTCCTCAGCGGCCATTGGAAGCGCACCTACAGCAGCACAGACATTGGGGCTCCGGGCTTTCCCTGACGAACAGGGCTTCGACGTTTACCACCAGCTGCACAAAAGCGCCCGCTGAAAGAAATACACAAAAAATCACGAACGTCGGACGATTGCTCCCACACCAAAAGTGCCAGCCACTCAAGCTCTTGCTGCTCCTCAGCGGCCATTGGCAGCGCACCTACAGCACCACAGACATTGGGGCTCCGGGCTTTCCCTGACGAACAGGGCTTCGACGTTTAACATCAGCTGCACGGAAGCGCCCACTGAAAAAAAACCCAAAAAATCACGAACGTCGGACCATTGCTCCCACACCAAAAGTGCCAGCCACTCAAGCTCTTGCTGCTCCTCAGCGGCCATTGACAGCGCACCTACAGCAGCACAGACATTGGGGCTCCGGGCTTTCCCTGACGAACAGGGCTTCGACGTTTACCACCAGCTGCACGGAAGCGACCACTGAAAAAAAACGCAAAAAATCATGAACGTCGGACGATTGCTCCCACACCAAAAGTGCCAGCCACTCAAGCTCTTGCTGCTCCTCAGCGGCCATTGGCAGCGCACCTACAGCAGCACAGACATTGGGGCTCCGGGCTTCCCCTGAAGAACAGGGCTTCGACGTTTACCACGAGCTGCACAGGGCTGCCCACTGTCCAAAATGCCCCAAAAATCACGAACGTGGGACGATTGCTCCCACAACAAAAGTGCCAGCCACTCAAGCTCTTGCTGCTCCTCGGCGGCCATTGGCAGCGCACCTACAGCACCACAGACATTGGGGCTCCGGGCTTTCCCTGACGAACAGGGCTTCGACGTTCACCACCAGCTGCATGTGCGCACCTCCTGAAAAAAAAATTTGAAAAATCACGAACGTCGGACCATTGCTCCCACACCAAAAGGGCCAGCCACTCAAGCTCTTTTTGCTCATCAGCGGTCATTGGCAGCGCACCTACAGCAGCACAGACATTGGGGCTCCGTGCTTTCCCTGAGAAACAGGGCTTCGACGTTTACCACCAGCTGCACTTGGGCGCCCCCTGAAAAAAAACCCCGAAAAATCACGAACGTCAGACGATTGCTCCCACACCAAAAGTGCCAGCCACTCAAGCTCTTGCTGCTCCTCAGCGGCCATTGGCACCGCACCTACAGCAGCACAGACATTGGGGCTCCGGGCTTTCCCTGACGAACAGGGCTTCGACGTTTATCACCAGCTGCTGCACCAGGGCGCTCACTGAAAATAAAACCTAAAAAATCACGAACGTCGGACCATTGCTCCCACACCAGAAGTGCTAGACACTCAAGCTCTTGCTGCTCCTCAGCGGCCATTGGCAGCGCACCTACAGCAGCACAGACATTGGGGCTCCGGGCTTTCCCTGACGAACAGCGCTTCGACGTTTACCATCAACTGCACGGAAGCGCCCACTGACAAAATACCCTAAAAATCAAGAACGTCAGACGATTGCTCCCACACCAAAAGTGCTAGCAACTCAAGCTCTTGCTGCTCCTCACCGACTGTTGATGCCGTACATACAGCACCACAGACACTGCGGCTCCAGGCTTTCCCTGATGAACACCGCTTCCACGTTTACCATCAACTGCATAAAAGCGCCCGCTGAAAAAATACACTAAAAATCACAAATGTCAGATGATTGCTCCCACACCAAAAGTGCCACCAACTAAAGGTCTTGCTGATCCTAACCGGCCATTGGCAGCGCATCTACAGCACCACAGACATTTGGATTCCGGGCTTTCCCTGTCGAACTGCGCTTCTACATTTAACATCAACTGCACGGAAGCGCCCACTGAAAATATACTCGAAAAATCACGAACGTCGGACCATTGCTCCCATACGAAAAGTGCCAGCAACTAAAGCTCTTGCTGCTCCTCACAGGCTGTTGACACCGCATCTACAGCACCACCGACACTGGGGATTCGGGCTTTCCCTGACCCACAGCGCTTTGACTTTTACCATCAACGGCACGGAAGCGACCACGGAAAAAAACGCAAAAAATCACAAACATCGGACGATTGCTCCCACACCGAAAGTGCCAGCAACGCAGGCTCTTGCTGCTCCTCACCTCCCCTTCACACGGCATCTACAGCACCACAGACACTGAGGCTCCGGACTTCCCATGAAGAACAGCGCTTCGACGTTTACCATCAACTGCACAGGGCTGCCCACGTCCAAAATGCCCCAAAATTCACGAAGGTCGGATGATTGCTCCCACAGCAAAAGTGCCAGCAACTCAAGCTCTTGCTGCTCCTCACCGGCCGTTGATGCCGCACCTACAGCACCACAGACATTGGGGCTCCAGGCTTCCCATGACGAAGAGCGCTTTGAAGTTTACCATCAACTGCAGGGAAGAGCCCACTTAAAGATACCCTAAAAATCACGAATATCGGACGATTGCTCCCACACCAAAAGTGCCAGCCACTCAAGCTCTTGCTGCTCCTCACCGGCCGTTGACGCCTCTTCTACAGCACCACAGACACTGGGGCTGCGGTCTTTCCCTGACGAACAGCGCTTCGACATTATCGTAAAATGCACAGGAGTACCCACTAAAAACATTACCCTAAAAATCACGAACGTCGGACGATTGCTCCCACACCAAAAGGGCCAGCAACTTAAGCTCTTACTGCTCCTCAGCGGCTGTTGTCGCAGCATCTACAACAACACAGACACTGGTGCTTCAGGCTTTCCCTGATGAACAGCGTTTCGAAGTTTACCATCAACTGCACTGAAGCGCCCAGTGGAGAAATTACACAAAAAAACACGAACGTGGGACGATTGCTCCCACACCAAAAGTGCCAGCCACTCAAGCTCTTGCTGCTCCTCAGCGGCCATTGGCAGTGCACCTACAGCACCACAGACATTGGGGATTCGGGCTTTCCCTGACCAACAACGCTTCGAGGTTTACCACCAGCTGCACGTAGGCGCCCACTGAAAAAAACCCCGAAAAATCATGAACGTCGGACCATTGAACCCACACCAAAAGTGCCAGCCACTCAAGATCTTGCTGCTCCTCAGCGGCCATTGGCAGTCCACCTACAGCAGCACAGACATTGGGGCTCCGGGCTTTCCCTGACGAACAGGGCTTCGACGTTTACCACCAGCTACACCAGGGCGCTTACTGAAAAAAAACCCCGAAAAATCACGAACGTCGCACCATTGCTCCCACACCAAAAGTGCCAGCCACTCAAGCTCTTGCTGCTCCTCAGCGGCCATTGGCAGTGCACCTACAGCACCACAGACATTGGGGCTCCGGGCTTTCCCTGACGAACAGGGCTTTGACGTATACCACCAGCTGCACGTGGGCGCCCCCTGAAAAAGAAACCCCGAAAAATCACGAACGTCGGACGATTGCTCCCACACCAAAAGTGCCAGCAACTCAAGCTCTTGCTGCTCCTCAGCGGCCATTGGCAGCGCATCTACAGCACCACAGACATTGGGGCTCCAGGCTTTCCCTGACGAACAGGGCTTCGCCGTTTGCCACCAGCTGCACAGGGGCGTCCACTGAAAAAATACACTAAAAATCACGAACGTCTGACGATTGCTCCCACACCAAAAGTGCCAGACACTCAAGCTCTTGCTGCTCCTCAGCGGCCGTTGGCAGCGCATCTACAGCACCACAGACATTGGGGCTCCGGGCTTTCCCTGACGAACAGGGCTTCAGCATTTCCCACCAGCTGCACAGTGGCCGTCCACTGAAAAAAAACCCTAAAAAATCACGAACGTTGGACCATTGCTCCCACACCACAGCTGCCAGCCACTCAAGCTCTTGCTGCTCCTCAGCGGCCATTGGCAGCGCACGGTTCTACAGCACCACAGACATTGGGGCTCCGGGCTTTCCCTGACGAACAGGGCTTCGACGTTTACCACCAACTGCACGGAAGCGCCCACTGACAAAATACCCTAAAAATCACGAACGTCAGACGATTGCTCCCACACCAAAAGTGCCAGCAACTCAAGCTCTTGCTGCTCCTCAGCCGACTGTTGGCAGCGTACATACAGCACCACAGACACTGGGGCTCCAGGCTTTCCCTGATGAACACCGCTTCCACGTTTACCATCAACTGCACAAAAGCGCCCGCTGAAAAAATACACTAAAAATCACGAATGTCAGATGATTGCTCCCACACCAAAAGTGCCAGCAACTAAAGCTCTTGCTGCTCCTCAGCGGCCATTGGCAGCGCATCTACAGCACCACAGACATTTGGATTCATGGCTTTCCCTGTCGAACAGGGCTTCTACATTTAACATCAACTGCACGGAAGCGCCCACTGAAAATATACTCGAAAAATCACGAACGTCGGACCATTGCTCCCACACGAAAAGTGCCAGCAACTCAAGCTCTTGCTGCTCCTCAGCGGCTGTTGACACCGCACCTACAGCACCACAGACATTGGGGCTTCGGGCTTTCCCTGACCCACAGGGCTTTGACTTTTACCACCAGCGGCACCAGGAAGCGACCACTGAAAAAAACCGCAAAAAATCACAAACATCGGACGATTGCTCCCACACCGAAAGTGCCAGCCACGCAGGCTCTTGCTGCTCCTCACCTCCCATTGGCACGGCATCTACAGCAGCACAGACACTGAGGCTCCGGGCTTCCCATGACGAACAGCGCTTCGACGTTTACCATCAACTGCACCAGGGCGCCCACTGTCCAAAATGCCCCAAAAATCACGAACGTCGGATGATTGCTCCCACACCAAAAGTGCCAGCAACTCAAGCTCTTGCTGCTCCTCAGCGGCCATTGGCAGCGCACCTACAGCACCACAGACATTGGGGCTCCAGGCTTTCCCATGACGAACAGGGCTTTGACGTTTACCATCAGCTGCATGTGCGCACCTCCTGAAAAAAAAATTCGAAAAATCACGAATATCGGACGATTGCTCCCACACCAAAAGTGCCAGCCACTCAAGCTCTTGCTGCTCCTCACCGGCCGTTGGCAGCGCACCTACAGCACCACAGACACTGGGGCTCCGGTCTTTCCCTGACGAACAGGGCTTCGACGTATATCACCAGCTGCACAGGAGTACCCACTGAAAAACATTACCCGAAAAATCACGAACGTCGGACGATTGCTCCCACACCAAAAGGGCCAGCCACTTAAGCTCTTGCTGCTCCTCAGCGGCTGTTGTCAGCAGCACCTACAGCAGCACAGACACTGGTGCTTCGGGCTTTCCCTGATGAACAGCGTTTCGAAGTTTACCATCAGCTGCACTGAAGCGCCCAGTGGAGAAATTACACCCAAAAAATCACGAACGTCGGACGATTGCTCCCACACCAAAAGTGCCAGCCACTCAAGCTCTTGCTGCTCCTCAGCGGCCATTGGCAGTGCACCTACAGCACCACAGACATTGGGGCTCCGGGCTTTCCCTGACCAACAGGGCTTCGACGTTTACCACCAGCTGCACGTGGGCGCCCACTGAAAAAAACCCCGAAAAATCATGAACGTCGGACCATTGCTCCCACACCAAAAGTGCCAGCCACTCAAGCTCTTGCTGCTCCTCAGCGGCCATTGGCAGTCCACCTACAGCAGCACAGACATTGGGGCTCCGGGCTTTCCCTGACGAACAGGGCTTCGACGTTTACCACCAGCTGCACCAGGGCGCTTACTGAAAAAAAACCCCGAAAAATCACGAACGTCGCACCATTGCTCCCACACCAAAAGTGCCAGCCACTCAAGCTCTTGCTGCTCCTCAGCGGCCATTGGCAGTGCACCTACAGCAGCACAGACATTGGGGCTCCGGGCTTTCCCTGACGAACAGGGCTTTGACGTTTACCACCAGCTGCACGTGGGCGCTCCCTGAAAAAGAAACCCTGAAAAATCACGAACGTCGGACGATTGCTCCCACACCAAAAGTGCCAGCCACTCAAGCTCTTGCTGCTCCTCACTAGCCATTGGCAGCGCACCTACAGCACCACAGACACAGGGGCTCCGGGCTTTCCCTGATGAACAGCGCTTCGCCATTTTACCAAGATCAACAGAACAGGGCCGTCCACTGATAAAATACACTAAAAATCATAAATGTCTGACGATTGCTCCCACACCAAAAGTGCCAGACACTCAAGCTCTTGCTGCTTACCACTAGCCATTGGCAGTCGCACCTACAGCACCACAGACATTGGGGGTCCAAGCTTTCCCTGATGAACAGGGCTTCAGCATTTACCATCAACTGCACCAGTGCCGTCCACTGAAAAAAAACCCTAAAAATCACGAACGTTGGACCATTGCTCCCACACCACAGCTGCCAGCAACTCAAGCTCTTGCTGCTCCTCAGCGGCCATTCACGCCGGTGCACCTACAGCAGCAGTGACACTGGGGCTTCGGGCTTTCCCTGACGAACAGCGCTTCGACGTTTACCATCAACTGCACGGAAGCGCCCACTGACAAAATACCCTAAAAATCACGAACGTCAGACGATTGCTCCCACACCAAAAGTGCTAGCAACTCAAGCTCTTGCTGCTCCTCACCGACTGTTGATGCAGCGTACATACAGCACCACAGACACTGCGGCTCCAGGCTTTCCCTGATGAACACCGCTTCCACGTTTACCATCAACTGCACAAAAGCGCCCGCTGAAAAAATACACTAAAAATCACAAATGTCAGATGATTGCTCCCACACCAAAAGTGCCACCAACTAAAGGTCTTGCTGATCCTAACCGGCCATTGGCAGCGCATCTACAGCACCACAGACATTTGGATTCCGGGCTTTCCCTGTCGAACTGCGCTTCTACATTTAACATCAACTGCACGGAAGCGCCCACTGAAAATATACTCGAAAAATCACGAACGTCGGACCATTGCTCCCATACGAAAAGTGCCAGCAACTAAAGCTCTTGCTGCTCCTCACAGGCTGTTGACACCGCATCTACAGCACCACCGACACTGGGGATTCGGGCTTTCCCTGACCCACAGCGCTTTGACTTTTACCATCAACGGCACCAGGAAGCGACCACGGAAAAAAAACGCAAAAAATCACAAACATCGGACGATTGCTCCCACACCGAAAGTGCCAGCAACGCAGGCTCTTGCTGCTCCTCACCTCCCCTTCACACGGCATCTACAGCACCACAGACACTGAGGCTCCGGACTTCCCATGAAGAACAGCGCTTCGACGTTTACCATCAACTGCACAGGGCTGCCCACGTCCAAAATGCCACCAAAATTCACGAAGGTCGGATGATTGCTCCCACAGCAAAAGTGCCAGCAACTCAAGCTCTTGCTGCTCCTCACCGGCCGTTGATGCAGCGCACATACAGCACCACAGACATTGGGGCTCCAGGCTTCCCATGACGAAGAGCGCTTTGAAGTTTACCATCAACTGCAGGGAAGAGCCCACTTAAAGATACCCTAAAAATCACGAATATCGGACGATTGCTCCCACACCAAAAGTGCCAGCCACTCAAGCTCTTGCTGCTCCTCACCGGCCGTTGACGCCTCTTCTACAGCACCACAGACACTGGGGCTGCGGTCTTTCCCTGACGAACAGCGCTTCGACATTATCGTAAAATGCACAGGAGTACCCACTGAAAAACATTACCCTAAAAATCACGAACGTCGGACGATTGCTCCCACACCAAAAGGGCCAGCAACTTAAGCTCTTACTGCTCCTCAGCGGCTGTTGTCGCAGCATCTACAACAACACAGACACTGGTGCTTCAGGCTTTCCCTGATGAACAGCGTTTCGAAGTTTACCATCAACTGCACTGAAGCGCCCAGTGGAGAAATTACACAAAAAAACACGAACGTGGGACGATTGCTCCCACACCAAAAGTGCCAGCCACTCAAGCTCTTGCTGCTCCTCAGCGGCCATTGGCAGTGCACCTACAGCACCACAGACATTGGGGATTCGGGCTTTCCCTGACCAACAACGCTTCGAGGTTTACCACCAGCTGCACGTAGGCGCCCACTGAAAAAAAACCCCGAAAAATCATGAACGTCGGACCATTGAACCCACACCAAAAGTGCCAGCCACTCAAGATCTTGCTGCTCCTCAGCGGCCATTGGCAGTCCACCTACAGCAGCACAGACATTGGGGCTCCGGGCTTTCCCTGACGAACAGGGCTTCGACGTTTACCACCAGCTACACCAGGGCGCTTACTGAAAAAAAACCCCGAAAAATCACGAACGTCGCAACATTGCTCCCACACCAAAAGTGCCAGCCACTCAAGCTCTTGCTGCTCCTCAGCGGCCATTGGCAGTGCACCTACAGCACCACAGACATTGGGGCTCCGGGCTTTCCCTGACGAACAGGGCTTTGACGTATACCACCAGCTGCACGTGGGCGCCCCCTGAAAAAGAAACCCCGAAAAATCACGAACGTCGGACGATTGCTCCCACACCAAAAGTGCCAGCAACTCAAGCTCTTGCTGCTTATCACTAGCCATTGACGTCGCATCTACAGCACCACAGACACAGGGGGTCCAGGCTTTCCCTGATGAACAGCGCTTCGCCATTTTGCCATCAACAGAACAGGGCCGTCCACTGATAAAATACACTAAAAATCATAAATGTCTGACGATTGCTCCCACACCAAAAGTGCCAGACACTCAAGCTCTTGCTGCTTACCACTAGCCGTTGACGTCGCATCTACAGCACCACAGACATTGGGGGTCCAAGCTTTCCCACATGAACAGCGCTTCAGCATTTCCCATCAACTGCACAGTGCCGTCCACTGAAAAAATACCCTAAAAATCACGAACGTTGGACCATTGCTCCCACACCACAGCTGCCACAACTCAAGCTCTTGCTGCTCCTCAGCGGCCATTCACGCCGGTTCTACAGCACCAGTGACACTGGGGCTTCGGGATTTCCCTGACGAACAGCGCTTCGACGTTTACCATCAACTGCACGGAAGCGCCCACTGACAAAATACCCTAAAAATCACGAACGTCAGACGATTGCTCCCACACCAAAAGTGCTAGCAACTCAAGCTCTTGCTGCTCCTCACCGACTGTTGATGCCGTACATACAGCACCACAGACACTGCGGCTCCAGGCTTTCCCTGATGAACACCGCTTCCACGTTTACCATCAACTGCACAAAAGCGCCCGCTGAAAAAATACACTAAAAATCACAAATGTCAGATGATTGCTCCCACACCAAAAGTGCCACCAACTAAAGGTCTTGCTGATCCTAACCGGCCATTGGCAGCGCATCTACAGCACCACAGACATTTGGATTCCGGGCTTTCCCTGTCGAACTGCGCTTCTACATTTAACATCAACTGCACGGAAGCGCCCACTGAAAATATACTCGAAAAATCACGAACGTCGGACCATTGCTCCCATACGAAAAGTGCCAGCAACTAAAGCTCTTGCTGCTCCTCACAGGCTGTTGACACCGCATCTACAGCACCACCGACACTGGGGATTCGGGCTTTCCCTGACCCACAGCGCTTTGACTTTTACCATCAACGGCACGGAAGCGACCACGGAAAAAAAACGCAAAAAATCACAAACATCGGACGATTGCTCCCACACCGAAAGTGCCAGCAACGCAGGCTCTTGCTGCTCCTCACCTCCCCTTCACACGGCATCTACAGCACCACAGACACTGAGGCTCCGGACTTCCCATGAAGAACAGCGCTTCGACGTTTACCATCAACTGCACAGGGCTGCCCACGTCCAAAATGCCCCAAAATTCACGAAGGTCGGATGATTGCTCCCACAACAAAAGTGCCAGCCACTCAAGCTCTTGCTGCTCCTCGGCGGCCATTGGCAGCGCACCTACAGCACCACAGACATTGGGGCTCCGGGCTTTCCCTGACGAACAGGGCTTCGACGTTCACCACCAGCTGCATGTGCGCACCTCCTGAAAAAAATTCGAAAAATCACGAACGTCGGACCATTGCTCCCACACCAAAAGGGCCAGCCACTCAAGCTCTTTTTGCTCATCAGCGGTCATTGGCAGCGCACCTACAGCAGCACAGACATTGGGGCTCCGTGCTTTCCCTGAGAAACAGGGCTTCGACGTATACCACCAGCTGCACTTGGGCGCCCCTGAAAAAAAAACCCCGAAAAATCACGAACGTCAGACGATTGCTCCCACACCAAAAGTGCCAGCCACTCAAGCTCTTGCTGCTCCTCAGCGGCCATTGGCACCGCACCTACAGCAGCACAGACATTGGGGCTCCGGGCTTTCCCTGACGAACAGGGCTTCGACGTTTATCACCAGCTGCTGCACCAGGGCGCTCACTGAAAATAAAACCTAAAAAATCACGAACGTCGGACCATTGCTCCCACACCAGAAGTGCTAGACACTCAAGCTCTTGCTGCTCCTCAGCGGCCATTGGCAGCGCACCTACAGCAGCACAGACATTGGGGCTCCGGGCTTTCCCTGACGAACAGCGCTTCGACGTTTACCATCAACTGCACGGAAGCGCCCACTGACAAAATACCCTAAAAATCAAGAACGTCAGACGATTGCTCCCACACCAAAAGTGCTAGCAACTCAAGCTCTTGCTGCTCCTCACCGACTGTTGATGCCGTACATACAGCACCACAGACACTGCGGCTCCAGGCTTTCCCTGATGAACACCGCTTCCACGTTTACCATCAACTGCATAAAAGCGCCCGCTGAAAAAATACACTAAAAATCACAAATGTCAGATGATTGCTCCCACACCAAAAGTGCCACCAACTAAAGGTCTTGCTGATCCTAACCGGCCATTGGCAGCGCATCTACAGCACCACAGACATTTGGATTCATGGCTTTCCCTGTCGAACTGCGCTTCTACATTTAACATCAACTGCACGGAAGCGCCCACTGAAAATATACTCGAAAAATCACGAACGTCGGACCATTGCTCCCATACGAAAAGTGCCAGCAACTAAAGCTCTTGCTGCTCCTCACAGGCTGTTGACACCGCATCTACAGCACCACCGACACTGGGGATTCGGGCTTTCCCTGACCCACAGCGCTTTGACTTTTACCATCAACGGCACGGAAGCGACCACGGAAAAAAAACGCAAAAAATCACAAACATCGGACGATTGCTCCCACACCGAAAGTGCCAGCAACGCAGGCTCTTGCTGCTCCTCACCTCCCCTTCACACGGCATCTACAGCACCACAGACACTGAGGCTCCGGACTTCCCATGAAGAACAGCGCTTCGACGTTTACCATCAACTGCACAGGGCTGCCCACGTCCAAAATGCCCCAAAATTCACGAAGGTCGGATGATTGCTCCCACAGCAAAAGTGCCAGCAACTCAAGCTCTTGCTGCTCCTCACCGGCCGTTGATGCCGCACATACAGCACCACAGACATTGGGGCTCCAGGCTTCCCATGACGAAGAGCGCTTTGAAGTTTACCATCAACTGCAGGGAAGAGCCCACTTAAAGATACCCTAAAAATCACGAATATCGGACGATTGCTCCCACACCAAAAGTGCCAGCCACTCAAGCTCTTGCTGCTCCTCACCGGCCGTTGACGCCTCTTCTACAGCACCACAGACACTGGGGCTGCGGTCTTTCCCTGACGAACAGCGCTTCGACATTATCGTAAAATGCACAGGAGTACCCACTAAAAACATTACCCTAAAAATCACGAACGTCGGACGATTGCTCCCACACCAAAAGGGCCAGCAACTTAAGCTCTTACTGCTCCTCAGCGGCTGTTGTCGCAGCATCTACAACAACACAGACACTGGTGCTTCAGGCTTTCCCTGATGAACAGCGTTTCGAAGTTTACCATCAACTGCACTGAAGCGCCCAGTGGAGAAATTACACAAAAAAACACGAACGTGGGACGATTGCTCCCACACCAAAAGTGCCAGCCACTCAAGCTCTTGCTGCTCCTCAGCGGCCATTGGCAGTGCACCTACAGCACCACAGACATTGGGGATTCGGGCTTTCCCTGACCAACAACGCTTCGAGGTTTACCACCAGCTGCACGTAGGCGCCCACTGAAAAAAACCCCGAAAAATCATGAACGTCGGACCATTGAACCCACACCAAAAGTGCCAGCCACTCAAGATCTTGCTGCTCCTCAGCGGCCATTGGCAGTCCACCTACAGCAGCACAGACATTGGGGCTCCGGGCTTTCCCTGACGAACAGGGCTTCGACGTTTACCACCAGCTACACCAGGGCGCTTACTGAAAAAAAAAACCCCGAAAAATCACGAACGTCGCACCATTGCTCCCACACCAAAAGTGCCAGCCACTCAAGCTCTTGCTGCTCCTCAGCGGCCATTGGCAGTGCACCTACAGCACCACAGACATTGGGGCTCCGGGCTTTCCCTGACGAACAGGGCTTTGACGTATACCACCAGCTGCACGTGGGCGCCCCCTGAAAAAGAAACCCCGAAAAATCACGAACGTCGGACGATTGCTCCCACACCAAAAGTGCCAGCAACTCAAGCTCTTGCTGCTTATCACTAGCCATTGACGTCGCATCTACAGCACCACAGACACAGGGGGTCCAGGCTTTCCCTGATGAACAGCGCTTCGCCATTTTGCCATCAACAGAACAGGGCCGTCCACTGATAAAATACACTAAAAATCATAAATGTCTGACGATTGCTCCCACACCAAAAGTGCCAGACACTCAAGCTCTTGCTGCTTACCACTAGCCGTTGACGTCGCATCTACAGCACCACAGACATTGGGGGTCCAAGCTTTCCCACATGAACAGCGCTTCAGCATTTCCCATCAACTGCACAGTGCCGTCCACTGAAAAAATACCCTAAAAATCACGAACGTTGGACCATTGCTCCCACACCACAGCTGCCAGCAACTCAAGCTCTTGCTGCTCCTCAGCGGCCATTCACGCCGGTTCTACAGCACCAGTGACACTGGGGCTTCGGGATTTCCCTGACGAACAGCGCTTCGACGTTTACCATCAACTGCACGGAAGCGCCCACTGACAAAATACCCTAAAAATCACGAACGTCAGACGATTGCTCCCACACCAAAAGTGCTAGCAACTCAAGCTCTTGCTGCTCCTCACCGACTGTTGATGCCGTACATACAGCACCACAGACACTGCGGCTCCAGGCTTTCCCTGATGAACACCGCTTCCACGTTTACCATCAACTGCACAAAAGCGCCCGCTGAAAAAATACACTAAAAATCACAAATGTCAGATGATTGCTCCCACACCAAAAGTGCCACCAACTAAAGGTCTTGCTGATCCTAACCGGCCATTGGCAGCGCATCTACAGCACCACAGACATTTGGATTCCGGGCTTTCCCTGTCGAACTGCGCTTCTACATTTAACATCAACTGCACGGAAGCGCCCACTGAAAATATACTCGAAAAATCACGAACGTCGGACCATTGCTCCCATACGAAAAGTGCCAGCAACTAAAGCTCTTGCTGCTCCTCACAGGCTGTTGACACCGCATCTACAGCACCACCGACACTGGGGATTCGGGCTTTCCCTGACCCACAGCGCTTTGACTTTTACCATCAACGGCACGGAAGCGACCACGGAAAAAAAACGCAAAAAATCACAAACATCGGACGATTGCTCCCACACCGAAAGTGCCAGCAACGCAGGCTCTTGCTGCTCCTCACCTCCCCTTCACACGGCATCTACAGCACCACAGACACTGAGGCTCCGGACTTCCCATGAAGAACAGCGCTTCGACGTTTACCATCAACTGCACAGGGCTGCCCACGTCCAAAATGCCCCAAAATTCACGAAGGTCGGATGATTGCTCCCACAGCAAAAGTGCCAGCAACTCAAGCTCTTGCTGCTCCTCACCGGCCGTTGATGCCGCACATACAGCACCACAGACATTGGGGCTCCAGGCTTCCCATGACGAAGAGCGCTTTGAAGTTTACCATCAACTGCAGGGAAGAGCCCACTTAAAGATACCCTAAAAATCACGAATATCGGACGATTGCTCCCACACCAAAAGTGCCAGCCACTCAAGCTCTTGCTGCTCCTCACCGGCCGTTGACGCCTCTTCTACAGCACCACAGACACTGGGGCTGCGGTCTTTCCCTGACGAACAGCGCTTCGACATTATCGTAAAATGCACAGGAGTACCCACTAAAAACATTACCCTAAAAATCACGAACGTCGGACGATTGCTCCCACACCAAAAGGGCCAGCAACTTAAGCTCTTACTGCTCCTCAGCGGCTGTTGTCGCAGCATCTACAACAACACAGACACTGGTGCTTCAGGCTTTCCCTGATGAACAGCGTTTCGAAGTTTACCATCAACTGCACTGAAGCGCCCAGTGGAGAAATTACACAAAAAAACACGAACGTGGGACGATTGCTCCCACACCAAAAGTGCCAGCCACTCAAGCTCTTGCTGCTCCTCAGCGGCCATTGGCAGTGCACCTACAGCACCACAGACATTGGGGATTCGGGCTTTCCCTGACCAACAACGCTTCGAGGTTTACCACCAGCTGCACGTAGGCGCCCACTGAAAAAAACCCCGAAAAATCATGAACGTCGGACCATTGAACCCACACCAAAAGTGCCAGCCACTCAAGATCTTGCTGCTCCTCAGCGGCCATTGGCAGTCCACCTACAGCAGCACAGACATTGGGGCTCCGGGCTTTCCCTGACGAACAGGGCTTCGACGTTTACCACCAGCTACACCAGGGCGCTTACTGAAAAAAAAACCCCGAAAAATCACGAACGTCGCAACATTGCTCCCACACCAAAAGTGCCAGCCACTCAAGTTCTTGCTGCTCCTCAGCGGCCATTGGCAGTGCACCTACAGCACCACAGACATTGGGGCTCCGGGCTTTCCCTGACGAACAGGGCTTTGACGTATACCACCAGCTGCACGTGGGCGCCCCCTGAAAAAGAAACCCCGAAAAATCACGAACGTCGGACGATTGCTCCCACACCAAAAGTGCCAGCAACTCAAGCTCTTGCTGCTTATCACTAGCCATTGACGTCGCATCTACAGCACCACAGACACAGGGGGTCCAGGCTTTCCCTGATGAACAGCGCTTCGCCATTTTGCCATCAACAGAACAGGGCCGTCCACTGATAAAATACACTAAAAATCATAAATGTCTGACGATTGCTCCCACACCAAAAGTGCCAGACACTCAAGCTCTTGCTGCTTACCACTAGCCGTTGACGTCGCATCTACAGCACCACAGACATTGGGGGTCCAAGCTTTCCCACATGAACAGCGCTTCAGCATTTCCCATCAACTGCACAGTGCCGTCCACTGAAAAAATACCCTAAAAATCACGAACGTTGGACCATTGCTCCCACACCACAGCTGCCACAACTCAAGCTCTTGCTGCTCCTCAGCGGCCATTGGCACGCCGGTTCTACAGCACCAGTGACACTGGGGCTTCGGGATTTCCCTGACGAACAGCGCTTCGACGTTTACCATCAACTGCACGGAAGCGCCCACTGACAAAATACCCTAAAAATCACGAACGTCAGACGATTGCTCCCACACCAAAAGTGCTAGCAACTCAAGCTCTTGCTGCTCCTCACCGACTGTTGATGCCGTACATACAGCACCACAGACACTGCGGCTCCAGGCTTTCCCTGATGAACACCGCTTCCACGTTTACCATCAACTGCACAAAAGCGCCCGCTGAAAAAATACACTAAAAATCACAAATGTCAGATGATTGCTCCCACACCAAAAGTGCCACCAACTAAAGGTCTTGCTGATCCTAACCGGCCATTGGCAGCGCATCTACAGCACCACAGACATTTGGATTCCGGGCTTTCCCTGTCGAACTGCGCTTCTACATTTAACATCAACTGCACGGAAGCGCCCACTGAAAATATACTCGAAAAATCACGAACGTCGGACCATTGCTCCCATACGAAAAGTGCCAGCAACTAAAGCTCTTGCTGCTCCTCACAGGCTGTTGACACCGCATCTACAGCACCACCGACACTGGGGATTCGGGCTTTCCCTGACCCACAGCGCTTTGACTTTTACCATCAACGGCACGGAAGCGACCACGGAAAAAAAACGCAAAAAATCACAAACATCGGACGATTGCTCCCACACCGAAAGTGCCAGCAACGCAGGCTCTTGCTGCTCCTCACCTCCCCTTCACACGGCATCTACAGCACCACAGACACTGAGGCTCCGGACTTCCCATGAAGAACAGCGCTTCGACGTTTACCATCAACTGCACAGGGCTGCCCACGTCCAAAATGCCCCAAAATTCACGAAGGTCGGATGATTGCTCCCACAACAAAAGTGCCAGCCACTCAAGCTCTTGCTGCTCCTCGGCGGCCATTGGCAGCGCACCTACAGCACCACAGACATTGGGGCTCCGGGCTTTCCCTGACGAACAGGGCTTCGACGTTCACCACCAGCTGCATGTGCGCACCTCCTGAAAAAAATTCGAAAAATCACGAACGTCGGACCATTGCTCCCACACCAAAAGGGCCAGCCACTCAAGCTCTTTTTGCTCATCAGCGGTCATTGGCAGCGCACCTACAGCAGCACAGACATTGGGGCTCCGTGCTTTCCCTGAGAAACAGGGCTTCGACGTATACCACCAGCTGCACTTGGGCGCCCCCTGAAAAAAAACCCCGAAAAATCACGAACGTCAGACGATTGCTCCCACACCAAAAGTGCCAGCCACTCAAGCTCTTGCTGCTCCTCAGCGGCCATTGGCACCGCACCTACAGCAGCACAGACATTGGGGCTCCGGGCTTTCCCTGACGAACAGGGCTTCGACGTTTATCACCAGCTGCTGCACCAGGGCGCTCACTGAAAATAAAACCTAAAAAATCACGAACGTCGGACCATTGCTCCCACACCAGAAGTGCTAGACACTCAAGCTCTTGCTGCTCCTCAGCGGCCATTGGCAGCGCACCTACAGCAGCACAGACATTGGGGCTCCGGGCTTTCCCTGACGAACAGCGCTTCGACGTTTACCATCAACTGCACGGAAGCGCCCACTGACAAAATACCCTAAAATCAAGAACGTCAGACGATTGCTCCCACACCAAAAGTGCTAGCAACTCAAGCTCTTGCTGCTCCTCACCGACTGTTGATGCCGTACATACAGCACCACAGACACTGCGGCTCCAGGCTTTCCCTGATGAACACCGCTTCCACGTTTACCATCAACTGCATAAAAGCGCCCGCTGAAAAAATACACTAAAAATCACAAATGTCAGATGATTGCTCCCACACCAAAAGTGCCACCAACTAAAGGTCTTGCTGATCCTAACCGGCCATTGGCAGCGCATCTACAGCACCACAGACATTTGGATTCATGGCTTTCCCTGTCGAACTGCGCTTCTACATTTAACATCAACTGCACGGAAGCGCCCACTGAAAATATACTCGAAAAATCACGAACGTCGGACCATTGCTCCCATACGAAAAGTGCCAGCAACTAAAGCTCTTGCTGCTCCTCACAGGCTGTTGACACCGCATCTACAGCACCACCGACACTGGGGATTCGGGCTTTCCCTGACCCACAGCGCTTCGACTTTTACCATCAACGGCACGGAAGCGACCACGGAAAAAAAACGCAAAAAATCACAAACATCAGACGATTGCTCCCACACCGAAAGTGCCAGCAACGCAGGCTCTTGCTGCTCCTCACCTCCCCTTCACACGGCATCTACAGCACCACAGACACTGAGGCTCCGGACTTCCCATGAAGAACAGCGCTTCGACGTTTACCATCAACTGCACAGGGCTGCCCACGTCCAAAATGCCCCAAAATTCACGAAGGTCGGATGATTGCTCCCACAGCAAAAGTGCCAGCAACTCAAGCTCTTGCTGCTCCTCACCGGCCGTTGATGCCGCACATACAGCACCACAGACATTGGGGCTCCAGGCTTCCCATGACGAAGAGCGCTTTGAAGTTTACCATCAACTGCAGGGAAGAGCCCACTTAAAGATACCCTAAAAATCACGAATATCGGACGATTGCTCCCACACCAAAAGTGCCAGCCACTCAAGCTCTTGCTGCTCCTCACCGGCCGTTGACGCCTCTTCTACAGCACCACAGACACTGGGGCTGCGGTCTTTCCCTGACGAACAGCGCTTCGACATTATCGTAAAATGCACAGGAGTACCCACTAAAAACATTACCCTAAAAATCACGAACGTCGGACGATTGCTCCCACACCAAAAGGGCCAGCAACTTAAGCTCTTACTGCTCCTCAGCGGCTGTTGTCGCAGCATCTACAACAACACAGACACTGGTGCTTCAGGCTTTCCCTGATGAACAGCGTTTCGAAGTTTACCATCAACTGCACTGAAGCGCCCAGTGGAGAAATTACACAAAAAAACACGAACGTGGGACGATTGCTCCCACACCAAAAGTGCCAGCCACTCAAGCTCTTGCTGCTCCTCAGCGGCCATTGGCAGTGCACCTACAGCACCACAGACATTGGGGATTCGGGCTTTCCCTGACCAACAACGCTTCGAGGTTTACCACCAGCTGCACGTAGGCGCCCACTGAAAAAAACCCCGAAAAATCATGAACGTCGGACCATTGAACCCACACCAAAAGTGCCAGCCACTCAAGATCTTGCTGCTCCTCAGCGGCCATTGGCAGTCCACCTACAGCAGCACAGACATTGGGGCTCCGGGCTTTCCCTGACGAACAGGGCTTCGACGTTTACCACCAGCTACACCAGGGCGCTTACTGAAAAAAACCCCGAAAAATCACGAACGTCGCACCATTGCTCCCACACCAAAAGTGCCAGCCACTCAAGCTCTTGCTGCTCCTCAGCGGCCATTGGCAGTGCACCTACAGCACCACAGACATTGGGGCTCCGGGCTTTCCCTGACGAACAGGGCTTTGACGTATACCACCAGCTGCACGTGGGCGCCCCCTGAAAAAGAAACCCTGAAAAATCACGAACGTCGGACGATTGCTCCCACACCAAAAGTGCCAGCAACTCAAGCTCTTGCTGCTTATCACTAGCCATTGACGTCGCATCTACAGCACCACAGACACAGGGGGTCCAGGCTTTCCCTGATGAACAGCGCTTCGCCATTTTGCCATCAACAGAACAGGGCCGTCCACTGATAAAATACACTAAAAATCATAAATGTCTGACGATTGCTCCCACACCAAAAGTGCCAGACACTCAAGCTCTTGCTGCTTACCACTAGCCGTTGACGTCGCATCTACAGCACCACAGACATTGGGGGTCCAAGCTTTCCCACATGAACAGCGCTTCAGCATTTCCCATCAACTGCACAGTGCCGTCCACTGAAAAAATACCCTAAAAATCACGAACGTTGGACCATTGCTCCCACACCACAGCTGCCACAACTCAAGCTCTTGCTGCTCCTCAGCGGCCATTCACGCCGGTTCTACAGCACCAGTGACACTGGGGCTTCGGGATTTCCCTGACGAACAGCGCTTCGACGTTTACCATCAACTGCACGGAAGCGCCCACTGACAAAATACCCTAAAAATCACGAACGTCAGACGATTGCTCCCACACCAAAAGTGCTAGCAACTCAAGCTCTTGCTGCTCCTCACCGACTGTTGATGCCGTACATACAGCACCACAGACACTGCGGCTCCAGGCTTTCCCTGATGAACACTGCTTCCACGTTTACCATCAACTGCACAAAAGCGCCCGCTGAAAAAATACACTAAAAATCACAAATGTCAGATGATTGCTCCCACACCAAAAGTGCCACCAACTAAAGGTCTTGCTGATCCTAACCGGCCATTGGCAGCGCATCTACAGCACCACAGACATTTGGATTCCGGGCTTTCCCTGTCGAACTGCGCTTCTACATTTAACATCAACTGCACGGAAGCGCCCACTGAAAATATACTCGAAAAATCACGAACGTCGGACCATTGCTCCCATACGAAAAGTGCCAGCAACTAAAGCTCTTGCTGCTCCTCACAGGCTGTTGACACCGCATCTACAGCACCACCGACACTGGGGATTCGGGCTTTCCCTGACCCACAGCGCTTTGACTTTTACCATCAACGGCACGGAAGCGACCACGGAAAAAAACGCAAAAAATCACAAACATCGGACGATTGCTCCCACACCGAAAGTGCCAGCAACGCAGGCTCTTGCTGCTCCTCACCTCCCCTTCACACGGCATCTACAGCACCACAGACACTGAGGCTCCGGACTTCCCATGAAGAACAGCGCTTCGACGTTTACCATCAACTGCACAGGGCTGCCCACGTCCAAAATGCCCCAAAATTCACGAAGGTCGGATGATTGCTCCCACAGCAAAAGTGCCAGCAACTCAAGCTCTTGCTGCTCCTCACCGGCCGTTGATGCCGCACATACAGCACCACAGACATTGGGGCTCCAGGCTTCCCATGACGAAGAGCGCTTTGAAGTTTACCATCAACTGCAGGGTAGAGCCCACTTAAAGATACCCTAAAAATCACGAATATCGGACGATTGCTCCCACACCAAAAGTGCCAGCCACTCAACTCTTGCTGCTCCTCACCGGCCGTTGACGCCTCTTCTACAGCACCACAGACACTGGGGCTGCGGTCTTTCCCTGACGAACAGCGCTTCGACATTATCGTAAAATGCACAGGAGTACCCACTAAAAACATTACCCTAAAAATCACGAACGTCGGACGATTGCTCCCACACCAAAAGGGCCAGCAACTTAAGCTCTTACTGCTCCTCAGCGGCTGTTGTCGCAGCATCTACAACAACACAGACACTGGTGCTTCAGGCTTTCCCTGATGAACAGCGTTTCGAAGTTTACCATCAACTGCACTGAAGCGCCCAGTGGAGAAATTACACAAAAAAACACGAACGTGGGACGATTGCTCCCACACCAAAAGTGCCAGCCACTCAAGCTCTTGCTGCTCCTCAGCGGCCATTGGCAGTGCACCTACAGCACCACAGACATTGGGGATTCGGGCTTTCCCTGACCAACAACGCTTCGAGGTTTACCACCAGCTGCACGTAGGCGCCCACTGAAAAAAAACCCCGAAAAATCATGAACGTCGGACCATTGAACCCACACCAAAAGTGCCAGCCACTCAAGATCTTGCTGCTCCTCAGCGGCCATTGGCAGTCCACCTACAGCAGCACAGACATTGGGGCTCCGGGCTTTCCCTGACGAACAGGGCTTCGACGTTTACCACCAGCTACACCAGGGCGCTTACTGAAAAAAAACCCCGAAAAATCACGAACGTCGCACCATTGCTCCCACACCAAAAGTGCCAGCCACTCAAGCTCTTGCTGCTCCTCAGCGGCCATTGGCAGTGCACCTACAGCACCACAGACATTGGGGCTCCGGGCTTTCCCTGACGAACAGGGCTTTGACGTATACCACCAGCTGCACGTGGGCGCCCCCTGAAAAAGAAACCCCGAAAAATCACGAACGTCGGACGATTGCTCCCACACCAAAAGGGCCAGACACTCAAGCCCTTGCTGATCCTCAGCGGCCATTGGCAGCGCATCTACAGCTCCACAGATAATGGGGCTCCGGGCTTTCCCTGACGAACAGGGCTTCGACGTTTACCACCAGCTGCATGTGGGCGCCCACTGAAAAAAAACCCTAAAAAACACGAACATCGGACGATTGCTCCCACACCAGAAGTGCCAGCCACTAAAGCTCTTGCTGCTCCTCAGCGGCTATTGGCAGTGCACCTACAGCACCACAGACATTGGGGCTCCTGGCTTTCCCTGACGAACAGGGCTTCGACGTTTACCACCAGCTAACCCAGGGCGCCCCCTTAAAAAAAAACCCCGAAAAATCACGAACGTCGAACCATTGCTCCCACACCAAAAGTGCCAGCCACTCAAGCTCTTGCTGCTCCTCAGCGGCCATTGGCAGCGCACCTACAGCAGCACAGACATTGGGGCTCCGGGCTTTCCCTGACGAACAGGGCTTAGACGTTTACCACCAGCTACACGTGGGCACTCACTGAAAAAAACCCCGAAAAATCACGAATGTCGAACCATTGCTCCCACACCAAAAGTGCTAGCAACTGAAGCTCTTGCTGCTCCTCTGCGGCCATTGGCAGCGCACCTACCGCACCACAGACATTGGGGCTCCGGGCTTTCCCTGACGAACAGGGCTTAGATGTTTACCACCAGCTGCACGTGCGCGCCTCCTGAAAAAAAACTCGAAAAATCACGGACGTCGGACCATTGCTCCCACACCAAAAGGGCCAGCCACTCAAGCTCTTTTTGCTCATCAGCGGTCATTGGCAGCGCACCTACAGCAGCACAGACATTGGTGCTCCGGGCTTTCCCTGACGAACAGGGCTTCGACGTTTACCACCAGCTGCACCAGGGCGCTCACTGAAAAAAAACCCCAAAAATCACGAACGTCAGACGATTGCTCCCACACCAAAAGTGCCAGCCACTCAAGCTCTTGCTGCTCCTCAGCGGCCATTGGCAGTGCACCTACAGCAGCACAGACATTGGGGCTCCGGGCTTTCCCTGACGAACAGGGCTTCGACGTTTACCACCAGCTGCACCAGGGCGCCCCCTGAAAAAAAAACCCAAAAAATCACGAAGGTGGGACGATTGCTCCCACACCAAAATTGCCAGCCACTCAAGCTCTTGCTGCTCCTCAGCGGCCATTGGCAGTGCACCTACAGCAGCACAGACACTGGGGCTCCGGGCTTTTCCTGACGAACAGGGCTTCGACGTTTACCACCAGCTACACGTGGGAGCCCCCTGAAAAAAAACCCCGAAAAATCACGAACGTCGGACGATTGCTCCCACACCAAAAGTGCCAGCCACTCAAGCTCTTGCTGCTCCTCAGCGGCCATTGGCAGCGCACCTACAGCAGCACAGACATTGGGGCTCCGGGCTTTCCCTGACGAACAGGGCTTCGACGTTTACCAAGATCTACATGTGGGCGCCCACTGAAAAAAACCCCGAAAAATCACGAACGTCGGACGATTGCTCCCACACCAAAAGTGCCAGCCACTCAAGCTCTTGCTGCTCCTCAGCGGCCATTGGCAGCGCACCTACAGCAGCACAGACATTGGGGCTCCGGGCTTTCCCTGACGAACAGGGCTTCGACGTTTACCACCAGCTGCACGTGGGCGCTCCCTGAAAGAAAACCACAAAAAATCACGAACGTCGGACGATTGCTCCCACACCAAAAGTGCCACAGACTCAAGCTCTTGCTGCTCCTCAGCGGCCATTGGCAGCGCACCTACAGCAGCACAGACATTGGGGCTCCGGGCTTTCCCTGACGAACAGGGCTTCGACATTATCGTAAAATGCCCGGAGCCCCAATGTCTGTGGTGCTGTAGGTGGACTGCTAATGGCCGCTGAGGAGCAGCAAGAGCTTGAGTGGCTGGCACTTTTGGTGTGGGATCAATGGTTCGACGTTCGTGATTTTTCGGGGTTTTTTTCAGTGGGTGCCCACGTGTAGCTGGTGGTAAACGTTTAAGCCCTGTTCGTGAGAGAAAGCCAGGAGCCCCAATGTCTGTACTGCTGTAGGTGCGCTGCCAATGGCCGCTGAGGAGCAGCAAGAGCTTGAGTGGCTGGCACTTTTGGTGTGGGTGCAATCATTCTACGTTCGTGATTTTTTAGGGTTTTTTTTCAGGGGGCTACCCGGTGCAGCAGGTGGTAAACGTCGAAGCCCTGTTCGTCAGGGAAAGCCCGAAGCCCCAATGTCTGTGCTGCTGTACTTACAATGCCAATGGCCGCTGAGGAGTAGCAAGAGCTTGAGTGGCTGGCACTTTTGGTGTGGGTGCAATCGTCCGACGTTCGTGATTTTTTGTTTTTTTTTCAGTGAGCGCCCACGTGCAGCTGGTGGTAAACATCGAAGCCCTGTTCATCAGGGAAAGCCCGGAGCCCCAATTTCTCTGGTGCGGTACATGGACTGCCAATGGCCGCTGAGGAGCAGCAAGAGCTTGAGTGGCTGGCACTTTTGGTGTGGGAGCAATCGTCCGACGTTCGTGATCTTTTGGTTTTTTTTTCAAGTGGGCGCCCACATGCAGCTGTTGGTAAACGTCGAAGCCCTGTTCGTCAGAGAAAGCCCGGAGCCCCAATATCTGTGCTGCGGTAGGTGCACTGAAAATGGCCTCTGAGGAGTAGCAAGAGCTTGAGTGTCTGGCAGTTTTGGTGTGGGTGCAGTGGTCCGACGTTCGTGATTTTTTGGGTTTCTTTTCATTGAGAGCCCTGGGTGCAGCTGGTGATAAACGTCGAAGCCCTGTTCGTCAGGGAAAGCCCGGAGCCCAAATGTCTGTGGTGCTGTAGGTGGACTGCCAATGGCCGCTGAGGAGCAGCAAGAGCTTGAGTGGCTGGCCCTTTTGGTGTGGGAGCAATGGTCCGACGTTCGTGATTTTTCAGGTTATTTTCAGGGGGCGCCCCAGTGCAGCTGGTGGTAAACGTCGAAGCCCTGCTCCTCAGGGAAAGCCCGGAGCCCCAATGTCTGTGGTGCTGTAGGTGCGCTGCCAATTGCCGCTGAGGAGCAGCAAGAGCTTGAGTGGCTGGCCCTTTTGGTGTGGGAGCAATCGTCCGACGTTCGTGATTTTTCGGGGTTTTTTTTCAGTGAGCGCCCTGGTGCAGCTGGTGGTAAACGTCGAAGCCCTGTTCGTCAGGGAAAGCCCGGAGCCCCAATGTCTGTGGTGCTGTAGGTGGACTTCCAATGGCCGCTGAGGAGCAGCAAGAGCTTGAGTGGCTGGCACTTTTGGTGTGGGAGCAATGGTCCGACGTTTGTGATACTTCGGTGTTTTTTTTTAGGGGACGCCCACGTGCAGCTGGTGGTAAACGTGGAAGCCCTGTTCGTCAGGGAAAGCCCGGAGCCCCAATGTCTGTGCTGCTGTAGGTGCACTGCCAATGACCGCTGAGGAGCAGCAAGAGCTTGAGTGGCTGGCCCTTTTTGTGTGGGAGCAATCGTCTGACGTTCGTGATTTTTTGTGGTTTTTTTTCAGTGAGCGCCCACGTGCAGCTGGTGGTAAACGTCTAAGCCCTGTTCGTCAGGGAAAGCCCGGAGCCCCAATGCCTGTGCTGCTGTAGGTGCGCTGCCAGTGGCCGCTGAGGAGCAGCAAGAGCTTGAGTGGCTGGCATTTTTGGCGTGGAGCAATCGTCCGACGTTCGTGATTTTTCGGTTTTATTTTCAGGGGGCGCCTATGTGCAGCTGGTGGTAAAAGTAGAAGCCCTGTTCGTCAGTGAAAGCCCGGAGCCCCAATATTTGTGCTGCTGTAGGTGCACTGCCAATGGCCGCTGAGGAGCAGCAAGAGCTTGAGTGGCTGGCACTTTTGGTGTGGGAGCAATGGTCCGACGTTCGTTATTTTTCAGGTTTTTTTCAGGGGGCGCCTACGTGCAGCTGGTGATAAACGTCGAAGCCCTGTTTATCAGGGAAAGCCCAGAGCCCCGATGTCTGTGCTGCTGTAGGTGCACTGCCAATGGCTGCTGAAGAGCAGCAAGAGCTTGAGTGGCTGGCACTTTTGGTGTGGGAGCAATCGTCCGACGTTCGTGATTTTTCGGGGTTTCTTTTCAGGGGGCGCCCAGGTGCAGCTAGTGGTAATCGTCGAAGCCCTGTTCGTCAGGGATAGCCCGGAGCCCCAGTGTCTGTGGTGCTGTAGGTGGAGAGCCAATGGCCGCTAAGGAGCAGCAAGAGCTTGAGTGGCTGGCACTTTTGGTGTGGGAGCAATCGTCCAATGTTCATGATTTTTCGGGGTTTTTTTCAGTGGGTGCCCACGTGTAGCTGGTGTAAACATTTAAGCCCTGTTCGTCAGAGAAAGCCAGGAGCCCCAATGTCTGTGCTGCTGTAGGTGCGCTGCCAATGGCCGCTGAGGAGCAGCAAGGGTTTGAGTGGCTGGCCCTTTTGGTGTGGGAGCAATCGTCCGACGTTCGTGATTTTTCGGGGTTTTTTTTCAGGGAGCGCCCACGTGCAGCTGGTGGTAAATGTCGAAGCCCTGTTCGTCAGGGAAAGACTGGAGCCCCAGTGTCTCTGGTGCGGTAGGTGCACTGCCAATGGCCGCTGAGGAGCAGCAAGGGTTTGAGTGGCTGGCACTTTTGGTGTGGGAGCAATCTTCCGACGTTCGTTATTTTTCGGGGATTTTTTTCAGGGGGCGCCCTGTTGCAGCTGGTGGTAAATGTCAAAGCTCTGTTCGTCAGGGAAAGCCCGGAGCCCCAGTGTCTGTGGTGCTGTAGGTGCGCTGCCAGTGGCCGCTGAGGACCAGCAAGAGCTTGAGTGGCTGGCACTTTTGGTGTGGGAGCAATGGTCGGACGTTCGTGATTTTTCGAGTTTTTTTATCAGTGGGCACCCTGGTGCAGCTGGTGGTAAACGTCGAAGCCCTGTTCGTCAGAGAAAGCCCGGAGCCCCAATGTCTGTGCTGCTGTAGGTGCACTGAAAATGGCCTCTGAGGAGTAGCAAGAGCTTGAGTGTCTGGCAGTTTTGGTGTGGGTGCAGTGGTCCGACGTTCGTGATTTTTTGGGTTTCTTTTCATTGAGAGCCCTGGTGCAGCTGGTGGTAAACGTCGAAGCCCTGTTCGTCAGGGAAAGCCCGGAGCCCAAATGTCTGTGGTGCTGTAGGTGGACTGCCAATGGCCGCTGAGGAGCAGCAAGAGCTTGAGTGGCTGGCACTTTTGGTGTGGGATCAATGGTTCGACGTTCGTGATTTTTTGGGGTTTTTTTCAGTGGGTGCCCACGTGTAGCTGGTGGTAAACGTTTAAGCCCTGTTCGTGAGAGAAAGCCAGGAGCCCCAATGTCTGTACTGCTGTAGGTGCGCTGCCAATGGCCGCTGAGGAGCAGCAAGAGCTTGAGTGGCTGGCACTTTTGGTGTGGGTGCAATCATTCTATGTTCGTGATTTTTTAGGGTTTTTTTTTCAGGGGGCTACCCGGTGCAGCAGGTGGTAAACGTCGAAGCCCTGTTCGTCAGGGAAAGCCCGAAGCCCCAATGTCTGTGCTGCTGTACTTACAATGCCAATGGCCGCTGAGGAGCAGCAAGAGCTTGAGTGGCTGGCACTTTTGGTGTGGGTGCAATCGTCCGACGTTCGTGATTTTTTGTTTTTTTAATTCAGTGAGCGCCCACGTGCAGCTGGTGGTAAACATCGAAGCCCTGTTCATCAGGGAAAGCCCGGAGCCCCAATTTCTCTGGTGCGGTACATGGACTGCCAATGGCCGCTGAGGAGCAGCAAGAGCTTGAGTGGCTGGCACTTTTGGTGTGGGAGCAATCGTCCGACGTTCGTGATCTTTTGGGTTTTTTTTCAAGTGGGCGCCCACATGCAGCTGGTGGTAAACGTCGAAGCCCTGTTCGTCAGGCAAAGCCCGGAGCCCCAATGTCTGTGGGGCTGTAGGTGCGCTGCCAATGGCCGCTGAGGAGCAGCAAGAGCTTGAGTGGCTGGCACTTTTGGTGTGGGAGCAATCGTCCGACGTTCGTCATTTTTCAGCGTTTTTTTTTCGGGGGCGCCCTGGTGCAGCTGGTGGTAAACGTCGAAGCCCTGTTTGTCAGGGAAAGCCCAGAGCCCCAATGTCTGTGCTGCTGTAGGTGCACTGCCAATGACCGCTGAGGAGCAGCAAGAGCTTGAGTGACTGGCTCTTTTGGTGTGGGAGCAATGGTCCGACGTTCGTGATTTTTCGGGGTTTTTTATCAGGGGCGGTCCACCTGCAGCTGGTGGTAAACGTCGAAGCCCTGTTCGTCAGGGAAAGCCCGGAGCCCCAATGTCTGTGCTGCTGTAGGTGCGCTGCCAATGGCCGCTGAGGAGCAGCAAGAGCTTGAGTGGCTGGCACTTTTGGTGTGGGAGCAATCGTCCAACGTTCGTATTTTTTTGGGGTTTTTTTCAGGGGGCGGCCCGGTGCAGCTGGTGGTAAACTTTGAAGCCCTGTTCGTCAGGGAAATCCCGGAGCCCCAATGTCTGTGCTGCTGTACTTAAACTGCCAATGGCCGCTGAGGAGCAGCAAGAGCTTGAGTGGCTGGCACTTTTGGTGTGGGAGCAATCGTCCGACGTTCGTGATTCTTCGGGGTTTTTATTAAGGGAGCGCCTACGTGTAGCTGGTGGTAAACATCGAAGCCCTGTTCATCAGGAATAGCCTGGTCCCCAATGTCTGTGGTGCTGTAGGTGCACTGCCAATGGCCGCTGAGGAGCAGCAAGAGCTTGAGTGGCTGGCACTTTTGGTGTGGGAGAAATAGTCCGACGTTCGTGATTTTTCTGGTTTTTATTTCAGGGGGCGCCCAGGTGCAGCTGGTGGTAAACGTCGAAGCCCTGTTCATCAGGGAAAGCCCTGAGCCCCAATGTCACTGGTGCCGTAGGTGGACTGCCAATGGCCGCTGAGGACCAGCAAGAGCTTGAGTGGCTGGCACTTTTGGTGTGGGAGCAATGGTCCGACGTCCGTGATTCTTCGGGTTTTTTTCAGTGGGCACCCTGGTGCAGCTGGTGGTAAACGTCGAAGCCCTGTTCGTCAGGGAAAGCCCGGAGCCCCAATGTCTGTGGTGTTATAGGTGCGCTGCCAATGTCCGCTGAGGAGCAGCAAGAGCTTGAGTGGCTGGCACTTTTGGTGTGGAAGCAATCTTCCGACGGTGATTTTTCGGGGTTTTTTTTCAGGGGCGCCCACGTGCAGCTGGTGGTAAACGTCGAAGCCCTGTTCGTCAGGGAAAGCCTGGAGCCCCAATGTCTGTGCTGCTGTAGGTGTGCTGCCAATGGCCGCTGAGGAGCAGCAAGAGCTTGAGTGTCTGGCCCTTTTGGTGTGGGAGCAATCTTCCGACGTTGGTGATTTTTTGGTTTATTTTTCAGGGAGCGCTCACATGTAGCAGGTGGTAAATGTAGAAGCCCTGTTCGTCAGGGAAAGCCCGGAGCCCCAGTGTCTGTGCTGCTGTAGGTGCACTGCCAATGGCCGCTGAGGAGCAGCAAGAGCTTGAGTGGCTGGCACTTTTGGTGTGGGAGTAATAGTCCGACGTTCGTGATTTTTCGGGGTTTTTTTTCAGTGGGAGCCCACGTGCAGCTGGTGGTAAACGTCGAAGCCCTGTTCGTCAGGGAAAGCCTGGAGCCCCAATGTCTGTGCTGCTGTAGGTGCGCTGCCAATGGCCGCTGAGGAGCAGCAAGAGCTTGAGTGGCTGGCACTTTTGGTGTGGGAGCAATCTTCCGAAGTTTGTGATTTTTTTGGGTTATTTTTCAGGGAGCGCTCACATGCAGCTGGTGGTAAATGTAGAAGCCCTGTTCGTCAGGGAAAGACCGGAGCCTCAATGTCTCTGGTGCGGTACGTGGACTGCCAATGGCCGCTGAGGAGCAGCAAGAGCTTGAGTGGCTGGCACTTTTGGTGTGGGAGCAATCGTCCGACGTTCTTGATTTTACGGGGTTTTTTTCAGGGAGCACCCAAGTGCAGCTGGTGGTAAACGTCTAAGCCCTGTTCGTCAGGGAAAGCCCGGAGCCCCAATGTCTGTGCTGCTGTAGGTGCACTGCAAATGACCGCAGAGGAGCAGCAAGAGCTTGAGTGGCTGACAATTTTGGTGTGGGAGCAATCGTCCGACGTTCGTGATTTTTCGGGGTTTTTTTTCAGTGAGCGCCCTGGTGCAGCTGGTGTTATACGTCGAAGCCCTGTTCGTCAGGGAAAGCCCAGAGCCCCAATGTCTGTGGTGCTGTAGGTGCGCTGCCAATGGCCGCTGAGGAGCAGCAAGAGCTTGAGTGGCTGGCACTTTTGGTGTGGGTGCAATCATTCTATGTTCGTGATTTTTTAGGGTTTTTTTTCAGGGGGCTACCCGGTGCAGCAGGTGGTAAACGTCGAAGCCCTGTTCGTCAGGGAAAGCCCGAAGCCCCAATGTCTGTGCTGCTGTACTTACAATGCCAATGGCCGCTGAGGAGCAGCAAGAGCTTGAGTGGCTGGCACTTTTGGTGTGGGTGCAATCGTCCGACGTTCGTGATTTTTTGTTTTTTTTTTTCAGTGAGCGCCCACGTGCAGCTGGTGGTAAACATCGAAGCCCTGTTCATCAGGGAAAGCCCGGAGCCCCAATTTCTCTGGTGCGGTACATGGACTGCCAATGGCCGCTGAGGAGCAGCAAGAGCTTGAGTGGCTGGCACTTTTGGTGTGGGAGCAATCGTCCGACGTTCGTGATCTTTTGGGTTTTTTTTTCAAGTGGGCGCCCACATGCAGCTGTTGGTAAACGTCGAAGCCCTGTTCGTCAGGCAAAGCCCGGAGCCCCAATGTCTGTGGGGCTGTAGGTGCGCTGCCAATGGCCGCTGAGGAGCAGCAAGAGCTTGAGTGGCTGGCACTTTTGGTGTGGGAGTAATCGTCCGACGTTCGTCATTTTTCAGGGTTTTTCTTTCGGGGCGCCCTGGTGCAGCTGGTGGTAAACGTCGAAGCCCTGTTCGTCAGGGAAAGCCCAGAGCCCCAATGTCTGTGCTGCTGTAGGTGCACTGCCAATGACCGCTGAGGAGCAGCAAGAGCTTGAGTGACTGGCTCTTTTGGTGTGGGAGCAATGGTCCGACGTTCGTGATTTTTCGGGGTTTTTTATCAGGGGCGGTCCACCTGCAGCTGGTGGTAAACGTCGAAGCCCTGTTCGTCAGGGAAAGCCCGGAGCCCCAATGTCTGTGCTGCTGTAGGTGCGCTGCCAATGTCCGCTGAGGAGCAGCAAGAGCTTGAGTGGCTGGCACTTTTGGTGTGGAAGCAATCTTCCGACGGTGATTTTTCGGGGTTTTTTTTCAGGGGGCGCCCACGTGCAGCTGGTGGTAAACGTCGAAGCCCTGTTCGTCAGGGAAAGCCTGGAGCCCCAATGTCTGTGCTGCTGTAGGTGTGCTGCCAATGGCCGCTGAGGAGCAGCAAGAGCTTGAGTGGCTGGCACTTTTGGTGTGGGAGCAATCTTCCGACGTTGGTGATTTTTTTGGTTTATTTTTCAGGGAGCGCTCACATGTAGCAGGTGGTAAATGTAGAAGCCCTGTTCGTCAGGGAAAGCCCGGAGCCCCAGTGTCTGTGCTGCTGTAGGTGCACTGCCAATGGCCGCTGAGGAGCAGCAAGAGCTTGAGTGGCTGGCACTTTTGGTGTGGGAGTAATAGTCCGACGTTCGTGATTTTTCGGGGTTTTTTTTCAGTGAGCGCCCTGGTGCAGCTGGTGTTATACGTCGAAGCCCTGTTCGTCAGGGAAAGCCCAGAGCCCCAATGTCTGTGGTGCTGTAGGTGCGCTGCCAATGGCCGCTGAGGAGCAGCAAGAGCTTGAGTGGCTGGCACTTTTGGTGTGGGAGCAATCTTCCGACGTTCGTTATTTTTCGGGGATTTTTTTCAGGGAGCGCCCTGTTGCAGCTGGTTGTAAACGTCAAAGCTCTGTTCGTCAGGGAAAGCCCGGAGCCCCAATGTCTGTGGTGCTGTAGGTGCGCTGCCAATGGCCGCTGAGGAGCAGCAAGAGCTTGAGTGGCTGGCACTTTTGGTGTGGGAGCAATGGTCCGACGTTCGTGATTTTTCGAGTTTTTTTTTCAGTGGGCACCCTGGTGCAGATGGTGGTAAACGTCGAAGCCCTGTTCGTCAGAGAAAGCCCGGAGCCCCAATGTCTGTGCTGCTGTAGGTGCACTGAAAATGGCCTCTGAGGAGTAGCAAGAGCTTGAGTGTCTGGCACTTTTGGTGTGGGTGCAGTGGTCCGACGTTCGTGATTTTTTGGGTTTCTTTTCAATGAGAGCCCTGGTGCAGCTGGTGGTAAACGTCGAAGCCCTGTTCGTCAGGGAAAGCCCGGAGCCCCAATGTCTGTGCTGCTGTAGGTGCACTGCTAATGGCCGCTGAGGAGCAGCAAGGGTTTGAGTGGCTGGTACTTTTGGTGTGGGGATAATCGTCCGACATTCGTGATTTTTTGGGGTTCATTTTCAAGGGGCGCCCACGTGCAGCTGGTGGTAAACTTCGAAGCCCTGTTCGTCAGGGAAAGCCCGGAGCCCCAATTTCTCTGGTGCGGTACATGGACTGCCAATGGCTGCTGAGTAGCAGCAAGAGCTTGAGTGGCTGGCACTTCTGGTGTGGGAGCAATCGTCCGACGTTAGTAATTTTTTGTGGTTTTTTTTTCAGTGAGAGCCCACGTGGATCTGGTGGTAAACGTCTAAGCCCTGTTCGTCAGAGAAATCCCGGAGACCCAATGTCTGTGCTGCTGTAGGTGCACTTCCAATGACCGCTGAGGAGCAGCAAGAGCTTGAGTGGCTGGCCCTTTTGGTGTGGGATCAATGGTTCTACGTTCGTGATTTTTCGGGGTTTTATTCAGTGGGTGCCCACGTGCAGCTGGTGGTATACGTCGAAACCCTGTTCGTCAGAGAAAGCCAGGAGCCCCAATGTCTCTGGTGCGGTAGGTGGACTGCCAGTGGCCGCTGAGGAGCAGCAAGAGCTTGAGTGGCTGTCACTTTTGGTGTGGGAGCAATCGTCCGATGTTCGTGATTTTTTGGGTTTTTTATCAGGGAGCGATCAAGTGCAGCTGGTGGTAAACGTCTAAGCCCTGCTCCTCAGGGAAAGGCCGGAGCCCCAATGTCTGTGCTGCTGTAGGTGCACTGCCAATGGCCGCTGAGGAGCAGCAAGAGCTTGAGTGGCTGGCACTTTCGGTGTGGGAGCAATGGTCCGACGTTCGTGATTTTTCGAGTTTTTTTTTCAGTGGGCACCCACATACAGCTGGTGGTAAACGTCGAAGCCCTGTTCGTCAGGGAAAGCCCGGAGCCCCAATGTCTGTGCTGCTGTAGGTGCACTGCTAATGGCCGCTGAGGAGCAGCAAGGGTTTGAGTGGCTGGTACTTTTGGTGTGGGGATAATCGTCCGACATTCGTGATTTTTTGGGGTTCATTTTCAAGGGGCGCCCACGTGCAGCTGGTGGTAAACTTCGAAGCCCTGTTCGTCAGGGAAAGCCCGGAGCCCCAATTTCTCTGGTGCGGTACATGGACTGCCAATGGCTGCTGAGTAGCAGCAAGAGCTTGAGTGGCTGGCACTTCTGGTGTGGGAGCAATCGTCCGACGTTAGTAATTTTTTGTGTTTTTTTTTCAGTGAGAGCCCACGTGGATCTGGTGGTAAACGTCTAAGCCCTGTTCGTCAGAGAAATCCCGGAGACCCAATGTCTGTGCTGCTGTAGGTGCACTTCCAATGACCGCTGAGGAGCAGCAAGAGCTTGAGTGGCTGGCCCTTTTGGTGTGGGATCAATGGTTCTACGTTCGTGATTTTTTGGGGTTTTATTCAGTGGGTGCCCACGTGCAGCTGGTGGTATACGTCGAAACCCTGTTCGTCAGAGAAAGCCAGGAGCACCAATGTCTCTGGTGCGGTAGGTGGACTGCCAGTGGCCGCTGAGGAGCAGCCAGAGCTTGAGTGGCTGGCACTTTTGGTGTGGGAGAAATAGTCCGACGTTCGTGATTTTTCTGGTTTTTATTTCAGGGGGCGCCCAGGTGCAGCTGGTGGTAAACGTCGAAGCCCTGTTCATCAGGGAAAGCCCTGAGCCCCAATGTCACTGGTGCCGTAGGTGGACTGCCAATGGCCGCTGAGGACCAGCAAGAGCTTGAGTGGCTGGCACTTTTGGTGTGGGAGCAATGGTCCGACGTCCGTGATTCTTCGGGTTTTTTTTTCAGTGGGCACCCTGGTGCAGCTGGTGGTAAACGTCGAAGCCCTGTTCGTCAGGGAAAGCCCGGAGCCCCAATGTCTGTGGTGTTATAGGTGCGCTGCCAATGTCCGCTGAGGAGCAGCAAGAGCTTGAGTGGCTGGCACTTTTGGTGTGGAAGCAATCTTCCGACGGTGATTTTTCGGGGTTTTTTTTTCAGGGGGCGCCCACGTGCAGCTGGTGGTAAACGTCGAAGCCCTGTTCGTCAGGGAAAGCCTGGAGCCCCAATGTCTGTGCTGCTGTAGGTGTGCTGCCAATGGCCGCTGAGGAGCAGCAAGAGCTTGAGTGTCTGGCCCTTTTGGTGTGGGAGCAATCTTCCGACGTTGGTGATTTTTTTGGTTTATTTTTCAGGGAGCGCTCACATGTAGCAGGTGGTAAATGTAGAAGCCCTGTTCGTCAGGGAAAGCCCGGAGCCCCAGTGTCTGTGCTGCTGTAGGTGCACTGCCAATGGCCGCTGAGGAGCAGCAAGAGCTTGAGTGGCTGGCACTTTTGGTGTGGGAGTAATAGTCCGACGTTCGTGATTTTTCGGGGTTTTTTTTCAGTGGGAGCCCACGTGCAGCTGGTGGTAAACGTCGAAGCCCTGTTCGTCAGGGAAAGCCTGGAGCCCCAATGTCTGTGCTGCTGTAGGTGCGCTGCCAATGGCCGCTGAGGAGCAGCAAGAGCTTGAGTGGCTGGCACTTTTGGTGTGGGAGCAATCTTCCGAAGTTTGTGATTTTTTTGGGTTATTTTTCAGGGAGCGCTCACATGCAGCTGGTGGTAAATGTAGAAGCCCTGTTCGTCAGGGAAAGACCGGAGCCTCAATGTCTCTGGTGCGGTACGTGGACTGCCAATGGCCGCTGAGGAGCAGCAAGAGCTTGAGTGGCTGGCACTTTTGGTGTGGGAGCAATCGTCCGACGTTCTTGATTTTACGGGGTTTTTTTCAGGGAGCACCCAAGTGCAGCTGGTGGTAAACGTCTAAGCCCTGTTCGTCAGGGAAAGCCCGGAGCCCCAATGTCTGTGCTGCTGTAGGTGCACTGCAAATGACCGCAGAGGAGCAGCAAGAGCTTGAGTGGCTGACAATTTTGGTGTGGGAGCAATCGTCCGACGTTCGTGATTTTTCGGGGTTTTTTTTTCAGTGAGCGCCCTGGTGCAGCTGGTGTTATACGTCGAAGCCCTGTTCGTCAGGGAAAGCCCAGAGCCCCAATGTCTGTGGTGCTGTAGGTGCGCTGCCAATGGCCGCTGAGGAGCAGCAAGAGCTTGAGTGGCTGGCACTTTTGGTGTGGGAGCAATCTTCCGACGTTCGTTATTTTTCGGGGATTTTTTTCAGGGGGCGCCCTGTTGCAGCTGGTTGTAAATGTCAAAGCTCTGTTCGTCAGGGAAAGCCCGGAGCCCCAATGTCTGTGGTGCTGTAGGTGCGCTGCCAATGGCCGCTGAGGAGCAGCAAGAGCTTGAGTGGCTGGCACTTTTGGTGTGGGAGCAATGGTCCGACGTTCGTGATTTTTCGAGTTTTTTTCAGTGGGCACCCTGGTGCAGATGGTGGTAAACGTCGAAGCCCTGTTCGTCAGAGAAAGCCCGGAGCCCCAATGTCTGTGCTGCTGTAGGTGCACTGAAAATGGCCTCTGAGGAGTAGCAAGAGCTTGAGTGTCTGGCACTTTTGGTGTGGGTGCAGTGGTCCGACGTTCGTGATTTTTTGGGTTTCTTTTCAATGAGAGCCCTGGTGCAGCTGGTGGTAAACGTCGAAGCCCTGTTCGTCAGGGAAAGCCCGGAGCCCCAATGTCTGTGCTGCTGTAGGTGCACTGCTAATGGCCGCTGAGGAGCAGCAAGGGTTTGAGTGGCTGGTACTTTTGGTGTGGGGATAATCGTCCGACATTCGTGATTTTTTGGGGTTCATTTTCAAGGGGCGCCCACGTGCAGCTGGTGGTAAACTTCGAAGCCCTGTTCGTCAGGGAAAGCCCGGAGCCCCAATTTCTCTGGTGCGGTACATGGACTGCCAATGGCTGCTGAGTAGCAGCAAGAGCTTGAGTGGCTGGCACTTCTGGTGTGGGAGCAATCGTCCGACGTTAGTAATTTTTTGTGGTTTTTTTTCAGTGAGAGCCCACGTGGATCTGGTGGTAAACGTCTAAGCCCTGTTCGTCAGAGAAATCCCGGAGACCCAATGTCTGTGCTGCTGTAGGTGCACTTCCAATGACCGCTGAGGAGCAGCAAGAGCTTGAGTGGCTGGCCCTTTTGGTGTGGGATCAATGGTTCTACGTTCGTGATTTTTCGGGGTTTTATTCAGTGGGTGCCCACGTGCAGCTGGTGGTATACGTCGAAACCCTGTTCGTCAGAGAAAGCCAGGAGCCCCAATGTCTCTGGTGCGGTAGGTGGACTGCCAGTGGCCGCTGAGGAGCAGCAAGAGCTTGAGTGGCTGTCACTTTTGGTGTGGGAGCAATCGTCCGATGTTCGTGATTTTTTGGGTTTTTTATCAGGGAGCGATCAAGTGCAGCTGGTGGTAAACGTCTAAGCCCTGCTCCTCAGGGAAAGGCCGGAGCCCCAATGTCTGTGCTGCTGTAGGTGCACTGCCAATGGCCGCTGAGGAGCAGCAAGAGCTTGAGTGGCTGGCACTTTCGGTGTGGGAGCAATGGTCCGACGTTCGTGATTTTTCGAGTTTTTTTTTCAGTGGGCACCCACATACAGCTGGTGGTAAACGTCGAAGCCCTGTTCGTCAGGGAAAGCCCGGAGCCCCAATGTCTGTGGTGTTATAGGTGCGCTGCCAATGGCCGCTGAGGAGCAGCAAGAGCTTGAGTGGCTGGCACTATTGGTGTGGGTGCAGTGGTCCGACGTTCGTGATTTTTCGGGGTTTTTTTTCAGTGAGCGCCCTGGTGCAGCTGGTGTTATACGTCAAAGCCCTGTTCGTCAGGGAAAGCCCAGAGCCCCAATGTCTGTGGTGCTGTAGGTGCGCTGCCAATGGCCGCTGAGGAGCAGCAAGAGCTTGAGTGGCTGGCACTTTTGGTGTGGGAGCAATCTTCCGACGTTCGTTATTTTTCGGGGATTTTTTTCAGGGGGCGCCCTGTTGCAGCTGGTTGTAAATGTCAAAGCTCTGTTCGTCAGGGAAAGCCCGGAGCCCCAATGTCTGTGGTGCTGTAGGTGCGCTGCCAATGGCCGCTGAGGAGCAGCAAGAGCTTGAGTGGCTGGCACTTTTGGTGTGGGAGCAATGGTCCGACGTTCGTGATTTTTCGAGTTTTTTTTTCAGTGGGCACCCTGGTGCAGATGGTGGTAAACGTCGAAGCCCTGTTCGTCAGAGAAAGCCCGGAGCCCCAATGTCTGTGCTGCTGTAGGTGCACTGAAAATGGCCTCTGAGGAGTAGCAAGAGCTTGAGTGTCTGGCACTTTTGGTGTGGGTGCAGTGGTCCGACGTTCGTGATTTTTTGGGTTTCTTTTCATTGAGTGCCCTGGTGCAGCTGGTGGTAAACGTCTAAGCCCTGTTCGTCAGGGAAAGCCCGGAGCCCCAATGTCTGTGGTGTTATAGGTGCGCTGCCAATGTCCGCTGAGGAGCAGCAAGAGCTTGAGTGGCTGGCACTTTTGGTGTGGAAGCAATCTTCCGACGGTGATTTTTCGGGGTTTTTTTTCAGGGGGCGCCCACGTGCAGCTGGTGGTAAACGTCGAAGCCCTGTTCGTCAGGGAAAGCCTGGAGCCCCAATGTCTGTGCTGCTGTAGGTGTGCTGCCAATGGCCGCTGAGGAGCAGCAAGAGCTTGAGTGGCTGGCACTTTTGGTGTGGGAGCAATCTTCCGAAGTTTGTGATTTTTTTGGTTTATTTTTCAGGGAGCGCTCACATGTAGCAGGTGGTAAACGTCGAAGCCCTGTTCGTCAGGGAAAGCCCGGAGCCCCAGTGTCTGTGCTGCTGTAGGTGCACTGCAAATGACCGCTGAGGAGCAGCAAGAGCTTGAGTGGCTGGCACTTTTGGTGTGGGAGTAATAGTCCGACGTTCGTGATTTTTCGGGGTTTTTTTTCAGTGGGAGCCCACGTGCTGCTGGTGGTAAACGTCGAAGCCCTGTTCGTCAGGGAAAGCCTGGAGCCCCAATGTCTGTGCTGCTGTAGGTGCGCTTCCAATGGCACCTAAGGAGCAGCAAGAGCTTGAGTGGCTGGCACTTTTGGTGTGGGAGCAATGGTCCGACGTTCGTGATTTTTCAGGTTTTTTCAGGGGACGCCCACGTGTAGCTTGTGGTAAACGTCTAAGCCCTGCTCCTCAGGGAAAGGCCAGAGCCCCAATGTCTGTGCTGCTGTAGGTGCGCTGCCAATGGCCGCTGAGGAGCAGCAAGAGCTTGAGTGGCTGGCACTTTTGGTGTGGGAGCAATCTTCCGATGTTGGTGATTTTTTTGGGTTATTTTTCAGGGAGCGCTCACATGCAGCTGGTGGTAAATGTAGAAGCCCTGTTCGTCAGGGAAAGACCGGAGCCTCAATGTCTCTGGTGCGGTACGTGGACTGCCAATGGCCGCTGAGGAGCAGCAAGAGCTTGAGTGGCTGGCACTTTTGGTGTGGGAGCAATCGTCCGACGTTCTTGATTTTACGGGGTTTTTTTCAGGGAGCACCCAAGTGCAGCTGGTGGTAAACGTCTAAGCCCTGTTCGTCAGGGAAAGCCCGGAGCCCCAATGTCTGTGCTGCTGTAGGTGCACTGCAAATGACCGCTGAGGAGCAGCAAGAGCTTGAGTGGCTGACAATTTTGGTGTGGGAGCAATCGTCCGACGTTCGTGATTTTTCGGGGTTTTTTTTTCAGTGAGCGCCCTGGTGCAGCTGATGTTATACGTCGAAGCCCTGTTCGTCAGCGAAAGCCCAGAGCCCCAATGTCTGTGGTGCTGTAGGTGCGCTGCCAATGGCCGCTGAGGAGCAGCAAGAGCTTGAGTGGCTGGCACTTTTGGTGTGGGAGCAATCTTCCGACGTTCGTTATTTTTCGGGGATTTTTTTCAGGGGGCGCCCATTTGCAGCTGGTTGTAAATGTCAAAGCTCTGTTCGTCAGGGAAAGCCCGGAGCCCCAGTGTCTGTGCTGCTGTAGGTGCGCTGCCAATGGCCGCTGAGGAGCAGCAAGAGCTTGAGTGGCTGGCACTTTTGGTGTGGGAGCAATGGTCCGACGTTCGTGATTTTTCGAGTATTTTTTTCAGTGGGCACCCTGGTGCAGCTGGTGGTAAACGTCGAAGCCCTGTTCGTCAGAGAAAGCCCGGAGCCCCAATGTCTGTGGTGCTGTAGGTGGACTTCCAATGGCCGCTGAGGAGCAGCAAGAGCTTGAGTGGCTGGCACTTTTGGTGTGGGATCAATGGTTCGACGTCCGTGATTCTTCGGGGTTTTTTTCAGTGGGTGCCCACCTGTAGCTGGTGGTAAACGTTTAAGCCCTGTTCGTGAGAGAAAGCCAGGACCCCCAATGTCTGTACTGCTGTAGGTGCGCTGCCAATGGCCGCTGAGGAGCAGCAATGGTTTGAGTGGCTGGCACTTTTGGTGTGGGTGCAATCATTCTACGTTCGTGATTTTTTAGGGTTTTTTTTCAGGGGGCTTCCCGGTGCAGCTGGTGGTAAACGTCGAAGCCCTGTTCGTCAGGGAAAGCCCGAAGCCCCAATGTCTGTGCTGCTGTAGGTGCGCTGCCAATGGCCGCTGAGGAGCAGCAAGAGCTTGAGTGGCTGGCACTTTTGGTGTGGGAGCAATCTTCCGACGTTCGTTATTTTTCGGGGATTTTTTTCAGGGGGCGCCCTGTTGCAGCTGGTTGTAAATGTCAAAGCTCTGTTCGTCAGGGAAAGCCCGGAGCCCCAATGTCTCTGGTGCGGTAGGTGGACTGCCAATGTCCGCTGAGGAGCAGCAAGAGCTTGAGTGGCTGGCACTTGTGGTGTGGGAGCAATCGTCCGACGTTCGTGATTTTTTGGGTTTTTTTTCGGGAAGCGCCCAGGTGCAGCTGGTGGTAAACGTGGAAGCCCTGTTCGTCAGGGAAACCCCAGAGCCCGAGTGTCTGTGCTGCTGTAGGTGCGCTGCCAATGGCCGCTGAGGAGCAGCAAGAGCTTGAGTGTCTAGCACTTTTGGTGTGGCAGCAATCTTCCGACGTTGGTGATTTTTCGGGGTTTTTTTTCAGTGAGCGCCCACGTGCAGCTGGCGGTAAACGTTGAAGCCCTGTTCGTCAGGGAAAGTCGGAGCTCCAATGTCTCTGGTGCGGTAGGTGGACTGCCAATGTCCGCTGAGGAGCAGCAAGAGCTTGAGTGGCTGGCACTTTTGGTGTGGGAGCAATCGTCCGACGTTCGTGATTTTTCGGGGTTTTTTTCAGGGAGCACCCACGTGCAGCTGGTGGTAAACGTCAAAGCCCTGTTCGTCAGGGAAAGCCCGGAGCCCCAGTGTCTGTGCTGCTGTAGGTGCACTGCAAATGACCGCTGAGGAGCAGCAAGAGCTTGAGTGGCTGACAATTTTGGTGTGGGAGCAATCGTCCGACGTTCGTGATTTTTCGGGGTTTTTTTTCAGTGAGCGCCCTGGTGCAGCTGGTGTTATACGTCGAAGCCCTGTTCGTCAGGGAAAGCCCAGAGCCCCAATGTCTGTGGTGCTGTAGGTGCGCTGCCAATGGCCGCTGAGGAGCAGCAAGAGCTTGAGTGGCTGGCACTTTTGGTGTGGGAGCAATCTTCCGACGTTCGTTATTTTTCGGGGATTTTTTTCAGGGGGCGCCCTGTTGCAGCTGGTTGTAAATGTCAAAGCTCTGTTCGTCAGGGAAAGCCCGGAGCCCCAGTGTCTGTGCTGCTGTAGGTGCGCTGCCAATGGCCGCTGAGGAGCAGCAAGAGCTTGAGTGGCTGGCACTTTTGGTGTGGGAGCAATGGTCCGACGTTCGTGATTTTTCGAGTTTTTTTTTCAGTGGGCACCCTGGTGCAGCTGGTGGTAAACGTCGAAGCCCTGTTCGTCAGAGAAAGCCCGGAGCCCCAATGTCTGTGGTGCTGTAGGTGGACTTCCAATGGCCGCTGAGGAGCAGCAAGAGCTTGAGTGGCTGGCACTTTTGGTGTGGGAGCAATGGTTCGACGTCCGTGATTCTTCGGGGTTTTTTTCAGTGGGTGCCCACGTGTAGCTGGTGGTAAACGTTTAAGCCCTGTTCGTGAGAGAAAGCCAGGACCCCCAATGTCTGTACTGCTGTAGGTGCGCTGCCAATGGCCGCTGAGGAGCAGCAATGGTTTGAGTGGCTGGCACTTTTGGTGTGGGTGCAATCATTCTACGTTCGTGATTTTTTAGGGTTTTTTTCAGGGGGCTTCCCGGTGCAGCTGGTGGTAAACGTCGAAGCCCTGTTCGTCAGGGAAAGCCCGAAGCCCCAATGTCTGTGGTGCTGTAGGTGCGCTGCCAATGGCCGCCCAGGAGCAGCAAGAGATTGAGTGGCTGGCACTTTTGGTGTGGGAGCAATCTTCCGACGTTCGTTATTTTTCGGGGATTTTTTTCAGGGGGCGCCCTGTTGCAGCTGGTTGTAAATGTCAAAGCTCTGTTCGTCAGGGAAAGCCCGGAGCCCCAATGTCTCTGGTGCGGTAGGTGGACTGCCAATGTCCGCTGAGGAGCAGCAAGAGCTTGAGTGGCTGGCACTTGTGGTGTGGGAGCAATCGTCCGACGTTCGTGATTTTTTGGGTTTTTTTTTCGGGAAGCGCCCAGGTGCAGCTGGTGGTAAACGTGGAAGCCCTGTTCGTCAGGGAAACCCCAGAGCCCGAGTGTCTGTGCTGCTGTAGGTGCGCTGCCAATGGCCGCTGAGGAGCAGCAAGAGCTTGCGTGGCTGGCACTTTTGGTGTGGCAGCAATCTTCCGACGTTGGTGATTTTTCGGGGTTTTTTTTCAGTGAGCGCCCACGTGCAGCTGGCGGTAAACGTTGAAGCCCTGTTCGTCAGGGAAAGTCGGAGCTCCAATGTCTCTGGTGCGGTAGGTGGACTGCCAATGTCCGCTGAGGAGCAGCAAGAGCTTGAGTGGCTGGCACTTTTGGTGTGGGAGCAATCGTCCGACGTTCGTGATTTTTCGGGGTTTTTTTCAGGGAGCACCCACGTGCAGCTGGTGGTAAACGTCAAAGCCCTGTTCGTCAGGGAAAGCCCGGAGCCCCAGTGTCTGTGCTGCTGTAGGTGCACTGCAAATGACCGCTGAGGAGCAGCAAGAGCTTGAGTGGCTGACAATTTTGGTGTGGGAGTAATGGTCCGACGTTCGTGATTTTTCGGGGATTTTTTTCAGTGAGCGCCCTGGTGCAGCTAGTGGTATACGTCGAAGCCCTGTTCGTCAGGGAAAGCCCAGAGCCCCAATGTCTGTGGTGCTGTAGGTGCGCTGCCAATGGCCGCTGAGGAGCAGCAAGAGCTTGAGTGGCTGGCACTTTTGGTGTGGGAGCAATCTTCCGACGTTCGTTATTTTTCGGGGATTTTTTTCAGGGGGCACCCTGGTGCAGATGGTGGTAAACGTCGAAGCCCTGCTCGTCAGAGAAAGCCCGGAGGCCCAATGTCTGTGCTGCTGTAGGTGCACTGAAAATGGCCTCTGAGGAGTAGCAAGAGCTTGAGTGTCTGGCACTTTTGGTGTGGGTGCAGTGGTCCGACGTTCGTGATTTTTTGGGTTTCTTTTCATTGAGAGCCCTGGTGCAGCTGGTGGTAAACGTCGAAGCCCTGTTCGTCAGGGAAAGCCCGGAGCCCAAATGTCTGTGGTGCTGTAGGTGCACTGCCAATGGCCGCTGAGGAGCAGCAAGAGCTTGAGTGTCTGGCACTTTTGGTGTGGGTGCAGTGGTCCGACGTTCGTGATTTTTTGGGGTTTCTTTTCATTGAGAGCCCTGGTGCAGCTGGTGGTAAACGTCGAAGCCCTGTTCGTGAGAGAAAGCCAGGAGCCCCAATGTCTGTACTGCTGTAGGTGCGCTGCCAATGGCCGCTGAGGAGCAGCAAGGGTTTGAGTGGCTGGCACTTTTGGTGTGGGTGCAATCATTCTACGTTCGTGATTTTTTAGGGTTTTTTTTCAGGGGGCTTCCCTGTGCAGCTGGTGGTAAACGTCGAAGCCCTGTTCGTCAGGGAAAGCCCGAAGCCCCAATGTCTGTGCTGCTGTAGGTGCACTGCCAATGGCCGCCCAGGAGCAGCAAGAGATTGAGTGGCTGGCACTTTTGGTGTGGAGCAATCGTCCGACGTACTGGATTTTTCGGTTTTTTTTTCAGTGGGCACCCACGTGCAGCTGGTGGTAAACCTCGAAGCCCTGTTCGTCAGGGAAAGCCCGGAGCCCCAATGTCTGTGCTGCTGTAGATGCGCTGCCAATGGCCGCTGAGGACCAGCAACAGCTTGAGTGGCTGGCACTTTTGGTGTGCGAGCAAGGGTCCGACGTTCGTGATTTTTCGAGTTTTTTTTTTGGGGGCGACCACGTGCAGCTGGTGGTAAACGTCTAAGCCCTGTTCGTCAGGGAAAGCCCGGAGCCCCAATGTCTGTGGTGCTGTAGGTGCGCTGCCAATGGCCGCTGAGGAGCAGCAAGAGCTTGAGTGTCTGGCACTTTTGGTGTGGGAGCAATCGTCCAACGTTCGTGACATTTCGGGGTTTTTTTACAGTGGGCGCCCACATGCAGCTGATGGTAAACTTCGAAGCCCTGTTCGTCAGGGAAAGCCCGGAGCCCCAATGTCTCTGGTGCGGTAGGTGGACTGCCAATGGCCGCTGAGGAGCAGCAAGAGCTTGAGTGGCTGGCACTTGTGGTGTTGGAGCAATCGTCCGACGTTCGTGATTTTTTGGGTTTTTTTGGGAAGCGCCCAGGTGCAGCTGGTGGTAAACGTGGAAGCCCTGTTCGTCAGGGAAACCCCAGAGCCCCAGTGTCTGTGCTGCTGTAGGTGCGCTGCCAATGGCCGCTGAGGAGCAGCAAGAGCTTGAGTGGCTGGCACTTTTGGTGTGGGAGTAATCGTCCGACGTTCGTTATTTTTCGGGGTTATTTTCAGGGGATGCTCAGGTGCAGCTGGTGGTAAACGTGGAAGCCCTGTTCGTCAGGGAAACCCCAGAGCCCCAGTGTCTGTGCTGCTGTAGGTGCGCTGCCAATGGCCACTGAGGAGCAGCAAGAGCTTGAGTGGCTGGCACTTTTGGTGTGGCAGCAATCTTCCGACGTTGCTGATTTTTCAGGGTTTTTTTTCAGGGTGCGCCCACGTGCAGCTGGCGGTAAACGTTGAAGACCTGTAAGTCAGGGAAAGGCCGGAGCCCCAGTGTCTGTGCTGCTGTAGGTGCGCTGCCAATGGCCGCTGAGGAGCAGCAAGAGCTTGAGTGGCTGGCACTTTTGGTGTGGGAGCAATCGTCCGACGTTCATGATATTTCGGGGTTTTTTTTCAGTGGGCGCCCACATGCAGCTGGTGGTAAACGTCTAAGCCCTGTTCGTCAGGGAAAGCCCGGAGCCCCAGTGTGTGTGCTGCTGTAGGTGCACTGCCAATGGCCGCTGAGGAGCAGCAAGAGCTTGAGTGGCTGGCACTTTTGGTGTGGGAGCAATCGTCCAACGTTCGTTATTTCTTGGGGTTTTTTTCAGGGGGCGCCCTGGTGCAGCTGGTGGTAAACGTGGAAGCCCAGTTTGTCAGGGAAAGCCCGGAGACCTAATCTCTGTGCTGCTGTAGGTTCGCTGCCAATGGCCGCTGAGGAGCAGCAAGAGCTTGAGTGGCTGGCACTTTTGGTGTGGGAACAATCGTCCAACGTTCGTGATTTTTCGGGGTTTTTTTCAGGGGGCGCCCATGTGTAGATGGTGGTAAACGTCGAAGCCCTGTTGGTCAGGGAAAGCCCGGAGCCTCAATGTCTGTGGTGCTGCAGGTGCACTGCCAATGGCCGCTGAAGGGCAGCAAGAGCTTGAGTGTCTGGCCCTTTTGGTGTGGGAGCAATGGTCCGACGTTCGTGATTTTTCGAGTTTTTTTTTCAGGGGTCGCCCCCGTGCAGCCTGTGGTAAACGTAGAAGCCCTGCTCCTCAGGGAAAGCCGGGAGCCCCAATGTCTGTGCTGCTGTAGGTGCGCTGCCAATGGCCACTGAGGAGCAGCAAGAGCTTCAGTGGCTGGCACTTTTGGTGTGGGAGCAATCGTCCAACGTTCGTGATTATTTGGGGTTTTATTTCTGTGGGCGCCCACATGCAGCTGATGGTAAACATCGAAGCCCTGTTCGTCAGGGAAAGCCCAGAGCCCCAATGTCTCTGGTGCAGTAGTTGGACTGCCAATGGCTGCTGAGGAGCAGCAAGAGCTTGAGTGGCTGGCACTTTTGGTGTGGGAGCAATGGTTCGACGTTCGTGATATTTCGGGGGATTTTTTAGGGTGCACCTACGTGCAGCTGGTGGTAAACGTCGAAGCCCTGTTCGTCAGGGAAAGCCCGGAGCCCCAATGTCTGTGCTGCTGTAGGTGCACTGCCAATGGCCGCTGAGGAGCAGCAAGAGCTTGAGTGGCTGGCACTTCTGGTGTGGGAGCAATCGTCCGACGTTCGTTATTTTTTGGGGTTTTTTTTTCAGTGAGCGCCCTGGTGCAGCTGGTGGTAAACGTTGAAGCCCTGTTTGTCAGGGAAAGCCCGGAGCCCCAATGTCTGTGCTGCGGTAGGTGCGCTGCCAATGGCCGCTGAGGAGCAGCAAGAGCTTGAGTGGCTGGCACTTTTGGTGTGGGAGCAATCGTCCAACGTTCGTGATTTTTTGGGGTTTTTTTCAGGGAGCGATCAAGTGCAGCTGGTGGTAAACGTCGAAACCCTGTTTGTCAGGGAAAGACCGGAGCCACAATACCTCTGGTGCGGTACGTGGACTGCCAATGGCCACTGAGGAGCAGCAAGAGCGTGAGTGGCTGGCACTTTTGGTGTGGGAGTAATGGTCCAACGTTCGTGATTTTTCACGGTTATTTTCAGGGGACGCCCAGGTGCAGCTGGTGGTAACTGTGGAAGCCCTGTTCGTCAGGGAAAGCACGGAGCCCCAATGTCTGTGGTGCTGTAGGTGCGCTGCCAATGGCCGCTGAGGAGCAGCAAGAGCTTGAGTGTCTGGCACTTTTGGTGTGGGAGCAATCGTCCAACGTTCGTGACATTTCGGGGTTTTTTTTTTACAGTGGGCGCCCACATGCAGCTGATGGTAAACTTCGAAGCCCTGTTCGTCAGGGAAAGCCCGGAGCCCCAATGTCTCTGGTGCGGTAGGTGGACTGCCAATGGCCGCTGAGGAGCAGCAAGAGCTTGAGTGGCTGGCACTTGTGGTGTTGGAGCAATCGTCCGACGTTCGTGATTTTTGGGTTTTTTTTTGGGAAGCGCCCAGGTGCAGCTGGTGGTAAACGTGGAAGCCCTGTTCGTCAGGGAAACCCCAGAGCCCCAGTGTCTGTGCTGCTGTAGGTGCGCTGCCAATGGCCGCTGAGGAGTAGCAAGAGCTTGCGTGGCTGGCAATTTTGGTGTGGCAGCAATCTTCCGACGATGGTGATTTTTCGGGGTTTTTTCCAGTGAGCGCCCACGTGCAGCTGGCGGTAAACGTTGAAGCCCTGTTCGTCAGGGAAAGTCGGAGCCCCAATGTCTCTGGTGCGGTAGGTGGACTGCCAATGTCCGCTGAGGAGCAGCAAGAGCTTGAGTGGCTGGCACTTTTGGTGTGGGAGTAATCGTCCGACGTTCGTTATTTTTCGGGGTTATTTTCAGGGGACGCTCAGGTGCAGCTGGTGGTAAACGTGGAAGCCCTGTTCGTCAGGGGAAACCCCAGAGCCCCAGTGTCTGTGCTGCTGTATGTGCGCTGCCAATGGCCACTGAGGAGCAGCAAGAGCTTGAGTGGCTGGCACTTTTGGTGTGGCAACAATCTTCCGACGTTGCTGATTTTTCAGGGTTTTTTTCAGGGTGCGCCCACGTGCAGCTGGCGGTAAACGTTGAAGACCTGTAAGTCAGGGAAAGGCCGGAGCCCCAGTGTCTGTGCTGCTGTAGGTGCGCTGCCAATGGCCGCTGAGGAGCAGCAAGAGCTTGGAGTGGCTGGCACTTTTGGTGTGGGAGCAATCGTCCGACGTTCATGATATTTCGGGTTTTTTCAGTGGTCGACCACATGCAGCTGATGGTAAACGTCGAAGCCCTGTTCGTCAGGGAAAGCCCGGGGCCCCAATGTCTGTGGTGCTGTAGGTGCGCTGCCAATGGCCGCTGAGGAGCAGCAAGAGCTTGAGTGGCTGGCACTTTTGGTGTGGGAGCAATCGTCCAACGTTCGTTATTTCTTGCACATTGCTCCCACACCAAAAGTGCCAGCCACTCAAGCTCTTGCTGCTCCTCAGCGGCCATTGGCAGTCCACCTACAGCAGCACAGACATTGGGGCCCCGGGCTTTCCCTGACGAACAGGGCTTCGACCTTTACCACCAGGTACACGTGGGCGCCCACTGAAAACACCCCGAAAAATCACGAACGTCAGACGATTGCTCCCACACCAAAAGTGCCAGACACTAAAGCTCTTGCTGCTCCTCAGCGGTCATTTGCAGCGCACCTACAGCACAACAGACATGGGGCTCCGGGCTTTCCTTGACAAACAGGGCTTCGACATTTACCACCAGCTGCACCATGGCGCCTCCTGAAAAATAAGCCCGGAAAATCACGAACGTCGGACCATTGCTCCCACACCAAAAGTGCCAGCCACTCAAGCTCTTGCTGCTCCTCAGCGGCCATTGGCAGCGCACCTACAGCAGCACAGACATTGGGGCTCCGGGCTTTCCCTGACGAACAGGGCTTCGAATTTTACCACCACCTACACGTGGGTGTCCACTGAAAAAAACCCAAAAAAATCATGAACATCGGACGATTGCTCCCACACCAAAAGTGCCAGCCACTCAAGCTCTTGCTGCTACTCAGCGGCCATTGGCAGTGCACCTACAGCACCACAGACATTGGGGCTCCAGGCTTATCCTGACGAACAGGGCTTCGACGTTTACCACCAGCTGCACATGGGCCCCCCTGAACAAAAACCCAGAAAAATCACGAACATTGGACGATTGCTCACACACCAAAAGTGCCAGCCACACAAACCCTTGCTGCTCGTCAGCGGCCATTGGCAGCGCACCTAGAGCACCACAGACATTGGGGCTCCCGGCTTTCTCTGACGAACAGGGCTTAAACTTTTACACCAGCTACACGTGGGCACCCACCGAAAAAACCCCGAAAAATCATGAACGTCGAATCATTGAACCCACACCAAAAGTGCCAGCCACTCAAGCTCTTGCTGCTCCTCAGCGGCCATTGGCAGTCCACCTACAGCACCACAAACACTGGGGCTCCAGGCTTTCCCTGACGAACAGGGCTTCCACGTTTACCACCAGCTGCACGTGGGCGCCCAATGAAAAGAAACCCAAAAATCACGAACGTCGGACCACTGCACCCACTCCAACAGCGCCAGACACTCGAGCTCTTGCTACTCCTCAGGGGCCATTTTCAGTGCACCTACAGCAGCACAGACATTGCGGCTCCGGGCTTTTTCTGACGAACAGGGCTTTGACATTTACCACCAGCTACACGGTGGCGCCCCCTGAAAAAAAACCCCGAAAAATCACGGACGTCGGACTATTTCTCCCACACCAAAAGTGCCAGACACTCAAGCTCTTACTACTCCTCAGCGGCCATTGGCACCGCATCTACAGCAGCACAGACATTGGGGCTCCGGGCTTTCCCTGTCGAACAGGGCTTCGACGTTTACCACCAGCTGCGCCAGGGCAATCACTGAAAAAAAACCCAAAAAAATCACGAACATCGGACCATTGCTCCCACACCAAAAGTGCCAGCCACTCAAGCTCTTGCTGCTCCTCAGCGGCCATTGGCAGTGCACCTACAGCAGCACAGACATTGGGGCTCTGGGCTTTCCCTGACGAACAGGGCTTCGACGTTTACACCCAGCTGCACGTCGGCGCTCCCTGAAAAAAAACCTCAAAAAGTCACGAACGTCGGACGATTGTTCCCACACCAAAAGTGCCAGCCACTCAAACCCTTGCTGCTCCTCAGCGGCCATTGGCAGCGCACCTACAGCAGCACAGACATTGGGGCTCCGGGCTTTCCCTGACGAACAGGGCTTCGACATTTACCACCAGCTACACGTGGGCGCCCACTGAAAACACCCCGAAAAAACACGAACATCAGATGATTGCTCCCACACCAAAAGGGCCAGACACTCAAGCTCTTGCTGCTCCTCAGCGGCCATTGGCACCGCATCTACAGCAGCACACACATTGTGGCTCCGGGCTTTCCCTGACGAACAGGGCTTCGATGTTTACCACCAGCTGCACGTGGGTGCTCATTGAAAAACAACCCCAAGAAATCACGAACGTCAGACGATTGCTCCCACACCAAAAGTGCCAGCCACTCAAGCTCTTGCTGCTCCTCAGTGGCCATTGGCAGTCCACCTGCAGCAGCACAGACATTGGGGCTCCGGGCTTTCCCTGACGAACAGGGCTTCGACGTTTACCACCAGGTACACGTGGGCGCCCACTGAAAACACCCCGAAAAATCACGAACGTCGGACGATTGCTCCCACACCAAAAGTGCCAGCCACTCAAACCCTTGCTGCTCCTCAGCGGCCATTGGCAGCGCACCTACAGCACCACAGACATTGGGGCTCCGGGCTTTCCTTGACAAACAGGGCTTCGACATTTACCACCAGCTGGACCATGGCGCCCCCTGAAAAATAAGCCCGGAAAATCACGAACGTCGGACCATTGCTCCCACACCAAAAGTGCCAGACACTCAAGCTCTTGCTGCTCCTCAGCGGCCATTGGCAGTGCACCTACAGCAGCACAGACATTGGGGCTCCGGGCTTTCCTTGACAAACAGGGCTTCGACATTTACCACCAGCTGCACGGTGGCGCCCCCTGAAAAAAAACCCCGAAAAATAACGAACGTCGGACCATTGCTCTCACACCAAAAGTACCAGCCACTCAAGTTCTTGCTGCTCCTCAGCGGCCATTGGAAGCGCACCTACAGCAGCACAGACATTGGGGCTCCGGGCTTTCCCTGACGAATAGGGCTTCGACGTTTACCACGAGCTGCATGTGGGCGCTCCCTGAAAAAAAAACCAAAAATCACGAACGTCGGACGATTGCTCCCACACCAAAAGTGCCAGCCACTCAAGTTCTTGCTGCTCCTCAGCGGCCATTGGCAGCGCACCTGCAGCACCACAGACATTGGGGCTCCGGGCTTTCTCTGACGAACAGGGCTTCGATGTTTACCACCAGTTGCAACAGCGCGCTCAATGAAAAAACCCTGAAAAATCACGAACGTCGGACCATTGCTCCGACACCAAAAGGGCGAGCCACTCAAGCTCTTGCTGCTCCTTAGCGGCCATTGGCAGTGCACCTACAGCAGAACAGACATTGGGGCTCCGGGCTTTCTCTGACGAACAGGGCTTAGACGTTTACCACCAGCTGCACGTGGGCGCTCACTGAAAAAAAACCACAAAAAATCACGAACGTCGGACTATTATTCCCACACCAAAAGGGCCAGCCAGTCAAACCCTTGCTGCTCCTCAGCGGCCATTGGCAGTGCACCTACAGCAGCACAGACATTGGGGCTCCGGGCTTTCCCTGACGAACAGGGCTTCGTCGTTTACCACCAGGTGCACCTGGGCGCCCTCTGAAAAAAAAACCCGAAAAATCACGAACATCGGACCATTGCTCCCACACCAAAAGTGCCAGCCACTCAAGCTCTTGCTGCTCCTCAGCGGCCATTGGCACCGCATCTACAGCAGCACACACATTGTGGCTCCGGGCTTTCCCTGACGAACAGGGCTTCGATGTTTACCACCACCTACACGTGGGCGCCCACTGAAAAAAACCCAAAAAAAATCACGAACATCGGACGATTGCTCCCACACCAAAAGTGCTAGACACTCAAGCTCTTGCTGCTCCTCAGCGGCCATTGGCAGCGCACCTACAGCAGCACAGACATTGGGGCTCCGGGCTTTCCCTGACGAACAGGGGTTCGACGTTTACCACCAGCTGCACCTGGGCGCTCCCTGAAAAAAAACCACAAAAAATCACGAACATCGGACCATTGCTCCCACACCAAAAGTGCCAGCCACTCAAGCTCTTGCTGCTCCTCAGCGGCCATTGGCACCGCATCTACAGCAGCACACACATTGTGGCTCCGGGCTTTCCCTGACGAACAGGGCTTCGATGTTTACCACCAGCTCCACGTGGGCGCCCCCTGAAAAAAAACCCCAAGAAATCACGAACGTCAGACGATGGCTCATACACCAAAAGTGCCAGCCACTCAAGCTCTTGCTGCTCCTCAGCGGCCATTGGCAGTCCACCTGCAGCAGCACAGACATTGGGGCTCCGGGCTTTCCCTGACGAACAGGGCTTCGACGTTTACCACCAGGTACACGTGGGCGCCCACTGAAAACACCCCGAAAAATCACGAACGTCGGACGATTGCTCCCACACCAAAAGTGCCAGCCACTCAAACCCTTGCTGCTCCTCAGCGGCCATTGGCAGCGCACCTACAGCAGCACAGACATTGGGGCTCCGGGCTTTCCTTGACAAACAGGGCTTCGACATTTACCACCAGCTGCACCATGGCGCCCCCTGAAAAATAAGCCCGGAAAATCACGAACGTCGGACCATTGCTCCCACACCAGAAGTTCCAGCCACTGAAGCTCTTGCTGCTCCTCAGCGGCCATTGGCAGCGCACCTACAGCAGCACAGACATTGGGGCTCCGGGCTTTCCCTGACGAACAGGGCTTCGAATTTTACCACCACCTACACGTGGGTGCCCACTGAAAAAAACCCAAAAAAATCATGAACATCGGACGATTGCTCCCACACCAAAAGTGCCAGCCACTCAAGCTCTTGCTGCTCCTCAGCGGCCATTGGCAGTGCACCTACAGCAGCACAGACATTGGGGCTCCAGGCTTTCCCTGACGAACAGGGCTTCGACGTTTACCACCAGCTGCACAAGGGCCCCCCCTGAAAAAAAACCCAGAAAAATCACGAACATTGGACGATTGCTGACACACCAAAAGTGCCAGCCACTCAAACCCTTTCTGCTCCTCAGCGGCCATTGGCAGTCCACCTACAGCACCACAAACACTGGGGCTCCAGGCTTTCCCTAACGAACAGGGCTTCCACGTTTACCACCATCTGCACGTGGCCGCCCAATGAAAAGAAACCCAAAAAATCACGAACGTCGGACCACTGCACCCACTCTAACAGCCCCAGACACTCGAGCTCTTGCTACTCCTCAGGGGCCATTTTCAGTGCACCTACAGCAGCACAGACATTGCGGCTCCGGGCTTTCTCTGACGAACAGGGCTTTGACATTTACCACCAGCTGCACGGTGGCGCCCCCTGAAAAAAAAACCCCGAAAAATAACGAACGTCGAACCATTGCTCTCACACCAAAAGTGCCAGCCACTCAAGTTCTTGCTGCTCCTCAGCGGCCATTCGCAGCGCACCTACAGCACCACAGACATTGGGGCTCCGGGCTTTCCCTGACGAACAGGGCTTCGACGTTTACCACCAGCTACACGTGGGCGTCCACTGAAAACACCCCGAAAAATCACGAACGTCGGACCATTGCTCCCACACCAAAATTGCCAGCCACTCAAGCTCTTGCTGCTCCTCAGCGGCCATTGGCAGCGCACCTACAGCACCACAGACATTGGGGCTCCGGGCTTTCCTTGACGAACAGGGCTTCGACATTTACCACCAGCTGCACGGTGGCGCCCCCTGAAAAAAAACCCCGAAAAATAACGAACGTCGGACCATTGCTCTCACACCAAAAGTGCCAGCCACTCAAGTTCTTGCTGCTCCTCAGCGGCCATTGGAAGCGCACCTACAGCAGCACAGACACTGGGGCTCTGGGCTTTCCCTGACGAATAGGGCTTCGACGTTTACCACGAGCTGCATGTGGGCGCTCCCTGAAAAAAAAAAACCCAAAAAATCACGAACGTCGGAAGATTGCTCCCACACCAAAAGTGCCAGCCACGCAAGTTCTTGCTGCTCCTCAGCGGCCATTGGCAGCGCACCTGCAGCACCACAGATATTGGAGCTCCGGGCTTTCTCTGACGAACAGGGCTTCGATGTTTACCACCAGTTGCAACAGCGCGCTGAATGAAAAAAAACCCCGAAAAATCACGAACGTCGGACCATTGCTCCGACACCAAAAGGGCCAGATACTCAAGCTCTTGCTGCTCCTCAGCGGCCATTGGCAGTGCACCTACAGCAGCACAGACATTGGGGCTCCGGGCTTTCTCTGACGAAAAGGGCTTCGACGTTTACCACCAGGTGCACGTGGGCGCCCTCTGAAAAAAAAACCCGAAAATCACGAACATCGGACCATTGCTCCCACACCAAAAGTGCCAGCCACTCAAGCTCTTGCTGCTCCTCAGCGGCCATTGGCACCGCATCTACAGCAGCACACACATTGTGGCTCCGGGCTTTCCCTGACGAACAGGGCTTCGATGTTTACCACCACCTACACGTGGGCGCCCACTGAAAAAAACCCAAAAAAAATCACGAACATCGGACGATTGCTCCCACACCAAAAGTGCCAGCCACTCAAGCTCTTGCTGCTCCTCAGCGGCCATTGGCAGCGCACCTACAGCAGCACAGACATTGGGGCTCCAGGCTTTCCCTGACGAACAGGGGTTCGACGTTTACCACCTGCTGCACCTGGGCGCTCCCTGAAAAAAAACCACAAAAAATCACGAACGTCGGACGATTGCTCCCACACCAAAAGTGCCAGCCACTCAAACCCTTGCTGCTCCTCAGCGGCCATTGGCAGTGCACCTACTGCACCAGAGACATTGGGGCTCCAGGCTTTCCCTGACGAACAGGGCTTCGACGTTTACCACCAGCTGCACATAGGTCCCCCCTGAAAAAAAAACCTGAAAAATCACGAACGTCGGACCATTGCTCCCACACCAAAAGTGCCACAAACTCAAGCTATTCCTGCCCCTCAGCGGTCATTGGCAGTGCACCTACAGCAGCACAGACATTGGGGCTCTGGGCTTTCCCTGACAAACAGGGCTTCGACGTTTACCACCAGCTGCACGTGGGCGTCCCCTGAAAAAAAACCCCGAAATATCACGAACGTTGGACCATTGCTCCCACACCAAAAGTGCCAGACACTCAAGCTCTTGCTGCTCCTCAGCGGCCATTGGCAGCGCACCTACAGCAGCACAGACATTGGGGCTCCGGGCTTTCCCTGACGAACAGGGCTTCGACGTTTACCACCAGCTGCACGTGGGCGCTCCCAAAAAAAAAACCACAAAAAATCACGAACGTCGGACGATTTTTCCCACACCAAATGTGCCAGCCACTCAAACCCTTGCTGCTCCTCAGCGGCCATTGACAGCGCACCTACAGCAACAGAGACATTAAGGCTCCGGGCTTTCCCTGACGCACAGGGCTTCGACGTTTACCAACAGGTGCACGTGGGCGCCCTCTGAAAAAAAAACCCGAAAAATCATGAACATCGGACCATTGCTCCCAGAAAAAAAGTGCCGGACACTCAAGCTCTTGCTGCTCCTCAGCGGCCATTGGCAGCGCACCTACAGCACCACAGACATTGGGGCTCCGGGCTTTCCCTGACGAACAGGGCTTCGACGTTTACAACCAGATGCACATGGGCGCCCACTGAAAAAAAACCCCGAAAAATCACGAACGTCGGACCACTGCTCCCACACCAAAAGTGCCAGCCACTCAAGCTCTTGCTGCTCCTCAGCGGCCATTGGCAGTGCACCTACAGCAGCACAGACATTGGGGCTCCGGGCTTTCCCTGACGAACAGGGCTTCGAAGTTTACCACCAGCTGCACATGGGCCCCCCCTGAAAAAAAACCCCGAAATATCACAAACGTCGGACCACTGCTCCCACACCAAAAGTGCCAGCCACTCAAGCTCTTGCTGCTCCTCAGCGGCCATTGGCAGCGCACCCACAGCACCACAGACATTGGGGCTCCGGGCTTTCCCTGACGAACAGGGCTTCGAGGTTTACCACCAGCTGCACGTGGTCGCCCCCTGAAAAAAAAACCCCAAAAATCATGAATGTCGGAAGATTGCTCCCACACCAAAAGTGCCAGCCACTCAAGCTCTTGCTGCTCCTCAGCGGCCATTGGCAGTCCACCTACCGGACCAGACACACTGGGCCTCCAGGCTTTCCCTGACGAACAGGGCTTCCACCTTTACCACCAGCTGCACGTGGGCGCTCACTGAAAAAAAAACCCCGAAAAATCACGAACGTTGGACAATTTCTCCCACACCAAAAGTGCCAGCCACTCAAGCTCTTGCTGCTCCTCAGCGGCCATTGGCAGCGCACCCACAGCACCACAGACATTGGGGCTCCGGGCTTTCCCTGACGAACAGGGCTTCGAGGTTTACCACCAGCTGCACGTGGTCGCCCCCTGAAAAAAAACCCCCAAAAATCATGAATGTCGGAAGATTGCTCCCACACCAAAAGTGCCAGCCACTCAAGCTCTTGCTGCTCCTCAGCGGCCATTGGCAGTCCACCTACCGGACCAGACACACTGGGCCTCCAGGCTTTCCCTGACGAACAGGGCTTCCACCTTTACCACCAGCTGCACGTGGTCGCCCCCTGAAAAATAAGCCCGAAAAATCACAAACGTCAGACCATTGCTCCCACACCAAAAGTGCCAGCCACTCAAACCCTTGCTGCTCCTCAGCGGCCATTGGCAGTCCACCTACAGCACCACAGACATTGGGGCTCCGGGCTTTCCCTGACCAACAGGGCTTCGACGTTTACCACCAGCTGCACCTGGGCGCTCCCGGAAAAAAAAACCCAAAAAATGACGAACGTCGGACCATTGCTCCCATACCAAAAGTGCCAGCCACTCAAGCTCTTGCTGCTCCTCAGCGGCCATTGGCAGCGCACATACAGCAGCACAGACATTGGAGCTCCGGGCTTTCGCTGATGAACAGGGCTTCGACATTTATCACCAGCTGCACGTGGGTGCCGCCTGAAAAAAAAACTCGAAAAATCACGAACGTCGGACCATTGCTCCAACACCAAAAGCGCCAGCCACTCAAGCTCTTGCTGCTCCTCAGCGGCCATTGGCAGCGCACCTATAGCAGCAGAGACATTGGGGCTCCGGGCTTTCCCTGATGAACAGGGCTTCGACGTTTACCACCGTCTACACGTGGGCACCCACTGAAAAAAACCCCTATAAATCACGAACGTCGGACCATTGGTCCCACACCAAAAGGGCCAGACACTCAAGCTCTTTTTGCTCCTCAGCGGTCATTGGCAGCGCACCTATAGCAGCACAGACATTGGGGGTCCGGGCTTTCCCTGACGAACAGGGCTTCGACGTTTACCACCAGCTGCACCAGGGCGCTCCCTGAAAAAAAACCCCGAAAAATCACGAACGTGGACAATTGCTCCCACACCAAAATTGCCAGCCACTCAAGCTCTTGCTGCCCCTCAGCGGCCATTGGCAGCGCACCTACAGCAGCACAGACATTGGGGCTCCAGGCTTTCCCTGACGAACAGGGCTTCGACGTTTACCACCAGCTACACGAGGGCGCACCCTGAAAAAAAAACTTGAAAAATCACGAACATCGGACCATTGCTCCCACACCAAAAGTGCCAGCCACTCAAGCTCTTGCTGCTCCTCAGCGGCCATTGGCAGTGCACCTACAGCAGCACAGACATTGGGGCTCCGGGCTTTCCCTGACGAACAGGGCTTAGACGTTTACCACTGTCTTAGTTCAGCCCTGATCAGGACCGGACTACGCAGTCTCTCTCTCACTCCCCACCCTCCGAAAGAACAGGGAGAGAAAATATAAGGAAAAACGGCTCGAGGTTTGAGATAAGGACGGGGAGAAATCCTTAAAGTTACCGTCACGGTCAAAACAGACTCAACTTGGGGAAAACTATTCATTTATTACTACAAACAGCAGGATAATGAGACAGAGAACAAGATAACCTCCATCCACCCCTCCCTCTTCCCAAGCTTAACTTTATCTCTACTACCTTCCCCCACCGAGCGGCACAGGGGGGAAGAGGGAATGGGGGTTGCAGTCAGTTCATCATACGTTGTTTCACGCCGCTGCTTCATGGTCGGGGGAAGAACTCCTCACATTCCTCCCCTGCTCCATCATGGGGTCCCACCCCTACGCCACAGTCCTTCGTGGAACTGCTCCGGCGTGGGTCATCTCTTCCACAGAGTGCAGTCTCTCCAGAACGGCTGTCCCAGCGGGCCCTCCACGGGCCACAGCCGCCTTCAGGCATCCACCTCCCCCGGTACGGGGTCCTTCACGGGCTCCAAGTGGATCTCTGCTCCTCCGTGCACCTCCATGGGCTGCAGGGGGACAACCTGCTCCACCATGGTCGTCACCACAGGCTGCAGGGGAATCTTGGCTAGGAGCCGCATTACTCCTCCCCTCCTTTCTGAACTGACCTTGGCGTCTGCAGCCGTTCCTCACTCACAACAGGGTGGTAGATGTCTCTCAGGATCTTTTTACATCTTATTCACTTCTCATCTCCTTTCCACTTCTTGCAGCCGGGCCGGACCAAGTCGGGCCCAGTCGGCTGCCTGGAGAGAGGCCAGAGGGTGAGGCCTGCAAGGCCCATGAGGCCTGCGCCTCCCCCTCTGCACCTCCGCCCCCGCTCAGCTTCTTCACATCTTCTCTTCTCTCTTTTTTTTTTTCTGTTTTCCCCTTCTAAATACGTTATCGCAGAGGCGTTATCATGGAACATTCTGCTACAAATCGGCTCGACCTTGGCCAGCAGCAGGTCCGCCCTAGGCCCGGCCGAGTCCACTGAACAAAGGGGAGCGACTTCTAGCAGTTTCCTGCAGAAGCTACCACCTTAGGCCCCCCTCACTAACAAAACCATGACAACCACCAGCTGCACTTGGGCACTCCCTGAAAAAAACCCAAAAAATCACGAACGTCGGACGATTGCTCCCACACCAAAAGGGTCAGCCACTCAAGCTCTTGCTGCTCCTCAGCGGCCATTGGCAGCGCACCTACAGCAGCACAGACACTGGGGCTCCGGGCTTTCCCTGACGAACAGGGCTTCGACGTTTACCACCAGCTACACGTGGGCGCCCAGTGAAAAAAAATCCGAAAAATCACGAACGTTGGACGATTGCTCCCACACCAAAAGTGCTAGACACTCAAGCTCTTGCTGCTCCTCAGCGGCCATTGGTAGCGCACGTACAGCAGCGCAGACATTGAGGCTCCGGGCTTTCCCTGAGGAGCAGGGCTTCGACGTTTACCACCAGCTGCACGTGGGCGCCCCCTTAAAAAAAAAACTCGAAAAATCACGAACGTCGGACCATTGCTCCCCGCACCAAAAGGGCCAGCCACTCAAGCTCTTGCTGCCCCTCAGCGGCCATTGGCAGTGCACCTACAGCAGCACAGACATTGAGGCTCTGGGATTTCCCTGACGAACAGGGCTTCGACGTATACCACCAGCTACACTGGGGCGCCCCCTGAAAAAAAACCCCGAAAGATCATGAACGTCGGACCATTGCTCTAACACCAAAAGGGCCAGACACTCAAGCTCTTGCTGCTCCTCAGCGGCCATTGGCAGCGCACCTACAGCACCACAGACATTGGGGCTCCGGGCTTTCCCTGACGAACAGGGCTTCGACGTTTACCACCAGCTGCACCAGTGCGCTCCCGGAAAAAAAAACCCCAAAAAATCACGAACGTCGGACCATTGCTCCCACACCAAAAGTGCTAGACACTCAAGATCTTGCTGCTCCTCAGCGGCCATTGGTAGCGGACGTACAGCAGCACAGACACTGGGGCTCCGTGCTTTCCCTGACGAACAGGGCTTCCACAGTTACCACAGTCTACACATGGGCGCCCCCTGAAAAAAACCCCGAAAAATCACGAACGTTGGACGATTGTTCCCACACCAAAAGTGCTAGACACTCAAGATCTTGCTGCTCCTCAGCGGCCATTGGTAGCGGACGTACAGCAGCACAGACATTGGGGCTCCGTGCTTTCCCTGACGAACAGGGCTTCCACAGTTACCACCAGCTGCACCTGGGCGTCCCCTGAAAATAACCCTGAAAAATCACGAACGTCAGACGATTGCTCCCACACCAAAAGTGCCAGCCACTCAAGCTCTTGCTGCTCCTCAGCGGCCATTGGCAGCGCACCTACCGCAGCACAGACATTGGGGCTCCGGGCTTTCCCTGACAAACAGGGCTTCAACGTTTACCACCAGCTGCACCAGGGCGCTCACTGAAAAAAAAACCCCAAAAAATCACGAACGTCGGACGATTGCTCCCACACCAGAAGTGCCAGCCACTCAAGCTCTTGCTGCTCCTCAGCGGCCATTGGCAGTGCACCTACAGCAGCACAGACATTGGGGCTCCGGGCGTTCCCTGACGAACAGGGCTTCGACGTTTACCACCAGCTGCACGTAGGTGCACCCTAAAAAATCCCCGAAATATCACGAACGTCGAACCATTGCTCCCACACCAAAAGTGCCAGCCACTCAAGCTCTTGCTGCTCCTCAGCGGCCATTGGCAGCGAACCTACAGCAGCACAGAGATTAGGTCTCCGGGCTTTCCCTGACAAACTGGGCTTCGACGTTTACCACCAGCTGCACCAGGGCGCCCCCTGAAAAAAACCCCAAGAAATAACGAACGTTGGACGATTGCTCCCACACCAAAAGTGCCAGCCACTCAAGCTCTTGCTGCTCCTCAGCGGCCATTGGCAATGCACCTACAGCAGCACACACACTGGGGCTCCGGGCTTTCCCTGACGAACAGGGCTTAGACGTTTACCACCAGCTGCATGTGGGCGCCCACTGAAAAAAAAACCCCGAAAAATCACGAACGTCGGACCATTGCTCCCACACCAAAAGTGCCAGCCACTCAAGCTCTTGCTGCTCCTCAGCGGCCATTGGCAGCGCACCTACAGCAGCACAGACATTGGGGCCCCGGGCTTTCCCTGACGAACAGGGCTTCGACGTTTACCATCAGCTGCATGTGGTCGACCACTGAAAAAAAAACCCCGAAATATCATGAACGTCGGACGATTGCTCCCACACCAAAAGTGCCAGACACTCAAGCTCTTGCTGCTCCTCAGCGGCCATTGGCAGCGCACCTACAGCAGCACAGACACTGGGGCTCCGGCCTTTCCCTGACTTACAGGTCTTCAACGTTTACCGCCAGCTGCACGTGGGCGCACCCTGAAAAAAAACCCTGAAAAATCAGCAACGTCGGAAGATTGCTGCCACACCAAAAGTGCCAGCCACTCAAGCTCTTGCTGCTCCTCAGTGGCCATTGGCAGCGCACCTACAGCAGCACAGACACTGTGGCTCTGGGGTTTCCCTGACGAACAGGGCTTCCACGTTTACCACCAGCTGCACCTGAGCGTCCCCTGAAAATAACCCCGAAAAATAACGAACGTTGGACGATTACTCCCACACCAAAAGTGCCAGCCACTCAAGCTCTTGCTGCTCCTCAGCGGACATTGGCAGTCCACCTACCGCACCAGAGACATTGGGGCTCCGACTTTCCCTGACGAACAGGGCTTCAACGTTTACCGCCAGCTGCACGTGGGCGCTCACTGGAAAAAAACCCCGAAAAATCACCATCGTCGGAAGATTGCTGCCACACCAAAATTGCCAGCCACTCAAGCTCTTGCTGCTCCTCAGCGGCCATTGGCAGCGCACCTACAGCAGCACAGACACTGGGGCTCTGGGGTTTCCCTGACGAACAGGGCTTCCACGTTTACCACCAGCTGCACCTGGGCGCTTCCCAAAAAAAAACCCAAAAAATCACGAACGTCGGACGATTGCTCCAACACCACAAGTGCCAGCCACTCAAGCTCTTGCTGCTCCTCAGCGGCCATTGGCAGTCCACCTACCGCACCAGAGACATTGGGGCTCCGGGCTTTCCCTGACGAACAGGGCTTCGAAGTTTACCATCAGCTGCATGTGGGCGCCCACTGTAAAAAAACCCCGAAATGTCACGAACGTTGGACGATTGCTCCCACACCAAAAGTGCCAGACACTCAAGCTCTTGCTGCTCCTCAGCGGCCATTGGCAGCGCACCTACAGCACCACAGACATTGGGGCTCCGTGCTTTCCCTGACGAACAGGGCTTTCACAGTTACCACCAGCTGCACCTAGGTGTCCCCTGAAAATAACCCTGAAAAATCACGAACGTTGGACCATTACTCCCACACCAAAAGTGCCAGCCACTCAAGCTCTTGCTGCTCCTCAGTGGCCATTGGCAGTCCACGTACCGCACCAGAGGTATTGTGGCTCCGGTCTTTCCCTGACAAACAGGGTTTCGACGTTTACCACCAGCTGCACTTGATCGCTCCCTGAAAAAAAACCCCAAAAAATCACGAACGTTGGACGATTGCTCCCACACCAAAAGTGCCAGCCACTCAAGCTCTTGCTGCTCCTCAGCGGCCATTGGCAGCGCACCTACCGCAGCACAGACATTGGGGCTCCGGGCTTTCCCTGACAAACAGGGCTTCGACGTTTACCACCAGCTGCACGTAGGTGCACCCTAAAAAATCCCCGAAATATCACGAACGTCGAACCATTGCTCCCACACCAAAAGTGCCAGCCACTCAAGCTCTTGCTGCTCCTCAGCAGCCATTGGCAGTCCAACTACTGCACCAGAGACATTGGGGCTCTGGGCTTTCCCTGACGAACAGGGCTTCGATGTTTACCATCAGCTGCATGTGGGCGCCCACAGAAATAAAACCCCAAATAATCACGAACGTTGGACGATTGCTCCCACACCAAAAGTGCCAGCCACTGAAGCTCTTGCTGCTCCTCAGTGGCCATTGGCAGCGCACCTACAGCAGCACAGACATTGGGGCTCCCGGCTTTCCCTGAGGAGCAGGGCTTCTACGTTTACCACAGGCTGCACGGGGGCGACCCCTGAAAAAAAAACTCGAAAAATCACGAACGTCGGACCATTGCTCCCACACCAAAAGGGCCAGACACTCAAGCTCTTGCTGCCCTTCAGCGGCCATTGGCAGTGCACCTGCAGCACCACAGACATTGAGGCTCCGGGCTTTCCCTGACCAACAGGGCTTCGACGTTTACCACCAGCTGCACCTGGGCGCTCCCGGAAAAAAAAACCCAAAAAATGACGAACGTCGGACCATTGCTCCCATACCAAAAGTGCCAGCCACTCAAGCTCTTGCTGCTCCTCAGCGGCCATTGGCAGCGCACCTACAGCAGCACAGACATTGGGGCTCCGGGCTTTCCCTGACGAACAGGGCTTCGACGTTTACCACCAGCTGCACCAGGGCGCTCACTGAAAAAAAAACCCAAAAAATCATGAACGTCGGACGATTGCTCCCACACCAGAAGTGCCAGCCACTCAAGCTCTTGCTGCTCCTCAGCGGCCATTGGCAGTGCACCTACAGCAGCACAGACATTGGGGCTCCGGGCTTTCCCTGACGAACAGGGCTTAGACGTTTACCACTGTCTTAGTTCAGCCCTGATCAGGACCGGACTACGCAGTCTCTCTCTCACTCCCCCCACCCTCCGAAAGAACAGGGAGAGAAAATATAAGGAAAAACGGCTCGAGGTTTGAGATAAGGACGGGGAGAAATCCTTAAAGTTACCGTCACGGTCAAAACAGACTCGACTTGGGGAAAACTATTCATTTATTACTACAAACAGCAGGATAATGAGACAGAGAACAAGATAACCTCCATCCACCCCTCCCTCTTCCCAAGCTTAACTTTATCTCTACTACCTTCCCCCACCGAGCGGCACAGGGGGGAAGAGGGAATGGGGGTTGCAGTCAGTTCATCATACGTTGTTTCACGCCGCTGCTTCATGGTCGGGGGAAGAACTCCTCACATTCCTCCCCTGCTCCATCATGGGGTCCCACCCCTACGCCACAGTCCTTCGTGGAACTGCTCCGGCGTGGGTCATCTCTTCCACAGAGTGCAGTCTCTCCAGAACGGCTGTCCCAGCGGGCCCTCCACGGGCCACAGCCGCCTTCAGGCATCCACCTCCCCCGGTACGGGGTCCTTCACGGGCTCCAAGTGGATCTCTGCTCCTCCGTGCACCTCCATGGGCTGCAGGGGGACAACCTGCTCCACCATGGTCGTCACCACAGGCTGCAGGGGAATCTTGGCTAGGAGCCGCATTACTCCTCCCCCTCCTTTCTGAACTGACCTTGGCGTCTGCAGCCGTTCCTCACTCACAACAGGGTGGTAGATGTCTCTCAGGATCTTTTTACATCTTATTCACTTCTCATCTCCTTTCCACTTCTTGCAGCCGGGCCGGACCAGAGTCGGGCCCAGTCGGCTGCCTGGAGAGAGGCCAGAGGGTGAGGCCTGCAAGGCCCATGAGGCCTGCGCCTCCCCCTCTGCACCTCCGCCCCCGCTCAGCTTCTTCACATCTTCTCTCTTTTTTTTTCTGTTTTCCCCTTCTAAATACGTTATCGCAGAGGCGTTATCACGGAACATTCTGCTACAAATCGGCTCGACCTTGGCCAGCAGCAGGTCCGCCCTAGGCCCGGCCGAGTCCACTGAACAAAGGGGAGCGACTTCTAGCAGTTTCCTGCAGAAGCTACCACCTTAGGCCCCCCCCTCACTAACAAAACCATGACAACCACCAGCTGCACTTGGGCACTCCCTGAAAAAAACCCAAAAAAATCACGAACGTCGGACGATTGCTCCCACACCAAAAGGGCCAGCCACTCAAGCTCTTGCTGCTCCTCAGCGGCCATTGGCAGCGCACCTACAGCAGCACAGACACTGGGGCTCCGGGCTTTCCCTGACGAACAGGGCTTCGACGTTTACCACCAGCTACACGTGGGCGCCCAGTGAAAAAAAATCCGAAAAATCACGAACGTTGGACGATTGCTCCCACACCAAAAGTGCTAGACACTCAAGCTCTTGCTGCTCCTCAGCGGCCATTGGTAGCGCACGTACAGCAGCGCAGACATTGAGGCTCCGGGCTTTCCCTGAGGAGCAGGGCTTCGACGTTTACCACCAGCTGCACGTGGGCGCACCCTTAAAAAAAATACTCGAAAAATCACGAACGTCGGACCATTGCTCCCGCACCAAAAGGGCCAGCCACTCAAGCTCTTGCTGCCCCTCAGCGGCCATTGGCAGTGCACCTACAGCAGCACAGACATTGAGGCTCTGGGATTTCCCTGACGAACAGGGCTTCGACGTATACCACCAGCTACACTGGGGCGCCCCCTGAAAAAAAACCCCGAAAGATCATGAACGTCGGACCATTGCTCTAACACCAAAAGGGCCAGACACTCAAGCTCTTGCTGCTCCTCAGCGGCCATTGGCAGCGCACCTACAGCACCACAGACATTGGGGCTCCGGGCTTTCCCTGACGAACAGGGCTTCGACGTTTACCACCAGCTGCACCAGTGCGCTCCCGGAAAAAAAAACCCCAAAAAATCACGAACGTCGGACCATTGCTCCCACACCAAAAGTGCTAGACACTCAAGATCTTGCTGCTCCTCAGCGGCCATTGGTAGCGGACGTACAGCAGCACAGACACTGGGGCTCCGTGCTTTCCCTGACGAACAGGGCTTCCACAGTTACCACAGTCTACACATGGGCGCCCCCTGAAAAAAACCCCGAAAAATCACGAACGTTGGACGATTGTTCCCACACCAAAAGTGCTAGACACTCAAGATCTTGCTGCTCCTCAGCGGCCATTGGTAGCGGACGTACAGCAGCACAGACATTGGGGCTCCGTGCTTTCCCTGACGAACAGGGCTTCCACAGTTACCACCAGCTGCACCTGGGCGTCCCCTGAAAATAACCCTGAAAAATCACGAACGTCAGACGATTGCTCCCACACCAAAAGTGCCAGCCACTCAAGCTCTTGCTGCTCCTCAGCGGCCATTGGCAGCGCACCTACCGCAGCACAGACATTGGGGCTCCGGGCTTTCCCTGACAAACAGGGCTTCAACGTTTACCACCAGCTGCACCAGGGCGCTCACTGAAAAAAAAAACACCAAAAAATCACGAACGTCGGACGATTGCTCCCACACCAGAAGTGCCAGCCACTCAAGCTCTTGCTGCTCCTCAGCGGCCATTGGCAGTGCACCTACAGCAGCACAGACATTGGGGCTCCGGGCTTTCCCTGACGAACAGGGCTTCGACGTTTACCACCAGCTGCACGTAGGTGCACCCTAAAAAATCCCCGAAATATCACGAACGTCGAACCATTGCTCCCACACCAAAAGTGCCAGCCACTCAAGCTCTTGCTGCTCCTCAGCGGCCATTGGCAGCGAACCTACAGCAGCACAGAGATTAGGTCTCCGGGCTTTCCCTGACAAACTGGGCTTCCACGTTTACCACCAGCTGCACCAGGGCGCCCCCTGAAAAAAACCCCAAGAAATAACGAACGTTGGACGATTGCTCCCACACCAAAAGTGCCAGCCACTCAAGCTCTTGCTGCTCCTCAGCGGCCATTGGCAGTGCACCTACAGCAGCACACACACTGGGGCTCCGGGCTTTCCCTGACGAACAGGGCTTAGACGTTTACCACCAGCTGCATGTGGGCGCCCACTGAAAAAAAAACCCCGAAAAATCACGAACGTCGGACCATTGCTCCCACACCAAAAGTGCCAGCCACTCAAGCTCTTGCTGCTCCTCAGCGGCCATTGGCAGCGCACCTACAGCAGCACAGACATTGGGGCCCCGGGCTTTCCCTGACGAACAGGGCTTCGACGTTTACCATCAGCTGCATGTGGTCGACCACTGAAAAAACCCCGAAATATCATGAACGTCGGACGATTGCTCCCACACCAAAAGTGCCAGCCACTCAAGCTCTTGCTGCTCCTCAGCGGCCATTGGCAGCGCACCTACAGCAGCACAGACACTGGGGCTCCGGCCTTTCCCTGACTTACAGGTCTTCAACGTTTACCGCCAGCTGCACGTGGGCGCACCCTGAAAAAAAACCCTGAAAAATCAGCAACGTCGGAAGATTGCTGCCACACCAAAAGTGCCAGCCACTCAAGCTCTTGCTGCTCCTCAGTGGCCATTGGCAGCGCACCTACAGCAGCACAGACACTGGGGCTCTGGGGTTTCCCTGACGAACAGGGCTTCCACGTTTACCACCAGCTGCACCTGAGCGTCCCCTGAAAATAACCCCGAAAAATAACGAACGTCGGACGATTACTCCCACACCAAAAGTGCCAGCCACTCAAGCTCTTGCTGCTCCTCAGCGGCCATTGGCAGCGCACCTACAGCAGCACAGACACTGGGGCTCTGGGGTTTCCCTGACGAACAGGGCTTCCACGTTTACCACCAGCTGCACCTGGGCGCTTCCCAAAAAAAAACCCAAAAAATCACGAACGTCGGACGATTGCTCCAACACCACAAGTGCCAGCCACTCAAGCTCTTGCTGCTCCTCAGCGGCCATTGGCAGTCCACCTACCGCACCAGAGACATTGGGGCTCCGGGCTTTCCCTGACGAACAGGGCTTCGAAGTTTACCATCAGCTGCATGTGGGCGCCCACTGTAAAAAAACCCCGAAATGTCACGAACGTTGGACGATTGCTCCCACACCAAAAGTGCCAGACACTCAAGCTCTTGCTGCTCCTCAGCGGCCATTGGCAGCGCACCTACAGCACCACAGACATTGGGGCTCCGGGCTTTCCCTGACGAACAGGGCTTCAACGTTTACCACCAGCTGCACGTGGTCGCCCCGAAAAAAAAAAATCGAAAAATCACGAACGTCGGACCCTTGCTCGCACACCAAAAGTGCCAGCCACTCAAGCTGTTGCTGGTCCTCAGCGGCCATTGGCAGCGCATCTACAGCAGCACAGACATTGGGGCTCCGGGCTTTCCCTGACGAACAGGGCTTCGAGGTTTACCACCAGCTGCACGTGGGTGCCCACTGAAAAAAAAACCGAAAAATCCAGTACGTCGGACGATTGCTCCACACCAAAATTGCCAGCCACTCAATCTCTTGCTGCTCCTGGGCGGCCATTGGCAGTGCACCTACAGCAGCACAGACATTGGGGCTTCGGGCTTTCCCTGACGAACAGGGCTTCGACGTTTACCACCAGCTGCACAGGGAAGCCCCCTGAAAAAAAACCCTAAAAAATCACGAACGTAGAATGATTGCACCCACACCAAAAGTGCCAGCCACTCAAACCCTTGCTGCTCCTCAGCGGCCATTGGCAGCGCACCTACAGCAGTACAGACATTGGGGCTCCTGGCTTTCTCTCACGAACAGGGCTTAAACGTTTACACCCAGCTACACGTGGGCACCCACTGAAAAAAACCCCGAAAAATCACGAACGTCGAACCATTGATCCCACACCAAAAGTGCCAGCCACTCAAGCTCTTGCTGCTCCTCAGCGGCCATTGGCAGTGCACCTACAGCACCACAGACATTTGGGCTCCGGGCTTTCCCTGACGAACAGGGCTTCGACGTTTACCACCAGCTGCACCAGGGCTCTCAATGAAAAGAAACCCAAAAAATCACGAACGTCGGACCACTGCACCCACACCAAAAGTGCCAGACACTCAAGCTCTTGCTACTCCTCAGAGGCCATTTTCAGTGCACCTACAGCAGCACAGACATTGGGCCTCCGGGCTTTCTCTGACGAGCAGGGCTTCGACGTTTACCACCATCTGCACCAGGGTGCCCCCTGAAAAAAAAACTCGAAAAATCACGAACGTCGGACCATTCCTCCCACACCAAAAGTGCCAGCCACTCAAGCTCTTGCTGCTCCTCAGCGGCCATTGGCAGCGCACCTACAGCACCACAGACATTGGGGCTCTGGGCTTTCCCTGACGAACAGGGCTTCGACGTATACCACTAGCTGCACCAGGGCGCTCACTGAAAAAAAACCCCGAAAAATCACGAACGTCGGACCATTACTCCCACACCAAAATTGTCAGCCACTCAAGCTCTTGCTGCTCCTCAGCGGTCATTTGCAGTGCACCTACAGCACCACAGACACTGGGGCTCCGGGCTTTCCCTGACGAACAGGGCTTTGACGTTTACCACCAGCTGCACGTGGGTGCTCCCTGAAAAAAACCCCGAAAAATCACGAACGTCGGACGATTGCTCCCACACCAAAAGTGCCAGCCACTCAAGCTCTTGCTGCTCCTCAGCGGACATTGGCAGTCCACCTACCGCACCAGGGACATTGGAGCTCAGACTTTCCCTGACGAACAGGGCTTCAACGTTTACCGCCAGCTGCACGTGGGCGCTCACTGAAAAAAAACCCCGAAAAATCACCAACGTCGGAAGATTGCTGCCACACCAAAAGTGCCAGCCACGCAAGCTCTTGCTGCTCCTCAGCGGCCATTGGCAGCGCACCTACAGCAGCACAGACACTCGGGCTCTGGGGTTTCCCTGACGAACAGGGCTTCCACGTTTACCACCAGCTGCACCTGGGCGCTTCCCGAAAAAAACCCAAAAAATCACGAACGTCGGACGATTGCTCCCACACCACAAGTGCCAGCCACTCAAGCTCTTGCTGCTCCTCAGCGGACATTGGCAGTCCACCTACCGCACCAGAGACATTGGGGCTCCGGGCTTTCCCTGACGAACAGAGCTTTGACATTTACAACCAGCTGCAACAGGGCGCCCCCTGAAAAAAACCCCGAAAAATAACGAACGTCGGAAGATTGCTCCCACACCAAAAGTGCCAGCCACTCAATCTCTTGCTGCTCCTGGGCGGCCATTGGCAGCGCACCTACAGCAGCACAGACATTGGGGCTTCGGGCTTTCCCTGACGAACAGGGCTTGGACGTTTACCACCAGCTGCACCGGGAAGCCCCCTGAAAAAAAACCCTAAAAAATCACGAACGTAGAATGATTGCACCCACACCAAAAGTGCCAGCCACTCAAACCATTGCTGCTCCTCAGCGGCCATTGGCAGCGCACCTACAGCAGTACAGACATTGGGGGTCCTGGCTTTCTCTCACGAACAGGGCTTAAACGTTTACCACCAGCTACACGTGGGCACCCACTGAAAAAAACCCCGAAGAATCACGGACGTCGAACCATTAATCCCACACCAAAAGTGCCAGCCACTCAAGCTCTTGCTGCTCCTCAGCGGCCATTGGAAGTCCACCTACAGCACCACAGACATTGGGGCTCCGGGCTTTCTCTGACGAACAGGGCTTCGACGTTTACCACCAGCTGCACCAGGGTGCCCACTGAAAAAAAAACTCGAAAAATCACGAACGTCGGACCATTGCTCCCACACCAAAAGTGCCAGCCACTCAAGCTCTTGCTGCTCCTCAGCGGCCATTGGCAGCGCACCTACAGCAGCACAGACACTGGGGCTCCGGGCTTTCCCTGACGAACAGAGCTTTGACATTTACAACCAGCTGCAACAGGGCGCCCCTGAAAAAAATCCCCGAAAAATAACGAACGTCGGAAGATTGCTCCCACACCAAAAGTGCCAGCCACTCAAGCTCTTGCTGCTCCTCAGCGGCCATTGGCAGCGCACCTACAGCACCACAGACATTGGGGCTCTGGGCTTTCCCTGACGAACAGGGCTTCGACGTATAACACCAGCTGCACCAGGGCGCTCACTGAAAAAAACCCCGAAAAATCACGAACGTCGGACGATTGCTCCCACACCAAAATTGTCAGCCACTCAAGCTCTTGCTGCTCCTCAGCGGTCATTTGCAGTGCACCTACAGCAGCACAGACATTGGGGCTCCGGGCTTTCCCTGACGAACAGGGCTTAGACGTTTACCACCAGCTGCACTTGGGTGCTCCCTGAAAAAACCCCGTAAAATCAAGAACGTCGGACGATTGCTCCCACACCAAAAGTGCCAGCCACTCAAGCTCTTGCTGCTCCTCAGCGGCCATTGGCACTCCACGTACCGCACCAGAGACATTGAGGCTCCGGTCTTTCCCTGACGAACAGGGCTTCTACATTTACCACCAGCTGCATGTGAGCGCTCCCTGAAAAATAACCCAAAAAAATCACCAACATCGGAAGATTGCTCCCACACCAAAAGTGCCAGCCACTCAAGCTCTTGCTGCTCCTCAGCGGCCATTGGCAGCGCACCTACAGCAGCACAGACATTGGGGCTCCGGCCTTTCCCTGAGGAGCAGGGCTTAGACGTTTACCACAAGCTACACGTGGGCGTCCCCTGAAAAAAACCTGAAAAATCACGAACGTCGGACCATTGCTCCCACACCAAAAGTGCCAGCCACTCAAGCTCTTGCTGCTCCTTAGGTGCCATTGGAAGCGCACCTACCGCAGCACAGACATTGGGGCTCCAGGCTTTCCCTGACGAACAGGGCTTCGACGTTTACCACCAGCAGCACGTGGGCTCCCACTGAAAAAAACCCCGAAAAATCACGAACGTCGGACTATTACTCCCACACCAAAAGTGCCAGCCACTCAAGCTCTTGCTGCTCCTCAGCGGTCATTTGCAGTGCACCTACAGCAGCACAGACACTGGGGCTCCGGGCTTTCCCTGACGAACAGGGCTTCGACGTTTACCACCTGCTACATGTGAGCGCTCCCTGAAAAATAAACCAAAAAAATCACCAACGTCGGAAGATTGCTCCCACACCAAAAGTGCCAGCCACTCAAGCTCTTGCTGCTCCTCAGCGGCCATTGGCAGCACACCTACAGCAGCACAGACATTGGGGCTCCAGGCTTTCCCTGACGAACAGGGCTTCGACGTTTACCACCAGCTGCACGTGGGCGCCCCCTGAAAAAAAACCCCGAAAAATCACCGTCGTAAGATTGCTTCCACACCAAAAGTGCCAGCCACTCAAGCTCTTGCTGCTCCTCAGCGGACATTGGCAGCGCACCTATAACACCACAGACATTGGGGCTCCGGGCTTTCCCTGACGAACAGGGCTTAGACGTTTACACCAGCTGCACCAGGGCTCTCAATGAAAAGAAACCCAAAAAATCACGAACGTCGGACCACTGCACCCACACCAAAAGTGCCAGACACTCAAGCTCTTCCTACTCCTCAGAGGCCATTTTCAGTGCACCTACAGCAGCACAGACATTGGGGCTCCGGGCTTTCTCTGACGAACAGGGCTTCGACGTTTACCACCATCTGCACCAGGGTGCCCACTGAAAAAAAAACTCGAAAAATCACGAACGTCGGACCATTGCTCCCACACCAAAAGTGCCAGCCACTCAAGCTCTTGCTGCTCCTCAGCGGCCATTGGCAGCGCACCTACCGCACCACAGACATTGGGGCTCCGGGCTTTCCCTGACGAACAGAGCTTTGACATTTACAACCAGCTGCAACAGGGCGCCCCCTGAAAAAAATCCCCGAAAAATAACGAACGTCGGAAGATTGCTCCCACACCAAAAGTGCCAGCCACTCAAGCTCTTGCTGCTCCTCAGCGGCCATTGGCAGCGCACCTACAGCACCACAGACATTGGGGCTCTGGGCTTTCCCTGACGAACAGGGCTTCGACGTATAACACCAGCTGCACCAGGGCGCTCACTGAAAAAAAACCCCGAAAAATCACGAACGTCGGACGATTGCTCCCACACCAATAGTGCCAGCCACTCAAGCTCTTGCTGCTCCTCAGCGGCCATTGGCAGCGCACCTACAGCAGCACAGACATTGGGGCTCCGGGCTTTCCCTGACGAACAGGGCTTCGACGTTTACCACCAGCTGTATGTGGGTGCCCACTGAAAAAAAAACTCGAAAAATCACGAACGTCGGACCGTTGCTCCCACACCGAAAGTGCCAGCCACTCAAGCTCTTGCTGCTCCTCAGCGGCCATTGGCAGTGCACCTACAGCAGCACAGACATTGGGGCTCCGGGCTTTCCCTGAGGAGCAGGGCTTCGAAGTTTACCACCAGCTGCACTTGATCGCTCCCTGATAAAAAACCCAAAAAATCACGAACATCGGACGATTGCTCCCACACCAAAAGTGACAGCCACTCAAGCTCTGGCTGCTCCTCAGCGGCCACTGGCAGTCCACCTACCGCACCAGAGACATTGGGGCTCCTGGCTTTCTCTGACGAACAGGGTTTCGACGTATACCACCAGCTGCACGTGGGCACCCACTGAATAAAACCCCGAAAAATCACGAACGTAGAACCATTGATCCCACACCAAAAGGGCCAGCCACTCAAGCTCTTGCTGCTCCTCAGCGGTCATTGGAAGTGCACCTACAGCAGCACAGACATTGGGTCTCCGGGATTTCTCTGACGAACAGGGCTTAGACGTTTACCACCAGATCCACGTGGGCTCTCCCTGAAAAAAAACCACAAAAAATTACTAACGTCGGACGATTGCTCCCACACCAGAAGTGCCAGCCACTCAAGCTCTTGCTGCTACTCAGCAGCCATTGGCAGTCCATGTACCGCACCAGAGAAATTGGGGCTCCGGGCTTTCCCTGACGAACAGGGCTTCGAAGTTTACCACCAGCTGCACGTGGGCGCCCCTTGAAAATGAACCCCAAAAAATCACGAATGTCGGACGATTATCCCCACACCAAAAGTACCAGCCACTCAAACCCTTGCTGCTCCTCAGCGGCCATTAGCAGTGCACCTACAGCAGCACAGACATTGGGGCTCCGGGCTTTCCCTGACGAACAGGGCTTCGACGTTTACCACCAGCTGCACCAGGACTCTCATTGAAAAGAAACCCAAAAAATCACGAAGGTCGGACCACTGCACCCACACCAAAAGTGCCAGACACTCAAGCTCTTGCTACTCCTCAGAGGCCATTTTCAGTGCACCTACAGCAGCACAGACATTGGGGCTCCGGGCTTTCTCTGACGAACAGGGCTTCGACGTTTACCACCATCTGCACCAGGGTGCCCACTGAAAAAAAAACTCGAAAAATCACGAACGTCGGACCATTGCTCCCACACCAAAAGTGCCAGCCACTCAAGCTCTTGCTGCTCCTCAGCGGCCATTGGCAGCGCACCTACAGCAGCACAGACATTGGGGCTCCGGGCTTTCCCTGACGAACAGAGCTTTGACATTTACAACCAGCTGCAACAGGGCGCCCCCTGAAAAAAATCCCCGAAAAATAACGAACGTCGGAAGATTGCTCCCACACCAAAAGTGCCAGCCACTCAAGCTCTTGCTGCTCCTCAGCGGCCATTGGCAGCGCACCTACAGCACCACAGACATTGGGGCTCTGGGCTTTCCCTGACGAACAGGGCTTCGACGTATAACACCAGCTGCACCAGGGCGCTCACTGAAAAAAAACCCCGAAAAATCACGAACGTCGGACGATTGCTCCCACACCAAAATTGTCAGCCACTCAAGCTCTTGCTGCTCCTCTGCGGTCATTTGCAGTGCACCTACAGCAGCACAGACATTGGGGCTCCGGGCTTTCCCTGACGAACAGGGCTTAGACGTTTACCACCAGCTGCACTTGGGTTCTCCCTGAAAAAAACCCCGTAAAATCACGAACGTCGGACGATTGCTCCCACACCAAAAGTGCCAGCCACTCAAGCTCTTGCTGCTCCTCAGCGGCCATTGGCAGTCCACGTACCGCACCAGAGACATTGAGGCTCCGGTCTTTCCCTGACGAACAGGGCTTCTACATTTACCACCAGCTGCATGTGAGCGCTCCCTGAAAAATAACCCAAAAAAATCACCAACTTCGGAAGATTGCTCCCACACCAAAAGTGCCAGCCACTCAAGCTCTTGCTGCTCCTCAGCGGCCATTGGCAGCGCACCTACAGCAGCACAGACATTGGGGCTCCGGCCTTTCCCTGAGGAGCAGGGCTTAGACGTTTACCACCAGCTGCACGTGGGCGTCCCCTGAAAAAAACCTGAAAAATCACGAACGTCGGACCATTGCTCCCACACCAAAAGTGCCAGCCACTCAAGCTCTTGCTGCTCCTTAGGTGCCATTGGAAGCGCACCTACTGCAGCACAGACATTGGGGCTCCAGGCTTTCCCTGACGAACAGGGCTTCGACGTTTACCACCAGCTGCACGTGGGCTCCCACTGAAAAAAACCCCGAAAAATCACGAACGTCGGCCTATTACTCCCACACCAAAAGTGCCAGCCACTCAAGCTCTTGCTGCTCCTCAGCGGTCATTTGCAGTGCACCTACAGCAGCACAGACACTGGGGCTCCGGGCTTTCCCTGACGAACAGGGCTTCTACATTTACCACCTGCTACATGTGAGCGCTCCCTGAAAAATAAACCAAAAAAATCACCAACGTCGGAAGATTGCTCCCACACCAAAAGTGCCAGCCACTCAAGCTCTTGCTGCTCCTCAGCGGCCATTGGCAGCACACCTACAGCAGCACAGACATTGGGGCTCCAGGCTTTCCCTGACGAACAGGGCTTCGACGTTTACCACCAGCTGCACGTGGGCGCCCCCTGAAAAAAAACCCCGAAAAATCACCGTCGGAAGATTGCTTCCACACCAAAAGTGCCAGCCACTCAAGCTCTTGCTGCTCCTCAGCGGACATTGGCAGCGCACCTATAACACCACAGACATTGGGGCTCCGGGCTTTCCCTGACGAACAGGGCTTCGACGTTTACCACCATCTGCACCAGGGTGCCCACTGAAAAAAAAACTCGAAAAATCACGAACGTCGGACCATTGCTCCCACACCAAAAGTGCCAGCCACTCAAGCTCTTGCTGCTCCTCAGCGGCCATTGGCAGCGCACCTACAGCACCACAGACATTGGGGCTCCGGGCTTTCCCTGACGAACAGAGCTTTGACATTTACAACCAGCTGCAACAGGGCGCCCCCTGAAAAAAATCCCCGAAAAATAACGAACGTCGGAAGATTGCTCCCACACCAAAAGTGCCAGCCACTCAAGCTCTTGCTGCTCCTCAGCGGCCATTGGCAGCGCACCTACAGCACCACAGACATTGGGGCTCTGGGCTTTCCCTGACGAACAGGGCTTCGACGTATAACACCAGCTGCACCAGGGCGCTCACTGAAAAAAAACCCCGAAAAATCACGAACGTCGGACGATTGCTCCCACACCAAAATTGTCAGCCACTCAAGCTCTTGCTGCTCCTCTGCGGTCATTTGCAGTGCACCTACAGCAGCACAGACATTGGGGCTCCGGGCTTTCCCTGACGAACAGGGCTTAGACGTTTACCACCAGCTGCACTTGGGTTCTCCCTGAAAAAAACCCCGTAAAATCAAGAACGTCGGACGATTGCTCCCACACCAAAAGTGCCAGCCACTCAAGCTCTTGCTGCTCCTCAGCGGCCATTGGCAGTCCACGTACCGCACCAGAGACATTGAGGCTCCGGTCTTTCCCTGACGAACAGGGCTTCTACATTTACCACCAGCTGCATGTGAGCGCTCCCTGAAAAATAACCCAAAAAAATCACCAACTTCGGAAGATTGCTCCCACACGAAAAGTGCCAGCCACTCAAGCTCTTGCTGCTCCTCAGCGGCCATTGGCAGCGCACCTACAGCAGCACAGACATTGGGGCTCCGGCCTTTCCCTGAGGAGCAGGGCTTAGACGTTTACCACCAGCTGCACGTGGGCGTCCCCTGAAAAAAACCTGAAAAATCACGAACGTCGGACCATTGCTCCCACACCAAAAGTGCCAGCCACTCAAGCTCTTGCTGCTCCTTAGGTGCCATTGGAAGCGCACCTACTGCAGCACAGACATTGGGGCTCCAGGCTTTCCCTGACGAACAGGGCTTCGACGTTTACCACCAGCTGCACGTGGGCTCCCACTGAAAAAAAACCCCGAAAAATCACGAACGTCGGCCTATTACTCCCACACCAAAAGTGCCAGCCACTCAAGCTCTTGCTGCTCCTCAGCGGTCATTTGCAGTGCACCTACAGCAGCACAGACACTGGGGCTCCGGGCTTTCCCTGACGAACAGGGCTTCTACATTTACCACCTGCTACATGTGAGCGCTCCCTGAAAAATAAACCAAAAAAATCACCAACGTCGGAAGATTGCTCCCACACCAAAAGTGCCAGCCACTCAAGCTCTTGCTGCTCCTCAGCGGCCATTGGCAGCACACCTACAGCAGCACAGACATTGGGGCTCCAGGCTTTCCCTGACGAACAGGGCTTCGACGTTTACCACCAGCTGCACGTGGGCGCCCCCTGAAAAAAAACCCCGAAAAATCACCGTCGGAAGATTGCTTCCACACCAAAAGTGCCAGCCACTCAAGCTCTTGCTGCTCCTCAGCGGCCATTGGCAGCGCACCTATAACACCACAGACATTGGGGCTCCGGGCTTTCCCTGATGAACAGGGCTTCGACGTTTACCACCAGCTGCACCTGGGCGCCCCCTGAAATAAAAACCAGAAAAATCACAAACGTCGGACTATTTCTCCCACACCAAAAGTGCCAGCCACTCAAGCTCTTGCTGCTCCTCAGCGGCCATTGGCAGTGCACCTACAGGACCACAGACATTGGGGACCAGGCTATTCCTGATGAACAGGGCTTCGATGTTTACCACCAGCTACACGTAGGCGCTCCCTTAATAAAAAACCCCGAAGAATCACGAACGTCGGACGATTGCTCCCACACCAAAAGTGCCAGCCACTCAAGCTCTTGCTGCTCCTCAGCGGCCATTGGCAGTTTAAGTACAGCAGCACAGACATTGGGGCTCCGGGATTTCCCTGACGAACAGGGCTTCAAAGTTTACCACCAGCTGCACCGGGCCGCCCCCTGAAAAAAACCCCAAAAAAATACGAACGTTGGACGATTGCTCCCACACCAAAAGTGCCAGCCACTCAAGCTCTTGCTGCTCCTCAGCGGCCATTGGCAGCGCACCTACAGCAGCACAGACATTGGGGCTCCGGGCTTTCCCTGACGAACAGGGCTTCGACGTTTACCACCAGCTGCAGGTGGACCGCCCCTGATAAAAAACCCCGAAAAATCACGAACGTCGGACCATTGCTCCCACACCAAAAGAGCCAGTCACTCAAGCTCTTGCTGCTCCTCAGCGGTCATTGGCAGTGCACCTACAGCAGCACAGACATTGGGGCTCTGGGCTTTCCCTGACGAACAGGGCTTCGACGTTTACCACCAGCTGCACCAGGGCGCCCCGAAAAAAAAAAAAAAACCCTGAAAAATGACGAACGTCGGACGATTGCTCCCACACCAAAAGTGCCAGCCACTCAAGCTCTTGCTGCTCCTCAGCGGCCATTGGCAGCGCACCTACAGCCCCACAGACATTGGGGCTCCGGGCTTTGCCTGACGAACAGGGCTTCGACGTTTACCAACAGCTGCATGTGGGCGCCCACTTGAAAAAAAAACCCAAAAGATCACGAACGTCGGACGATTGCTCCCACACCAAAAGTGCCAGCCACTCAAGCTCTTGCTGCTCCTCAGCGGCCATTGGCAGTCCATGTACCGCACCAGAGAAATTGGGGCTCCGGGCTTTCCCTGATGAACAGGGCTTCGATGTTTACCACCAGCTGCACGTGGGCGCTCACTCAAAAAAAAAAACAAAAAATCACGAACGTCGGACGATTGCACCCACACCAAAAGTGCCAGCCACTCAAGCTCTTGCTGCTCCTCAGCGGCCATTGGCAGCGCACCTACAGCAGCACAGACATTGGGGCTCCGGGCTTTCCCTGACGAACAGGGCTTCGACGTTTACCACCAGGTACACGTGGGCGCCCACTGAAAACACCCGAAAAATCACGAACGTCGGACGATTGCTCCCACACCAAAAGTGCCAGCCACTCAAACCCTTGCTGCTCCTCAGCGGCCATTGGCAGCGCACCTACAGCAGCACAGACATTGGGGCTCCGGGCTTTCCTTGACAAACAGGGCTTCGACATTTACCACCAGCTGCACCATGGCGCCCCCTGAAAAATAAGCCCGGAAAATCACGAACGTCGGACCATTGCTCCCACACCAGAAGTTCCAGCCACTGAAGCTCTTGCTGCTCCTCAGCGGCCATTGGCAGCGCACCTACAGCAGCACAGACATTGGGGCTCCGGGCTTTCCCTGACGAACAGGGCTTCGAATTTTACCACCACCTACACGTGGGTGCCCACTGAAAAAAACCCAAAAAAATCATGAACATCGGACGATTGCTCCCACACCAAAAGTGCCAGCCACTCAAGCTCTTGCTGCTCCTCAGCGGCCATTGGCAGTGCACCTACAGCAGCACAGACATTGGGGCTCCAGGCTTTCCCTGACGAACAGGGCTTCGACGTTTACCACCAGCTGCACAAGGGCCCCCCCTGAAAAAAAACCCAGAAAAATAACGAACATTGGACGATTGCTCACACACCAAAAGTGCCAGCCACTCAAACCCTTGCTGCTCCTCAGCGGCCATTGGCAGTCCACCTACAGCACCACAAACACTGGGGCTCCAGGCTTTCCATAACGAACAGGGCTTCCACGTTTACCACTATCTGCACGTGGCCGCCCAATGAAAAGAAACCCAAAAAATCACGAACGTCGGACCACTGCACCCACTCTAACAGCGCCAGACACTCGAGCTCTTGCTACTCCTCAGGGGCCATTTTCAGTGCACCTACAGCAGCACAGACATTGCGGCTCCGGGCTTTCTCTGACGAACAGGGCTTTGACATTTACCACCAGCTGCACGGTGGCGCCCCCTGAAAAAAAACCCCGAAAAATAACGAACGTCGAACCATTGCTCTCACACCAAAAGTGCCAGCCACTCAAGTTCTTGCTGCTCCTCAGCGGCCATTCGCAGCGCACCTACAGCACCACAGACATTGGGGCTCCGGGCTTTCCCTGACGAACAGGGCTTCGACGTTTACCACCAGCTACACGTGGGCGTCCACTGAAAACACCCCGAAAAATCACGAACGTCGGACCATTGCTCCCACACCAAAATTGCCAGCCACTCAAGCTCTTGCTGCTCCTCAGCGGCCATTGGCAGCGCACCTACAGCACCACAGACATTGGGGCTCCGGGCTTTCCTTGACGAACAGGGCTTCGACATTTACCACCAGCTGCACGGTGGCGCCCCCTGAAAAAAAACCCCGAAAAATAACGAACGTCGGACCATTGCTCTCACACCAAAAGTGCCAGCCACTCAAGTTCTTGCTGCTCCTCAGCGGCCATTGGAAGCGCACCTACAGCAGCACAGACACTGGGGCTCTGGGCTTTCCCTGACGAATAGGGCTTCGACGTTTACCACGAGCTGCATGTGGGCGCTCCCTGAAAAAAAAACCCAAAAAATCACGAACGTCGGAAGATTGCTCCCACACCAAAAGTGCCAGCCACGCAAGTTCTTGCTGCTCCTCAGCGGCCATTGGCAGCGCACCTGCAGCACCACAGATATTGGAGCTCCGGGCTTTCTCTGACGAACAGGGCTTCGATGTTTACCACCAGTTGCAACAGCGCGCTGAATGAAAAAAACCCCGAAAAATCACGAACGTCGGACCATTGCTCCGACACCAAAAGGGCCAGACACTCAAGCTCTTGCTGCTCCTCAGCGGCCATTGGCAGTGCACCTACAGCAGCACAGACATTGGGGCTCCGGGCTTTCTCTGACGAAAAGGGCTTCGACGTTTACCACCAGGTGCACGTGGGCGCCCTCTGAAAAAAAAACCCGAAAATCACGAACATCGGACCATTGCTCCCACACCAAAAGTGCCAGCCACTCAAGTTCTTGCTGCTCCTCAGCGGCCATTGGCACCGCATCTACAGCAGCACACACATTGTGGCTCCGGGCTTTCCCTGACGAACAGGGCTTCGATGTTTACAACCAGATGCACATGGGCGCCCACTGAAAAAAAACCCCGAAAAATCACGAACGTCGGACCACTGCTCCCACACCAAAAGTGCCAGCCACTCAAGCTCTTGCTGCTCCTCAGCGGCCATTGGCAGTGCACCTACAGCAGCACAGACATTGGGGCTCCGGGCTTTCCCTGACGAACAGGGCTTCGAAGTTTACCACCAGCTGCACATGGGCCCCCCCTGAAAAAAAACCCCGAAATATCACAAACGTCGGACCACTGCTCCCACAACAAAAGTGCCAGCCACTCAAGCTCTTGCTGCTCCTCAGCGGCCATTGGCAGCGCACCCACAGCACCACAGACATTGGGGCTCCTGCCTTTCCCTGACGAACAGGGCTTCGAGGTTTACCACCAGCTGCACGTGGTCGCCCCCTGAAAAAAAACCCCCAAAAATCATGAATGTCGGAAGATTGCTCCCACACCAAAAGTGCCAGCCACTCAAGCTCTTGCTGCTCCTCAGCGGCCATTGGCAGTCCACCTACCGGACCAGACACACTGGGCCTCCAGGCTTTCCCTGACGAACAGGGCTTCCACCTTTACCACCAGCTGCACGTGGGCGCTCACTGAAAAAAAACCCCGAAAAATCACAAACGTTGGACAATTTCTCCCACACCAAAAGTGCCAGCCACTCAAGCTCTTGCTGCTCCTCAGCGGCCATTGGCAGCGCACCCACAGCACCACAGACATTGGGGCTCCGGGCTTTCCCTGACGAACAGGGCTTCGAGGTTTACCACCAGCTGCACGTGGTCGCCCCCTGAAAAAAAACCCCCAAAAATCATGAATGTCGGAAGATTGCTCCCACACCAAAAGTGCCAGCCACTCAAGCTCTTGCTGCTCCTCAGCGGCCATTGGCAGTCCACCTACCGGACCAGACACACTGGGCCTCCAGGCTTTCCCTGACGAACAGGGCTTCCACCTTTACCACCAGCTGCACGTGGTCGCCCCCTGAAAAATAAGCCCGAAAAATCACAAACGTCAGACCATTGCTCCCACACCAAAAGTGCCAGCCACTCAAACCCTTGCTGCTCCTCAGCGGCCATTGGCAGTCCACCTACAGCACCACAGACATTGGGGCTCCGGGCTTTCCCTGACCAACAGGGCTTCGACGTTTACCACCAGCTGCACCTGGGCGCTCCCGGAAAAAAAAACCCAAAAAATGACGAACGTCGGACCATTGCTCCCATACCAAAAGTGCCAGCCACTCAAGCTCTTGCTGCTCCTCAGCGGCCATTGGCAGCGCACATACAGCAGCACAGACATTGGAGCTCCGGGCTTTCGCTGACGAACAGGGCTTCGACATTTATCACCAGCTGCACGTGGGTGCCGCCTGAAAAAAAAAACTCGAAAAATCACGAACGTCGGACCATTGCTCCAACACCAAAAGCGCCAGCCACTCAAGCTCTTGCTGCTCCTCAGCGGCCATTGGCAGCGCACCTATAGCAGCAGAGACATTGGGGCTCCGGGCTTTCCCTGATGAACAGGGCTTCGACGTTTACCACCGTCTACACGTGGGCACCCACTGAAAAAAACCCCTATAAATCACGAACGTCGGACCATTGGTCCCACACCAAAAGGGCCAGACACTCAAGCTCTTTTTGCTCCTCAGCGGTCATTGGCAGCGCACCTATAGCAGCACAGACATTGGGGGTCCGGGCTTTCCCTGACGAACAGGGCTTCGACGTTTACCACCAGCTGCACCAGGGCGCTCCCTGAAAAAAAACCCCGAAAAATCACGAACGTGGACAATTGCTCCCACACCAAAATTGCCAGCCACTCAAGCTCTTGCTGCCCCTCAGTGGCCATTGGCAGCGCACCTACAGCAGCACAGACATTGGGGCTCCAGGCTTTCCCTGACGAACAGGGCTTCGACGTTTACCACCAGCTACACGAGGGCGCACCCTGAAAAAAACTTGAAAAATCACGAACATCGGACCATTGCTCCCACACCAAAAGTGCCAGCCACTCAAGCTCTTGCTGCTCCTCAGCGGCCATTGGCAGTGCACCTACAGCAGCACAGACATTGGGGCTCCGGGCTTTCCCTGACGAACAGGGCTTAGACCTTTACCACTGTCTTAGTTCAGCCCTGATCAGGACCGGACTACGCAGTCTCTCTCTCACTCCCCCCACCCTCCGAAAGAACAGGGAGAGAAAATATAAGGAAAAACGGCTCGAGGTTTGAGATAAGGACGGGGAGAAATCCTTAAAGTTACCGTCACGGTCAAAACAGACTCGACTTGGGGAAAACTATTCATTTATTACTACAAACAGCAGGATAATGAGACAGAGAACAAGATAACCTCCATCCACCCCTCCCTCTTCCCAAGCTTAACTTTATCTCTACTACCTTCCCCCCACCGAGCGGCACAGGGGGGAAGAGGGAATGGGGGTTGCAGTCAGTTCATCATACGTTGTTTCACGCCGCTGCTTCATGGTCGGGGGAAGAACTCCTCACATTCCTCCCCTGCTCCATCATGGGGTCCCACCCCTACGCCACAGTCCTTCGTGGAACTGCTCCGGCGTGGGTCATCTCTTCCACAGAGTGCAGTCTCTCCAGAACGGCTGTCCCAGCGGGCCCTCCACGGGCCACAGCCGCCTTCAGGCATCCACCTCCCCCGGTACGGGGTCCTTCATGGGCTCCAAGTGGATCTCTGCTCCTCCGTGCACCTCCATGGGCTGCAGGGGGACAACCTGCTCCACCATGGTCGTCACCACAGGCTGCAGGGGAATCTTGGCTAGGAGCCGCATTACTCCTCCCCTCCTTTCTGAACTGACCTTGGCGTCTGCAGCCGTTCCTCACTCACAACAGGGTGGTAGATGTCTCTCAGGATCTTTTTACATCTTATTCACTTCTCATCTCCTTTCCACTTCTTGCAGCCGGGCCGGACCAAGTCGGGCCCAGTCGGCTGCCTGGAGAGAGGCCAGAGGGTGAGGCCTGCAAGGCCCATGAGGCCTGCGCCTCCCCCTCTGCACCTCCGCCCCCGCTCAGCTTCTTCACATCTTCTCTTCTCTCTTTTTTTTTCTGTTTTCCCCTTCTAAATACGTTATCGCAGAGGCGTTATCACGGAACATTCTGCTACAAATCGGCTCGACCTTGGCCAGCAGCAGGTCCGCCCTAGGCCCGGCCGAGTCCACTGAACAAAGGGGAGCGACTTCTAGCAGTTTCCTGCAGAAGCTACCACCTTAGGCCCCCCCTCACTAACAAAACCATGACAACCACCAGCTGCACTTGGGCACTCCCTGAAAAAAACCCAAAAAATCACGAACGTCGGACGATTGCTCCCACACCAAAAGGGTCAGCCACTCAAGCTCTTGCTGCTCCTCAGCGGCCATTGGCAGCGCACCTACAGCAGCACAGACACTGGGGCTCCGGGCTTTCCCTGACGAACAGGGCTTCGACGTTTACCACCAGCTACACGTGGGCGCCCAGTGAAAAAAAATCCGAAAAATCACGAACGTTGGACGATTGCTCCCACACCAAAAGTGCTAGACACTCAAGCTCTTGCTGCTCCTCAGCGGCCATTGGTAGCGCACGTACAGCAGCGCAGACATTGAGGCTCCGGGCTTTCCCTGAGGAGCAGGGCTTCGACGTTTACCACCAGCTGCACGTGGGCGCCCCCTTAAAAAAAAACTCGAAAAATCACGAACGTCGGACCATTGCTCCCGCACCAAAAGGGCCAGCCACTCAAGCTCTTGCTGCCCCTCAGCGGCCATTGGCAGTGCACCTACAGCAGCACAGACATTGAGGCTCTGGGATTTCCCTGACGAACAGGGCTTCGACGTATACCACCAGCTACACTGGGGCGCCCCCTGAAAAAACCCCGAAAGATCATGAACGTCGGACCATTGCTCTAACACCAAAAGGGCCAGACACTCAAGCTCTTGCTGCTCCTCAGCGGCCATTGGCAGCGCACCTACAGCACCACAGACATTGGGGCTCCGGGCTTTCCCTGACGAACAGGGCTTCGACGTTTACCACCAGCTGCACCAGTGCGCTCCCGGAAAAAAAACCCCAAAAAATCACGAACGTCGGACCATTGCTCCCACACCAAAAGTGCTAGACACTCAAGATCTTGCTGCTCCTCAGCGGCCATTGGTAGCGGACGTACAGCAGCACAGACACTGGGGCTCCGTGCTTTCCCTGACGAACAGGGCTTCCACAGTTACCACCATCTACACATGGGCGCCCCCTGAAAAAAACCCCGAAAAATCACGAACGTCGGACCATTGCTCCCACACCAAAAGTGCTAGACACTCAAGATCTTGCTGCTCCTCAGCGGCCATTGGTAGCGGACGTACAGCAGCACAGACATTGGGGCTCCGTGCTTTCCCTGACGAACAGGGCTTCCACAGTTACCACCAGCTGCACCTGGGCGTCCCCTGAAAATAACCCTGAAAAATCACGAACGTTGGACCATTACTCCCACACCAAAAGTGCCAGCCACTCAAGCTCTTGCTGCTCCTCAGTGGCCATTGGCAGTCCACGTACCGCACCAGAGGTATTGTGGCTCCGGTCTTTCCCTGACAAACAGGGTTTCGACGTTTACCACCAGCTGCACTTGATCGCTCCCTGAAAAAAAACCCCAAAAAATCACGAACGTTGGACGATTGCTCCCACACCAAAAGTGCCAGCCACTCAAGCTCTTGCTGCTCCTCAGCGGCCATTGGCAGCGCACCTACCGCAGCACAGACATTGGGGCTCCGGGCTTTCCCTGACAAACAGGGCTTCAACGTTTACCACCAGCTGCACCAGGGCGCTCACTGAAAAAAAAACCCCAAAAAATCACGAACGTCGGACGATTGCTCCCACACCAGAAGTGCCAGCCACTCAAGCTCTTGCTGCTCCTCAGCGGCCATTGGCAGTGCACCTACAGCAGCACAGACATTGGGGCTCCGGGCTTTCCCTGACGAACAGGGCTTCGACGTTTACCACCAGCTGCACGTAGGTGCACCCTAAAAAATCCCCGAAATATCACGAACGTCGAACCATTGCTCCCACACCAAAAGTGCCAGCCACTCAAGCTCTTGCTGCTCCTCAGCAGCCATTGGCAGTCCAACTACTGCACCAGAGACATTGGGGCTCTGGGCTTTCCCTGACGAACAGGGCTTCGATGTTTACCATCAGCTGCATGTGGGCGCCCACAGAAATAAAACCCCAAATAATCACGAACGTTGGACGATTGCTCCCACACCAAAAGTGCCAGCCACTGAAGCTCTTGCTGCTCCTCAGTGGCCATTGGCAGCGCACCTACAGCAGCACAGACATTGGGGCTCCCGGCTTTCCCTGAGGAGCAGGGCTTCTACGTTTACCACAGGCTGCACGGGGGCGACCCCTGAAAAAAAAACTCGAAAAATCACGAACGTCGGACCATTGCTCCCACACCAAAAGGGCCAGCCACTCAAGCTCTTGCTGCCCTTCAGCGGCCATTGGCAGTGCACCTGCAGCACCACAGACATTGAGGCTCCGGGCTTTCCCTGACGAACAGGTCTTCGACGTTTACCACCATCTACACATGGGCGCCCCCTGAAAAAAACCCCGAAAAATCACGAACGTTGGACGATTGTTCCCACACCAAAAGTGCCAGCCAGTCAAGCTCTTGCTGCTCCTCAGCGGCCATTGGCAGCGAACCTACAGCAGCACAGAGATTAGGTCTCCGGGCTTTCCCTGACAAACTGGGCTTCGACGTTTACCACCAGCTGCACCAGGGCGCCCCTGAAAAAACCCCAAGAAATAACGAACGTTGGACGATTGCTCCCACACCAAAAGTGCCAGCCACTCAAGCTCTTGCTGCTCCTCAGCGGCCATTGGCAGTGCACCTACAGCAGCACACACACTGGGACTCCGGGCTTTCCCTGACGAACAGGGCTTAGACGTTTACCACCAGCTGCATGTGGGCGCCCACTGAAAAAAAACCCCGAAAAATCACGAACGTCGGACCATTGCTCCCACACCAAAAGTGCCAGCCACTCAAGCTCTTGCTGCTCCTCAGCGGCCATTGGCAGCGCACCTACAGCAGCACAGACATTGGGGCCCCGGGCTTTCCCTGACGAACAGGGCTTCGACGTTTACCATCAGCTGCATGTGGTCGACCACTGAAAAAAAACCCCGAAATATCATGAACGTCGGACGATTGCTCCCACACCAAAAGTGCCAGCCACTCAAGCTCTTGCTGCTCCTCAGCGGCCATTGGCAGCGCACCTACAGCAGCACAGACACTGGGGCTCCGGCCTTTCCCTGACTTACAGGTCTTCAACGTTTACCGCCAGCTGCACGTGGGCGCACCCTGAAAAAAACCCTGAAAAATCAGCAACGTCGGAAGATTGCTGCCACACCAAAAGTGCCAGCCACTCAAGCTCTTGCTGCTCCTCAGTGGCCATTGGCAGCGCACCTACAGCAGCACAGACACTGGGGCTCTGGGGTTTCCCTGACGAACAGGGCTTCCACGTTTACCACCAGCTGCACATGAGCGTCCCCTGAAAATAACCCCGAAAAATAACGAACGTCGGACGATTACTCCCACACCAAAAGTGCCAGCCACTCAAGCTCTTGCTGCTCCTCAGCGGACATTGGCAGTCCACCTACCGCACCAGAGACATTGGGGCTCCGACTTTCCCTGACGAACAGGGCTTCAACGTTTACCGCCAGCTGCACGTGGGCGCTCACTGGAAAAAAACCCCGAAAAATCACCATCGTCGGAAGATTGCTGCCACACCAAAATTGCCAGCCACGCAAGCTCTTGCTGCTCCTCAGCGGCCATTGGCAGCGCACCTACAGCAGCACAGACACTGGGGCTCTGGGGTTTCCCTGACGAACAGGGCTTCCACGTTTACCACCAGCTGCACCTGGGCGCTTCCCAAAAAAAAACCCAAAAAATCACAAACGTCGGACGATTGCTCCAACACCACAAGTGCCAGCCACTCAAGCTCTTGCTGCTCCTCAGCGGCCATTGGCAGTCCACCTACCGCACCAGAGACATTGGGGCTCCGGGCTTTCCCTGACGAACAGGGCTTCGAAGTTTACCATCAGCTGCATGTGGGCGCCCACTGTAAAAAAACCCCGAAATGTCACGAACGTTGGACGATTGCTCCCACACCAAAAGTGCCAGACACTCAAGCTCTTGCTGCTCCTCAGCGGCCATTGGCAGCGCACCTACAGCACCACAGACATTGGGGCTCCGTGCTTTCCCTGACGAACAGGGCTTCCACAGTTACCACCAGCTGCACCTGGGCGTCCCCTGAAAATAACCCTGAAAAATCACGAACGTTGGACCATTACTCCCACACCAAAAGTGCCAGCCACTCAAGCTCTTGCTGCTCCTCAGTGGCCATTGGCAGTCCACGTACCGCACCAGAGGTATTGTGGCTCCGGTCTTTCCCTGACAAACAGGGTTTCGACGTTTACCACCAACTGCACTTGATCGCTCCCTGAAAAAAAACCCCAAAAAATCACGAACGTTGGACGATTGCTCCCACACCAAAAGTGCCAGCCACTCAAGCTCTTGCTGCTCCTCAGCGGCCATTGGCAGCGCACCTACCGCAGCACAGACATTGGGGCTCCGGGCTTTCCCTGACAAACAGGGCTTCAACGTTTACCACCAGCTGCACCAGGGCGCTCACTGAAAAAAAAACCCCAAAAAATCACGAACGTCGGACGATTGCTCCCACACCAGAAGTGCCAGCCACTCAAGCTCTTGCTGCTCCTCAGCGGCCATTGGCAGTGCACCTACAGCAGCACAGACATTGGGGCTCCGGGCTTTCCCTGACGAACAGGGCTTCGACGTTTACCACCAGCTGCACGTAGGTGCACCCTAAAAAATCCCCGAAATATCACGAACGTCGAACCATTGCTCCCACACCAAAAGTGCCAGCCACTCAAGCTCTTGCTGCTCCTCAGCAGCCATTGGCAGTCCAACTACTGCACCAGAGACATTGGGGCTCTGGGCTTTCCCTGACAAACAGGGCTTCGATGTTTACCATCAGCTGCATGTGGGCGCCCACAGAAATAAAACCCCAAATAATCACGAACGTTGGACGATTGCTCCCACACCAAAAGTGCCAGCCACTGAAGCTCTTGCTGCTCCTCAGTGGCCATTGGCAGCGCACCTACAGCAGCACAGACATTGGGGCTCCGGGCTTTCCCTGAGGAGCAGGGCTTCTACGTTTACCACAGGCTGCACGGGGGCGACCCCTGAAAAAAAAACTCGAAAAATCACGAACGTCGGACCATTGCTCCCACACCAAAAGGGCCAGACACTCAAGCTCTTGCTGCCCTTCAGCGGCCATTGGCAGTGCACCTGCAGCACCACAGACATTGAGGCTCCGGGCTTTCCCTGACCAACAGGGCTTCGACGTTTACCACCATCTACACATGGGCGCCCCCTGAAAAAAACCCCGAAAAATCACGAACGTTGGACGATTGTTCCCACACCAAAAGTGCCAGCCACTCAAGCTCTTGCTGCTCCTCAGCGGCCATTGGCAGCGAACCTACAGCAGCACAGAGATTAGGTCTCCGGGCTTTCCCTGACAAACTGGGCTTCCACGTTTACCACCAGCTGCACCAGGGCGCCCCCTGAAAAAAACCCCAAGAAATAACGAACGTTGGACGATTGCTCCCACACCAAAAGTGCCAGCCACTCAAGCTCTTGCTGCTCCTCAGCGGCCATTGGCAGTGCACCTACAGCAGCACACACACTGGGGCTCCGGGCTTTCCCTGACGAACAGGGCTTAGACGTTTACCACCAGCTGCATGTGGGCGCCCACTGAAAAAAAACCCCGAAAAATCACGAACGTCGGACCATTGCTCCCACACCAAAAGTGCCAGCCACTCAAGCTCTTGCTGCTCCTCAGCGGCCATTGGCAGCGCACCTACAGCAGCACAGACATTGGGGCCCCGGGCTTTCCCTGACGAACAGGGCTTCGACGTTTACCATCAGCTGCATGTGGTCGACCACTGAAAAAAAACCCCGAAATATCATGAACGTCGGACGATTGCTCCCACACCAAAAGTGCCAGCCACTCAAGCTCTTGCTGCTCCTCAGCGGCCATTGGCAGCGCACCTACAGCAGCACAGACACTGGGGCTCCGGCCTTTCCCTGACTTACAGGTCTTCAACGTTTACCGCCAGCTGCACGTGGGCGCACCCTGAAAAAAAACCCTGAAAAATCAGCAACGTCGGAAGATTGCTGCCACACCAAAAGTGCCAGCCACTCAAGCTCTTGCTGCTCCTCAGTGGCCATTGGCAGCGCACCTACAGCAGCACAGACACTGGGGCTCTGGGGTTTCCCTGACGAACAGGGCTTCCACGTTTACCACCAGCTGCACCTGAGCGTCCCCTGAAAATAACCCCGAAAAATAACGAACGTCGGACGATTACTCCCACACCAAAAGTGCCAGCCACTCAAGCTCTTGCTGCTCCTCAGCGGCCATTGGCAGCGCACCTACAGCAGCACAGACACTGGGGCTCTGGGCTTTCCCTGACGAACAGGGCTTCCACGTTTACCACCAGCTGCACCTGGGCGCTTCCCAAAAAAAAACCCAAAAATCACGAACGTCGGACGATTGCTCCAACACCACAAGTGCCAGCCACTCAAGCTCTTGCTGCTCCTCAGCGGCCATTGGCAGTCCACCTACCGCACCAGAGACATTGGGGCTCCGGGCTTTCCCTGACGAACAGGGCTTCGAAGTTTACCATCAGCTGCATGTGGGCGCCCACTGTAAAAAAACCCCGAAATGTCACGAACGTTGGACGATTGCTCCCACACCAAAAGTGCCAGACACTCAAGCTCTTGCTGCTCCTCAGCGGCCATTGGCAGCGCACCTACAGCAGCACAGACATTGGGGCTCCGGGCTTTCCCTGACGAACAGGGCTTCGACGTTTACCACCAGCTGCACGTAGGTGCACCCTAAAAAATCCCCGAAATATCACGAACGTCGAACCATTGCTCCCACACCAAAAGTGCCAGCCACTCAAGCTCTTGCTGCTCCTCAGCAGCCATTGGCAGTCCAACTACTGCACCAGAGACATTGGGGCTCTGGGCTTTCCCTGACGAACAGGGCTTCGATGTTTACCATCAGCTGCATGTGGGCGCCCACAGAAATAAAACCCCAAATAATCACGAACGTTGGACGATTGCTCCCACACCAAAAGTGCCAGCCACTGAAGCTCTTGCTGCTCCTCAGTGGCCATTGGCAGCGCACCTACAGCAGCACAGACATTGGGGCTCCGGGCTTTCCCTGAGGAGCAGGGCTTCTACGTTTACCACAGGCTGCACGGGGCGACCCCTGAAAAAAAAACTCGAAAAATCACGAACGTCGGACCATTGCTCCCACACCAAAAGGGCCAGACACTCAAGCTCTTGCTGCCCTTCAGCGGCCATTGGCAGTGCACCTGCAGCACCACAGACATTGAGGCTCCGGGCTTTCCCTGACCAACAGGGCTTCGACGTTTACCACCATCTACACATGGGCGCCCCCTGAAAAAAACCCCGAAAAATCACGAACGTTGGACGATTGTTCCCACACCAAAAGTGCCAGCCACTCAAGCTCTTGCTGCTCCTCAGCGGCCATTGGCAGCGAACCTACAGCAGCACAGAGATTAGGTCTCCGGGCTTTCCCTGACAAACTGGGCTTCCACGTTTACCACCAGCTGCACCAGGGCGCCCCCTGAAAAAAACCCCAAGAAATAACGAACGTTGGACGATTGCTCCCACACCAAAAGTGCCAGCCACTCAAGCTCTTGCTGCTCCTCAGCGGCCATTGGCAGTGCACCTACAGCAGCACACACACTGGGGCTCCGGGCTTTCCCTGACGAACAGGGCTTAGACGTTTACCACCAGCTGCATGTGGGCGCCCACTGAAAAAAAACCCCGAAAAATCACGAACGTCGGACCATTGCTCCCACACCAAAAGTGCCAGCCACTCAAGCTCTTGCTGCTCCTCAGCGGCCATTGGCAGCGCACCTACAGCAGCACAGACATTGGGGCCCCGGGCTTTCCCTGACGAACAGGGCTTCGACGTTTACCATCAGCTGCATGTGGTCGACCACTGAAAAAAAACCCCGAAATATCATGAACGTCGGACGATTGCTCCCACACCAAAAGTGCCAGCCACTCAAGCTCTTGCTGCTCCTCAGCGGCCATTGGCAGCGCACCTACAGCAGCACAGACACTGGGGCTCCGGCCTTTCCCTGACTTACAGGTCTTCAACGTTTACCGCCAGCTGCACGTGGGCGCACCCTGAAAAAAAACCCTGAAAAATCAGCAACGTCGGAAGATTGCTGCCACACCAAAAGTGCCAGCCACTCAAGCTCTTGCTGCTCCTCAGTGGCCATTGGCAGCGCACCTACAGCAGCACAGACACTGGGGCTCTGGGGTTTCCCTGACGAACAGGGCTTCCACGTTTACCACCAGCTGCACCTGAGCGTCCCCTGAAAATAACCCCGAAAAATAACGAACGTCGGACGATTACTCCCACACCAAAAGTGCCAGCCACTCAAGCTCTTGCTGCTCCTCAGCGGCCATTGGCAGCGCACCTACAGCAGCACAGACACTGGGGCTCTGGGCTTTCCCTGACGAACAGGGCTTCCACGTTTACCACCAGCTGCACCTGGGCGCTTCCCAAAAAAAAACCCAAAAAATCACGAACGTCGGACGATTGCTCCAACACCACAAGTGCCAGCCACTCAAGCTCTTGCTGCTCCTCAGCGGCCATTGGCAGTCCACCTACCGCACCAGAGACATTGGGGCTCCGGGCTTTCCCTGACGAACAGGGCTTCGAAGTTTACCATCAGCTGCATGTGGGCGCCCACTGTAAAAAACCCCGAAATGTCACGAACGTTGGACGATTGCTCCCACACCAAAAGTGCCAGACACTCAAGCTCTTGCTGCTCCTCAGCGGCCATTGGCAGCGCACCTACAGCACCACAGACATTGGGGCTCCGGGCTTTCCCTGACGAACAGGGCTTCAACGTTTACCACCAGCTGCACGTGGTCGCCCCCAAAAAAACTCGAAAAATAACGAACGTCGGACCCTTGCTCGCACACCAAAAGTGCCAGCCACTCAAGCTGTTGCTGGTCCTCAGCGGCCATTGGCAGCGCATCTACAGCAGCACAGACATTGGGGCTCCGGGCTTTCCCTGACGAACAGGGCTTCGAGGTTTACCACCAGCTGCACGTGGGTGCCCACTGAAAAAAAAAACTCGAAAAATCCAGTACGTCGGACGATTGCTCCACACCAAAAGTGCCAGCCACTCAATCTCTTGCTGCTCCTGGGCGGCCATTGGCAGTGCACCTACAGCAGCACAGACATTGGGGCTTCGGGCTTTCCCTGACGAACAGGGCTTCGACGTTTACCACCAGCTGCACAGGGAAGCCCCCTGAAAAAAAACCCTAAAAAATCACGAACGTAGAATGATTGCACCCACACCAAAAGTGCCAGCCACTCAAACCCTTGCTGCTCCTCAGCGGCCATTGGCAGCGCACCTACAGCAGTACAGACATTGGGGCTCCTGGCTTTCTCTCACGAACAGGGCTTCGACGTTTACCACCAGCTGCACCAGGGCTCTCAATGAAAAGAAACCCAAAAATCACGAACGTCGGACCACTGCACCCACACCAAAAGTGCCAGACACTCAAGCTCTTGCTGCTCCTCAGCGGCCATTGGCAGTGCACCTACAGCACCACAGACATTTGTGCTCCGGGCTTTCCCTGACGAACAGGGCTTCGACGTTTACCACCAGCTGCACCAGGGCTCTCAATGAAAAGAAACCCAAAAATCACGAACGTCGGACCACTGCACCCACACCAAAAGTGCCAGACACTCAAGCTCTTGCTACTCCTCAGAGGCCATTTTCAGTGCACCTACAGCAGCACAGACATTGGGCCTCCGGGCTTTCTCTGACGAGCAGGGCTTCGACGTTTACCACCATCTGCACCAGGGTGCCCCCTGAAAAAAAAACTCGAAAAATCAAGAACGTCGGACCATTCCTCCCACACCAAAAGTGCCAGCCACTCAAGCTCTTGCTGCTCCTCAGCGGCCATTGGCAGCGCACCTACAGCACCACAGACATTGGGGCTCTGGGCTTTCCCTGACGAACAGGGCTTCGACGTATACCACTAGCTGCACCAGGGCGCTCACTGAAAAAAACCCCGAAAAATCACGAACGTCGGACCATTACTCCCACACCAAAATTGTCAGCCACTCAAGCTCTTGCTGCTCCTCAGCGGTCATTTGCAGTGCACCTACAGCAGCACAGACACTGGGGCTCCGGGCTTTCCCTGACGAACAGGGCTTTGACGTTTACCACCAGCTGCACGTGGGTGCTCCCTGAAAAAAACCCCGAAAAATCACGAACGTCAGACGATTGCTCCCACACCAAAAGTGCCAGCCACTCAAGCTCTTGCTGCTCCTCAGCGGACATTGGCAGTCCACCTACCGCACCAGAGACATTGGAGCTCCGACTTTCCCTGACGAACAGGGCTTCAACGTTTACCGCCAGCTGCACGTGGGCGCTCACTGAAAAAAAACCCCGAAAAATCACCAACGTCGGAAGATTGCTGCCACACCAAAACTGCCAGCCACGCAAGCTCTTGCTGCTCCTCAGCGGCCATTGGCAGCGCACCTACAGCAGCACAGACACTCGGGCTCTGGGGTTTCCCTGACGAACAGGGCTTCCACGTTTACCACCAGCTGCACCTGGGCGCTTCCCGAAAAAAAACCCAAAAAATCACGAACGTCGGACGATTGCTCCCACACCACAAGTGCCAGCCACTCAAGCTCTTGCTGCTCCTCAGCGGACATTGGCAGTCCACCTACCGCACCAGAGACATTGGGGCTCCGGGCTTTCCCTGACGAACAGAGCTTTGACATTTACAACCATCTGCAACAGGGCGCCCCCTGAAAAAAATCCCCGAAAAATAACGAACGTCGGAAGATTGCTCCCACACCAAAAGTGCCAGCCACTCAATCTCTTGCTGCTCCTGGGCGGCCATTGGCAGCGCACCTACAGCACCACAGACATTGGGGCTTCGGGCTTTCCCTGACGAACAGGGCTTCGACGTTTACCACCAGCTGCACCGGGAAGCCCCCTGAAAAAAAACCCTAAAAAATCACGAACGTAGAATGATTGCACCCACACCAAAAGTGCCAGCCACTCAAACCATTGCTGCTCCTCAGCGGCCATTGGCAGCGCACCTACAGCAGTACAGACATTGGGGGTCCTGGCTTTCTCTCACGAACAGGGCTTAAACGTTTACCACCAGCTACACGTGGGCACCCACTGAAAAAAACCCCGAAGAATCACGGACGTCGAACCATTGCTCCCACACCAAAAGTGCCAGCCACTCAAGCTCTTGCTGCTCCTCAGCGGCCATTGGAAGTCCACCTACAGCACCACAGACATTGGGGCTCCGGGCTTTCTCTGACGAACAGGGCTTCGACGTTTACCACCAGCTGCACCAGGGTGCCCACTGAAAAAAAAACTCGAAAAATCACGAACGTCGGACCATTGCTCCCACACCAAAAGTGCCAGCCACTCAAGCTCTTGCTGCTCCTCAGCGGCCATTGGCAGCGCACCTACAGCAGCACAGACACTGGGGCTCCGGGCTTTCCCTGACGAACAGAGCTTTGACATTTACAACCAGCTGCAACAGGGCGCCCCTGAAAAAAATCCCCGAAAAATAACGAACGTCGGAAGATTGCTCCCACACCAAAAGTGCCAGCCACTCAAGCTCTTGCTGCTCCTCAGCGGCCATTGGCAGCGCACCTACAGCACCACAGACATTGGGGCTCTGGGCTTTCCCTGACGAACAGGGCTTCGACGTATAACACCAGCTGCACCAGGGCGCTCACTGAAAAAAAACCCCGAAAAATCACGAACGTCGGACGATTGCTCCCACACCAAAATTGTCAGCCACTCAAGCTCTTGCTGCTCCTCAGCGGTCATTTGCAGTGCACCTACAGCAGCACAGACACTGGGGCTCCGGGCTTTCCCTGACGAACAGGGCTTTGACGTTTACCACCAGCTGCACGTGGGTGCTCCCTGAAAAAACCCCGAAAAATCACGAACGTCGGACGATTGCTCCCACACCAAAAGTGCCAGCCACTCAAGCTCTTGCTGCTCCTCAGCGGACATTGGCAGTCCACCTACCGCACCAGAGACATTGGAGCTCCGACTTTCCCTGACGAACAGGGCTTCAACGTTTACCGCCAGCTGCACGTGGGCGCTCACTGAAAAAAAACCCCGAAAAATCACCAACGTCGGAAGATTGCTGCCACACCAAAAGTGCTAGACACTCAAGCTCTTGCTGCTCCTCAGCGGCCATTGGCAGCGCACCTACAGCAGCACAGACACTCGGGCTCTGGGGTTTCCCTGACGAACAGGGCTTCCACGTTTACCACCAGCTGCACCTGGGCGCTTCCCGAAAAAAAACCCGAAAAATCACGAACGTCGGACGATTGCTCCCACACCACAAGTGCCAGCCACTCAAGCTCTTGCTGCTCCTCAGCGGACATTGGCAGTCCACCTACCGCACCAGAGACATTGGGGCTCCGGGCTTTCCCTGACGAACAGAGCTTTGACATTTACAACCAGCTGCAACAGGGCGCCCCCTGAAAAAAACCCCGTAAAATCAAGAACGTCGGACGATTGCTCCCACACCAAAAGTGCCAGCCACTCAAGCTCTTGCTGCTCCTCAGCGGCCATTGGCAGTCCACGTACCGCACCAGAGACATTGAGGCTCCGGTCTTTCCCTGACGAACAGGGCTTCTACATTTACCACCAGCTGCATGTAAGCGCTCCCTGAAAAATAACCCAAAAAAATCACCAACATCGGAAGATTGCTCCCACACCAAAAGTGCCAGCCACTCAAGCTCTTGCTGCTCCTCAGCGGCCATTGGCAGCGCACCTACAGCAGCACAGACATTGGGGCTCTGGCCTTTCCCTGAGGAGCAGGGCTTAGACGTTTACCACAAGCTACACGTGGGCGTCCCCTGAAAAAAACCTGAAAAATCACGAACGTCGGACCATTGCTCCCACACCAAAAGTGCCAGCCACTCAAGCTCTTGCTGCTCCTTGGGTGCCATTGGAAGCGCACCTACAGCAGCACAGACATTGGGGCTCCAGGCTTTCCCTGACGAACAGGGCTTCGACGTTTACCACCAGCAGCACGTGGGCTCCCACTGAAAAAAACCCCGAAAAATCACGAACGTCGGACTATTACTCCCACACCAAAAGTGCCAGCCACTCAAGCTCTTGCTGCTCCTCAGCGGTCATTTGCAGTGCACCTACAGCAGCACAGACACTGGGGCTCCGGGCTTTCCCTGACGAACAGGGCTTCGACGTTTACCACCTGCTACATGTGAGCGCTCCCTGAAAAATAAACCAAAAAAATCACCAACGTCGGAAGATTGCTCCCACACCAAAAGTGCCAGCCACTCAAGCTCTTGCTGCTCCTCAGCGGCCATTGGCAGCACACCTACAGCAGCACAGACATTGGGGCTCCAGGCTTTCCCTGACGAACAGGGCTTCGACGTTTACCACCAGCTGCACGTGGGCGCCCCTGAAAAAAAACCCCGAAAAATCACCGTCAGAAGATTGCTTCCACACCAAAAGTGCCAGCCACTCAAGCTCTTGCTGCTCCTCAGCGGACATTGGCAGCGCACCTATAACACCACAGACATTGGGGCTCCGGGCTTTCCCTGACGAACAGGGCTTAGACGTTTACCACCAGCTGCACCAGGGCACTCAATGAAAAGAAACCCAAAAAATCACGAACGTCGGACCACTGCACCCACACCAAAAGTGCCAGACACTCAAGCTCTTGCTACTCCTCAGAGGCCATTTTCAGTGCACCTACAGCAGCACAGACATTGGGGCTCCGGGCTTTCTCTGACGAACAGGGCTTCGACGTTTACCACCAGCTGCACCAGGGTGCCCACTGAAAAAAAAACTCGAAAAATCACGAACGTCGGACCATTGCTCCCACACCAAAAGTGCCAGCCACTCAAGCTCTTGCTGCTCCTCAGCAGCCATTGGCAGCGCACCTACAGCACCACAGACATTGGGGCTCCGGGCTTTCCCTGACGAACAGAGCTTTGACATTTACAACCAGCTGCAACAGGGCGCCCCCTGAAAAAAATCCCCGAAAAATAACGAACGTCGGAAGATTGCTCCCACACCAAAAGTGCCAGCCACTCAAGCTCTTGCTGCTCCTCAGCGGCCATTGGCAGCGCACCTACAGCACCACAGACATTGGGGCTCTGGGCTTTCCCTGACGAACAGGGCTTCGACGTATAACACCAGCTGCACCAGGGCGCTCACTGAAAAAAACCCCGAAAAATCACGAACGTCGGACGATTGCTCCCACACCAATAGTGCCAGCCACTCAAGCTCTTGCTGCTCCTCAGCGGCCATTGGCAGCGCACCTACAGCAGCACAGACATTGGGGCTCCGGGCTTTCCCTGACGAACAGGGCTTCGACGTTTACCACCAGCTGTATGTGGGTGCCCACTGAAAAAAAAAAACTCGAAAAATCACGAACGTCGGACCATTGCTCCCACACCGAAAGTGCCAGCCACTCAAGCTCTTGCTGCTCCTCAGCGGCCATTGGCAGTGCACCTACAGCAGCACAGACATTGGGGCTCCGGCCTTTCCCTGAGGAGCAGGGCTTAGACGTTTACCACCAGCTGCACTTGATCGCTCCCTGATAAAAAACCCAAAAAATCACGAACATCGGACGATTGCTCCCACACCAAAAGTGACAGCCACTCAAGCTCTGGCTGCTCCTCAGCGGCCACTGGCAGTCCACCTACCGCACCAGAGACATTGGGGCTCCTGGCTTTCTCTGACGAACAGGGTTTCGACGTATACCACCAGCTGCACGTGGGCACCCACTGAATAAAACCCCGAAAAATCACGAACGTAGAACCATTGATCCCACACCAAAAGGGCCAGCCACTCAAGCTCTTCCTGCTCCTCAGCGGTCATTGGAAGTGCACCTACAGCAGCACAGACATTGGGTCTCCGGGATTTCTCTGACGAACAGGGCTTAGACGTTTACCACCAGATCCACGTGGGCTCTCACTGAAAAAAAACCACAAAAAATTACTAACGTCGGACGATTGCTCCCACACCAGAAGTGCCAGCCACTCAAGCTCTTGCTGCTACTCAGCAGCCATTGGCAGTCCATGTACCGCACCAGAGAAATTGGGGCTCCGGGCTTTCCCTGACGAACAGGGCTTCGAAGTTTACCACCAGCTGCACGTGGGCGCCCCTTGAAAATGAACCCCAAAAAATCACGAATGTCGGACGATTATCCCCACACCAAAAGTACCAGCCACTCAAACCCTTGCTGCTCCTCAGCGGCCATTAGCAGTGCACCTACAGCAGCACAGATATTGGGGCTCCGGGCTTTCCCTGACGAACAGGGCTTCGACGTTTACCACCAGCTGCACCAGGGCTCTCATTGAAAAGAAACCCAAAAAATCACGAACGTCGGACCACTGCACCCACACCAAAAGTGCCAGACACTCAAGCTCTTGCTACTCCTCAGAGGCCATTTTCAGTGCACCTACAGCAGCACAGACATTGGGGCTCCGGGCTTTCTCTGACGAACAGGGCTTCGACGTTTACCACCATCTGCACCAGGGTGCCCACTGAAAAAAAAACTCGAAAAATCACGAACGTCGGACCATTGCTCCCACACCAAAAGTGCCAGCCACTCAAGCTCTTGCTGCTCCTCAGCGGCCATTGGCAGCGCACCTACAGCACCACAGACATTGGGGCTCCGGGCTTTCCCTGACGAACAGAGCTTTGACATTTACAACCAGCTGCAACAGGGCGCCCCCTGAAAAAAATCCCCGAAAAATAACGAACGTCGGAAGATTGCTCCCACACCAAAAGTGCCAGCCACTCAAGCTCTTGCTGCTCCTCAGCGGCCATTGGCAGCGCACCTACAGCACCACAGACATTGGGGCTCTGGGCTTTCCCTGACGAACAGGGCTTCGACGTATAACACCAGCTGCACCAGGGCGCTCACTGAAAAAAAAACCCCGAAAAATCACGAACGTCGGACGATTGCTCCCACACCAAAATTGTCAGCCACTCAAGCTCTTGCTGCTCCTCTGCGGTCATTTGCAGTGCACCTACAGCAGCACAGACATTGGGGCTCCGGGCTTTCCCTGACGAACAGGGCTTAGACGTTTACCACCAGCTGCACTTGGGTGCTCCCTGAAAAAAAACCCCGTAAAATCAAGAACGTCGGACGATTGCTCCCACACCAAAAGTGCCAGCCACTCAAGCTCTTGCTGCTCCTCAGCGGCCATTGGCAGTCCACGTACCGCACCAGAGACATTGAGGCTCCGGTCTTTCCCTGACGAACAGGGCTTCTACATTTACCACCAGCTGCATGTGAGCGCTCCCTGAAAAATAACCCAAAAAAATCACAAACTTCGGAAGATTGCTCCCACACCAAAAGTGCCAGCCACTCAAGCTCTTGCTGCTCCTCAGCGGCCATTGGCAGCGCACCTACAGCAGCACAGACATTGGGGCTCCAGGCTTTCCCTGACGAACAGGGCTTCGACGTTTACCACCAGCTGCACGTGGGCTCCCACTGAAAAAAAACCCCGAAAAATCACGAACGTCGGACTATTACTCCCACACCAAAAGTGCCAGCCACTCAAGCTCTTGCTGCTCCTCAGCGGCCATTGGCAGTGCACCTACAGCAGCACAGACACTGGGGCTCCGGGCTTTCCCTGACGAACAGGGCTTCTACATTTACCACCTGCTACATGTGAGCGCTCCCTGAAAAATAAACCAAAAAAATCACCAACGTCGGAAGATTGCTCCCACACCAAAAGTGCCAGCCACTCAAGCTCTTGCTGCTCCTCAGCGGCCATTGGCAGCACACCTACAGCAGCACAGACATTGGGGCTCCAGGCTTTCCCTGACGAACAGGGCTTCGACGTTTACCACCAGCTGCACGTGGGCGCCCCCTGAAAAAAAACCCCGAAAAATCACCGTCGGAAGATTGCTTCCACACCAAAAGTGCCAGCCACTCAAGCTCTTGCTGCTCCTCAGCGGACATTGGCAGCGCACCTACAGCAGCACAGACATTGGGGCTCCGGGCTTTCCCTGACGAACAGGGCTTCGACGTTTACCACCAGCTGCAGGTGGACCGCCCCTGATAAAAAACCCCGAAAAATCACGAACGTCGGACCATTGCTCCCACACCAAAAGAGCCAGTCACTCAAGCTCTTGCTGCTCCTCAGCGGTCATTGGCAGTGCACCTACAGCAGCACAGACATTGGGGCTCTGGGCTTTCCCTGACGAACAGGGCTTCAACGTTTACCACCAGCTGCACCAGGGCGCCCCCGAAAAAAAGCCCTGAAAAATGACGAACGTCGGACGATTGCTCCCACAACAAAAGTGCCAGCCACTCAAGCTCTTGCTGCTCCTCAGCGGCCATTGGCAGCGCACCTACAGCCCCACAGACATTGGGGCTCCGGGCTTTGCCTGACGAACAGGGCTTCGACGTTTACCAACAGCTGCATGTGGGCGCCCACTTGAAAAAAACCCAAAAGATCACGAACGTCGGACGATTGCTCCCACACCAAAAGTGCCAGCCACTCAAGCTCTTGCTGCTCCTCAGCGGCCATTGGCAGTCCATGTACCGCACCAGAGAAATTGGGGCTCCGGGCTTTCCCTGATGAACAGGGCTTCGATGTTTACCACCAGCTGCACGTGGGCGCTCACTGAAAAAAAAAAAACGAAAAATCACGAACGTCGGACGATTGCACCCACACCAAAAGTGCCAGCCACTCAAGCTCTTGCTGCTCCTCAGCGGCCATTGGCATTGTAAGTACAGCAGCACAGACATTGGGGCTTCGAGCTTTCCCTGACGAACAGGGCTTCGACGTTTACCACCTGCTGCACCGGGTAGCCCCCTGAAAAAAAACCCTAAAAAATCACGAACATAGAATGATTGCACCCACACCAAAAGTGCCAGCCACTCAAGCTCTTGCTGCTCCTCAGCGGCCATTGGCAGCGCACCTACAGCACCACAGACATTGGGGCTCTGGGCTTTCCCTGACGAACAGGGCTTCGACGTATAACACCAGCTGCACCAGGGCGCTCACTGAAAAAAAACCCCGAAAAATCACGAACGTCGGACGATTGCTCCCACACCAAAATTGTCAGCCACTCAAGCTCTTGCTGCTCCTCTGCGGTCATTTGCAGTGCACCTACAGCAGCACAGACATTGGGGCTCCGGGCTTTCCCTGACGAACAGGGCTTAGACGTTTACCACCAGCTGCACTTGGGTGCTCCCTGAAAAAAACCCCGTAAAATCAAGAACGTCGGACGATTGCTCCCACACCAAAAGTGCCAGCCACTCAAGCTCTTGCTGCTCCTCAGCGGCCATTGGCAGTCCACGTACCGCACCAGAGACATTGAGGCTCCGGTCTTTCCCTGACGAACAGGGCTTCTACATTTACCACCAGCTGCATGTGAGCGCTCCCTGAAAAATAACCCAAAAAAATCACAAACTTCGGAAGATTGCTCCCACACCAAAAGTGCCAGCCACTCAAGCTCTTGCTGCTCCTCAGCGGCCATTGGCAGCGCACCTACAGCAGCACAGGCATTGGGGCTCCGGGCTTTCCCTGACGAACAGGGCTTCGACGTTTACCACCAGCTGCACGTGGGCTCCCACTGAAAAAAAAACCCCGAAAAATCACGAACGTCGGACTATTACTCCCACACCAAAAGTGCCAGCCACTCAAGCTCTTGCTGCTCCTCAGCGGCCATTGGCAGTGCACCTACAGCAGCACAGACACTGGGGCTCCGGGCTTTCCCTGACGAACAGGGCTTCTACATTTACCACCTGCTACATGTGAGCGCTCCCTGAAAAATAAACCAAAAAAATCACCAACGTCGGAAGATTGCTCCCACACCAAAAGGGCCAGACACTCAAGCTCTTGCTGCTCCTCAGCGGCCATTGGCAGCACACCTACAGCAGCACAGACATTGGGGCTCCAGGCTTTCCCTGACGAACAGGGCTTCGACGTTTACCACCAGCTGCACGTGGGCGCCCCCTGAAAAAAAACCCCGAAAAATCACCGTCGGAAGATTGCTTCCACACCAAAAGTGCCAGCCACTCAAGCTCTTGCTGCTCCTCAGCGGACATTGGCAGCGCACCTATAACACCACAGACATTGGGGCTCCGGGCTTTCCCTGACGAACAGGGCTTCGACGTTTACCACCAGCTGCACCAGGGTGCCCACTGAAAAAAAAACCCGAAGAATCACGGACGTCGGACCATTGCTCCCACACCAAAAGTGCCAGCCACTCAAGCTCTTGCTGGTCCTCAGCGGCCATTGGCAGTCCACCTACGGCACCAGTGACATTGGGGCTCAGGGCTTTCCCTGATGAACAGGGCTTCGACGTTTACCACCAGCTGCACCTGGGCGCCCCCTGAAATAAAAACCAGAAAAATCACGAACGTCGGACTATTTCTCCCACACCAAAAGTGCCAGCCACTCAAGCTCTTGCTGCTCCTCAGCGGCCATTGGCAGTGCACCTACAGCACCACAGACATTGGGGACCAGGCTATTCCTGATGAACAGGGCTTCGATGTTTACCACCAGCTACACGTAGGCGCTCCCTTAATAAAAAACCCCGAAGAATCACGAACGTCGGACGATTGCTCCCACACCAAAAGTGCCAGCCACTCAAGCTCTTGCTGCTCCTCAGCGGCCATTGGCAGTTTAAGTACAGCAGCACAGACATTGGGGCTCCGGGATTTCCCTGACGAACAGGGCTTCAAAGTTTACCACCAGCTGCACCGGGCCGCCCCCTGAAAAAAACCCCAAAAAAATACGAACGTTGGACGATTGCTCCCACACCAAAAGTGCCAGCCACTCAAGCTCTTGCTGCTCCTCAGCGGCCATTGGCAGCGCACCTACAGCAGCACAGACATTGGGGCTCCGGGCTTTCCCTGACGAACAGGGCTTCGACGTTTACCACCAGCTGCAGGTGGACCGCCCCTGATAAAAACCCCGAAAAATCACGAACGTCGGACCATTGCTCCCACACCAAAAGAGCCAGTCACTCAAGCTCTTGCTGCTCCTCAGCGGTCATTGGCAGTGCACCTACAGCAGCACAGACATTGGGGCTCTGGGCTTTCCCTGACGAACAGGGCTTCGACGTTTACCACCAGCTGCACCAGGGCACCCCCGAAAAAAAAAACCCTGAAAAATGACGAACGTCGGACGATTGCTCCCACACCAAAACTGCCAGCCACTCAAGCTCTTGCTGCTCCTCAGCGGCCATTGGCAGCGCACCTACAGCCCCACAGACATTGGGGCTCCGGGCTTTGCCTGACGAACAGGGCTTCGACGTTTACCAACAGCTGCATGTGGGCGCCCACTTGAAAAAAAAAACCCAAAAGATCACGAACGTCGGACGATTGCTCCCACACCAAAAGTGCCAGCCACTCAAGCTCTTGCTGCTCCTCAGCGGCCATTGGCAGTCCATGTACCGCACCAGAGAAATTGGGGCTCCGGGCTTTCCCTGATGAACAGGGCTTCGATGTTTACCACCAGCTGCACGTGGGCGCTCACTGAAAAAAAACAAAAAATCACGAACGTCGGACGATTGCACCCACACCAAAAGTGCCAGCCACTCAAGCTCTTGCTGCTCCTCAGCGGCCATTGGCATTGTAAGTACAGCAGCACAGACATTGGGGCTTCGGGCTTTCCCTGACGAACAGGGCTTCGACGTTTACCACCTGCTGCACCGGGTAGCCCCCTGAAAAAAAACCCTAAAAAATCACGAACATAGAATGATTGCACCCACACCAAAAGTGCCAGCCACTCAAGCTCTTGCTGCTCCTCAGCGGCCATTGGCAGCGCACCTACAGCAGTACAGACATTGGGGCTCCTGGCTTTCTCTCACGAACAGGGCTTAAACGTTTACCACCAGCTACACGTGGGCACCCACTGAAAAAAACCCCAAAAAATCACGAACGTCGAACCATTGATCCCACACCAAAAGTGCCAGCCACTCAAGCTCTTGCTGCTCCTCAGCGGCCATTGGCAGTCCACCTACAGCACCACAGACATTTGGGCTCCGGGCTTTCCCTGACGAACAGGGCTTCGACGTTTACCACCAGCTGCACCAGGGCTCTCAATGAAAAGAAACCCAAAAAATCACGAACGTCGGACCACTGCACCCACACCAAAACTGCCAGACACTCAAGCTCTTGCTACTCCTCAGAGGCCATTTTCAGTGCACCTACAGCAGCACAGACATTGGGGCTCCGGGCTTTCTCTGACGAACAGGGCTTCGACGTTTACCACCAGCTGCACCAGGGTGCCCACTGATAAAAATACTCGAAAAATCACGAACGTCCGACCATTGCTCCCACACCAAAAGTGCCAGCCACTCAAGCTCTTGCTGGTCCTCAGCGGCCACTGGCAGCGCACCTACAGCACCACAGACACTGGGGCTCCGGGCTTTCCCTGACGAACAGAGCTTTGACATTTACCACCAGTTGCAACAGGGCGCCCCCTGAAAAAAATCCCCGAAAAATAACGAACGTCGGAAGATTGCTCCCACACCAAAAGTGCCAGCCACTCAAGCTCTTGCTGCTCCTCAGCGGCCATTGGCAGTGCACCTACCGCACCAGAGACACTGGGGCTCCAGTCTTTCCCTGACGAACAGGGCTTCGACATTTACCACCAGCTGCACGTGGGCGCTCCCTGAAAAAAAACCCCGAAAAATCACGAACGTCGGACGATTGCTCCCACACCAAAAGGGCCAGCCACTCAAACCCTTGCTGCTCCTCAGCGGCCATTGGCAGCGCACCTACAGCAGCACAGACATTGGGGCTCCTGGCTTTCTCTGACGAACAGGGCTTAAATGTTTACACCAGCTACACGTGGGCACCCACTGAAAAAAACCCCGAAAAATCATGAACATTGGACGATTGCTCCCACACCAAAAGTGCCAGCCACTCAAGCTCTTGCTGCTCCTTAGCGGCCATTGGCTCTCCACCTACAGCACCACAGACACTGGGGCTCCGGGCTATCCCTGACGAACAGGGCTTCGACGATTACCACTAGCTGCACCTGGGCGCCCCTGAAAAGAAACCCCGAAAAATCACGAACGTCGGACGATTGCTCCCACACCAAAAGTGCCAGCCACTCAAGCTCTTGCTGCTCTTCAGCAGCCATTGGCAGTGCACCTACAGCAGCACAGACATCGGGGCTCTGGGCTTTCCCTGATAAACAGGGCTTCGACGTTTATCACCAGCTGCACGTAGGCGCCCCCTGAAAAAAACCTGAAAAATAACGAACGTCGGACCATTGCTCCCACACCAAAAGTGCCAGCCACTCAAGCTCTTGCTGCTCCTCAGCGGCCATTGGCAGTGCACCTACAGCAGCACAAATATTGGGGCTCCGGGCTTTCACTGACGAACAGGGCTTCTACTTTTACCACCAGCTGCACATAGGCGCCCCCTGAAAATAAAACCGAAAAATCACGAACGTCGGACGATTGCTCCACGCCAAAAATGCCAGCCACTCAAGCTCTTGCTGCTCCTCAGCGGCCACTGGCAGCGCACCTACAGCAGCACAGGCATTGGGGCTCCGGGCTTTCCCTGACGAACAGGGCTTAGACGTTTACCACCAGCTGCACGTGGGCGCTCACTGAAAAAAAAACCACAAAAAATCACGAACGTCAGACGATTGCTCCCACACAAAAAGGGCCAGCCACTCAAGCTCTTGCTGCTCCTCAGCGGTCATTGGCAGTGCACCTACAGCAGCACAGACATTGGGGCTCCGGGCTTTCCCTGACGAACAGGGCTTCCACGTTTACCACCAGCTGCACGTGGGCGTCCCCTAAAAAAAACACCGAAATATCACAAACGTCGGACCATTGCTCCCACACCAAAAGTGCCAGCCACTCAAGCTCTTGCTGCTCCTCAGCGGCCATTGGAAGTCCACCTACAGCACCACAGACATTGGGGCTCCGGGCTTTCCCTGACGAACAGGGCTTCGACATTTACCACCAGCTGCACGTGGGCGCTCCCTGAAAAATAACCCAGAAAAATCACGAACGTCGGACTATTTCTTCCACACCAAAAGTGCCAGCCACTCAAGCTCTTGCTGCTCCTCTGCGGCCATTGGCAGTGCACCTACAGCAGCACAGACATTGGGGCTCCAGTCTTTCCCTGACGAACAGGGCTTCGACGTTTACCACCAGCTGCACCAGGGCGCTCACTGAAAAAAAAACCCCGAAAAATCACGAACGTCGGACGATTGCTCCCACACCAAAAGGGCCAGCCACTCAAGCTCTTGCTGCTCCTCAGCGGCAATTGGCAGCGCACCTACAGCACCACAGACATTGGGGCTCCGGGCTTTCCCTGAGGAGCAGGGCTTCGACGTTTACCACCAGCTGCACTGGGGCGCCCCCTGAAAAAAACCTGAAAAATCACGAACGTCGGACCATTGCTCCCACACCAAAAGGGCCAGCCACTCAAGCTCTTGCTGCTCCTCAGCGGCCATTGGCAGTCCACCTACAGCACCACAGACATTTGGGCTCCGGGCTTTCCCTGACGAACAGGGCTTCGACGTTTATCACCAGCTGCACCAGGGCTCTCAATGAAAAGAAACCCAAAAAATCACGAACGTCGGACCACTGCACCCACACCAAAACTGCCAGACACTCAAGCTCTTGCTACTCCTCAGAGGCCATTTTCAGTGCACCTACAGCAGCACAGATATTGGGGCTCCGGGCTTTCTCTGACGAACAGGGCTTCGACGTTTACCAACAGCTGCATGTGGGCGCCCACTTGAAAAAAAACCCAAAAGATCACGAACGTCGGACGATTGCTCCCACACCAAAAGTGCCAGCCACTCAAGCTCTTGCTGCTCCTCAGCGGCCATTGGCAGTCCATGTACCGCACCAGAGAAATTGGGGCTCCGGGCTTTCCCTGATGAACAGGGCTTCGATGTTTACCACCAGCTGCACGTGGGCGCTCACTGAAAAAAAAACAAAAAATCACGAACGTCGGACGATTGCACCCACACCAAAAGTGCCAGCCACTCAAGCTCTTGCTACTCCTCAGCGGCCATTGGCATTGTAAGTACAGCAGCACAGACATTGGGGCTTCGGGCTTTCCCTGACGAACAGGGCTTCGACGTTTACCACCTGCTGCACCGGGTAGCCCCCTGAAAAAAAACCCTAAAAAATCACGAACGTAGAATGATTGCACCCACACCAAAAGTGCCAGCCACTCAAGCTCTTGCTGCTCCTCAGCGGCCATTGGCAGCGCACCTACAGCAGTACAGACATTGGGGCTCCTGGCTTTCTCTCACGAACAGGGCTTAAACGTTTACCACCAGCTACACGTGGGCACCCACTGAAAAAAACCCCGAAAAATCACGAACGTCGAACCATTGATCCCACACCAGAAGTGCCAGCCACTCAAGCTCTTGCTGCTCCTCTGCGGCCATTGGCAGCGCACCTACCGCACCACAGACATTGGGGCTCCGGGCATTTTACGATAATGTCGAAGCCCTGTTCGTCAGGGAAAGCCCGGAGCCCCAATGTCTGTGCTGCTGTAGGTGCGCTGCCAATGGCCGCTGAGGAGCAGCAAGAGCTTGAGTCTGTGGCACTTTTGGTGTGGGAGCAATCGTCCGACGTTCGTGATTTTTTGTGGTTTTCTTTCAGGGAGCGCCCACGTGCAGCTGGTGGTAAACGTCGAAGCCCTGTTCGTCAGGGAAAGCCCGGAGCCCCAATGTCTGTGCTGCTGTAGGTGCGCTGCCAATGGCCGCTGAGGAGCAGCAAAAGCTTGAGTGGCTGGCACTTTTGGTGTGGGAGCAATCGTCCGACGTTCGTGATTTTTCGGGGTTTTTTTCAGTGGGCGCCCACATGTAGATCTTGGTAAACGTCGAAGCCCTGTTCGTCAGGGAAAGCCCGGAGCCCCAATGTCTGTGCTGCTGTAGGTGCGCTGCCAATGGCCGCTGAGGAGCAGCAAGAGCTTGAGTGGCTGGCACTTTTGGTGTGGGAGCAATCGTCCGACGTTCGTGATTTTTCGGGGTTTTTTTTCAGGGGGCTCCCACGTGTAGCTGGTGGTAAACGTCGAAGCCCTGTTCGTCAGGGAAAGCCCGGAGCCCCAGTGTCTGTGCTGCTGTAGGTGCACTGAAAATGGCCGCTGAGGAGCAGCAAGAGCTTGAGTGGCTGGCAATTTTGGTGTGGGAGCAATCGTCCCACCTTCGTGATTTTTTGGGTTTTTTTCAGGGCGCCCTGGTGCAGCTGGTGGTAAACGTCGAAGCCCTGTTCGTCAGGGAAAGCCCGGAGCCCCAATGTCTGTGCTGCTGTAGGTGCACTGCCAATGGCCGCTGAGGAGCAGCAAGAGCTTGAGTGGCTGGCACTTTTGGTGTGGGAGCAATCGTCTGACGTTCGTGATTTTTTGGGGTTTTTTTCAGTGAGCGCCCTGGTGCAGCTGGTGGTAAACGTCGAAGCCCTGTTCGTCAGGGAAAGCCCGGAGCACCAATGTCTGTGCTGCTGTAGGTGCGCTGCCAATGACCGCTGATGAGCAAAAAGAGCTTGAGTGGCTGGCCCTTTTGGTGTGGGAGCAATGGTCCGACGTCCGTGATTTTTCGAGTTTTTTTTTCAGGAGGCGCGCACGTGCAGCTGGTGGTAAACATCTAAGCCCTGTTCGTCAGGGAAAGCCCGGAGCCCCAATGTCTGTGGTGCGGTAGGTGCGCTGCCAATGGCCGCAGAGGAGCAGCAAGAGCTTGAGTTGCTAGCACTTTTGGTGTGGGAGCAATGGTTCGACATTGGTGATTTTTCGGGGTTTTTTTCAGTGAGTGCCCACGTGTAGCTGGTGGTAAACGTCTAAGCCCTGTTCGTCAGGGAAAGCCCGAATCCCCAATGTCTGTGCTGCTGTAGGTGCGCTGCCAATGGCCGCTGAGGAGCAGCAAGAGCTTGAGTGGCTGGCACTTTTGGTGTGGGAGCAATGGTTCGACGTTCGTGATTTTTCGGGGTTTTTTAAGGGGCGCCCTGGGTTAGCTGGTGGTAAACGTCGAAGCCCTGTTCGTCAGGGAAAGCCAGGAGCCCCAATGTCTGTGGTGCTGTAGGTGCACTGCCAATAGCCGCTGAGGAGCAGCAAGAGCTTTAGTGGCTGGCACTTCTGGTGTGGGAGCAATCGTCCGATGTTCGTGTTTTTTAGGGTTTTTTTCAGTGGGCGCCCACATGCAGCTGGTGGTAAACGTCGAAGCCCTGTTCGTCAGGGAAAGCCCGGAGCCCCATTATCTGTGGAGCTGTAGATGCGCTGCCAATGGCCGCTGAGGATCAGCAAGGGCTTGAGTGTCTGGCCCTTTTGGTGTGGGAGCAATCGTCCGACGTTCGTGATTTTTCGGGGTTTCTTTTTCAGGGGGCGCCCACGTGCAGCTGGTGGTATACGTCAAAGCCCTGTTCGTCAGGGAAAGCCCGGAGCCCCAATGTCTGTGGTGCTGTAGGTGCACTGCCAATGGCCGCTGAGGAGCAGCAAGAGCTTGAGTGGCTGGCACTTTTGGTGTGGGAGCAATGGTGCGACGTTCGTGATTTTTCGGGGTTTTTTTTCAGTAAGCGCCCTGGTGTAGCTGGTGGTAAACGTCGAAGCCCTGTTCGTCAGGGAAAGCCCGGAGCCCCAATGTCTGTGCTGCTGTAGGTGGACTGCCAATGGCCGCTGAGGAGCAGCAAGATCTTGAGTGGCTGGCACTTTTGGTGTGGGTTCAATGGTCCGACGTTCATGATTTTTCGGGGTTTTTTTCAGTGGGCGCCTACGTGCAGCTGGTGGTAAACCTCGAAGCGTTGTTGGTCAGGGAAAGCCCGAATCCCCAATGTCTGTGGTGCTGTAGGTGCACTGCCAATGGCCGCTGAGGAGCAGCAAGAGCTTGAGTGGCTGGCACTTTTGGTGTGGGAGCAATCGTCCCACGTTCGTGTTTTTTTGTGTAATTTCTCCACTGGGCGCTTCAGTGCAGTTGATGGTAAACTTCGAAACGCTGTTCATCAGGGAAAGCCTGAAGCACCAGTGTCTGTGTTGTTGTAGATGCTGCGACAACAGCCGCTGAGGAGCAGTAAGAGCTTAAGTTGCTGGCCCTTTTGGTGTGGGAGCAATCGTCCGACGTTCGTGATTTTTAGGGTAATGTTTTTAGTGGGTACTCCTGTGCATTTTACGATAATGTCGAAGCGCTGTTCGTCAGGGAAAGACCGCAGCCCCAGTGTCTGTGGTGCTGTAGAAGAGGCGTCAACGGCCGGTGAGGAGCAGCAAGAGCTTGAGTGGCTGGCACTTTTGGTGTGGGAGCAATCGTCCGATATTCGTGATTTTTAGGGTATCTTTAAGTGGGCTCTTCCCTGCAGTTGATGGTAAACTTCAAAGCGCTCTTCGTCATGGGAAGCCTGGAGCCCCAATGTCTGTGGTGCTGTATGTGCGGCATCAACGGCCGGTGAGGAGCAGCAAGAGCTTGAGTTGCTGGCACTTTTGCTGTGGGAGCAATCATCCGACCTTCGTGAATTTTGGGGCATTTTGGACGTGGGCAGCCCTGTGCAGTTGATGGTAAACGTCGAAGCGCTGTTCTTCATGGGAAGTCCGGAGCCTCAGTGTCTGTGGTGCTGTAGATGCCGTGTGAAGGGGAGGTGAGGAGCAGCAAGAGCCTGCGTTGCTGGCACTTTCGGTGTGGGAGCAATCGTCCGATGTTTGTGATTTTTTGCGTTTTTTTTCCGTGGTCGCTTCCGTGCCGTTGATGGTAAAAGTCGAAGCGCTGTGGGTCAGGGAAAGCCCGAATCCCCAGTGTCGGTGGTGCTGTAGATGCGGTGTCAACAGCCTGTGAGGAGCAGCAAGAGCTTTAGTTGCTGGCACTTTTCGTATGGGAGCAATGGTCCGACGTTCGTGATTTTTCGAGTATATTTTCAGTGGGCGCTTCCGTGCAGTTGATGTTAAATGTAGAAGCGCAGTTCGACAGGGAAAGCCATGAATCCAAATGTCTGTGGTGCTGTAGATGCGCTGCCAATGGCCGGTTAGGATCAGCAAGACCTTTAGTTGGTGGCACTTTTGGTGTGGGAGCAATCATCTGACATTTGTGATTTTTAGTGTATTTTTTCAGCGGGCGCTTTTATGCAGTTGATGGTAAACGTGGAAGCGGTGTTCATCAGGGAAAGCCTGGAGCCGCAGTGTCTGTGGTGCTGTATGTACGGCATCAACAGTCGGTGAGGAGCAGCAAGAGCTTGAGTTGCTAGCACTTTTGGTGTGGGAGCAATCGTCTGACGTTCTTGATTTTTAGGGTATTTTGTCAGTGGGCGCTTCCGTGCAGTTGATGGTAAACGTCGAAGCGCTGTTCGTCAGGGAAAGCCCGGAGCCCCAATGTCTGTGCTGCTGTAGGTGCGCTGCCAATGGCCGCTGAGGAGCAGCAAGAGCTTGAGTGTCTAGCACTTCTGGTGTGGGAGCAATGGTCCGACGTTCGTGATTTTTTAGGTTTTATTTTCAGTGAGCGCCCTGGTGCAGCAGCTGGTGATAAACGTCGAAGCCCTGTTCGTCAGGGAAAGCCCGGAGCCCCAATGTCTGTGCTGCTGTAGGTGCGGTGCCAATGGCCGCTGAGGAGCAGCAAGAGCTTGAGTGGCTGGCACTTTTGGTGTGGGAGCAATCGTCTGACGTTCGTGATTTTTCGGGGTTTTTTTTCAGGGGGCGCCCAAGTGCAGCTGGTGGTATACGTCGAAGCCCTGTTTCTCAGGGAAAGCACGGAGCCCCAATGTCTGTGCTGCTGTAGGTGCGCTGCCAATGACCGCTGATGAGCAAAAAGAGCTTGAGTGGCTGGCCCTTTTGGTGTGGGAGCAATGGTCCGACGTTCGTGATTTTTCGAATTTTTTTTTCAGGAGGTGCGCACATGCAGCTGGTGGTGAACGTCGAAGCCCTGTTCGTCAGGGAAAGCCCGGAGCCCCAATGTCTGTGGTGCTGTAGGTGCGCTGCCAATGGCCGCCGAGGAGCAGCAAGAGCTTGAGTGGCTGGCACTTTTGTTGTGGGAGCAATCATCCGACCTTCGTGAATTTTGGGGCATTTTGGACGTGGGCAGCCCTGTGCAGTTGATGGTAAACGTCGAAGCGCTGTTCTTCATGGGAAGTCCGGAGCCTCAGTGTCTGTGGTGCTGTAGATGCCGTGTGAAGGGGAGGTGAGGAGCAGCAAGAGCCTGCGTTGCTGGCACTTTCGGTGTGGGAGCAATCGTCCGATGTTTGTGATTTTTTGCGTTTTTTTTCCGTGGTCGCTTCCGTGCCGTTGATGGTAAAAGTCGAAGCGCTGTGGGTCAGGGAAAGCCCGAATCCCCAGTGTCGGTGGTGCTGTAGATGCGGTGTCAACAGCCTGTGAGGAGCAGCAAGAGCTTTAGTTGCTGGCACTTTTCGTATGGGAGCAATGGTCCGACGTTCGTGATTTTTCGAGTATATTTTCAGTGGGCGCTTCCGTGCAGTTGATGTTAAATGTAGAAGCGCAGTTCGACAGGGAAAGCCATGAATCCAAATGTCTGTGGTGCTGTAGATGCGCTGCCAATGGCCGGTTAGGATCAGCAAGACCTTTAGTTGGTGGCACTTTTGGTGTGGGAGCAATCATCTGACATTTGTGATTTTTAGTGTATTTTTTCAGCGGGCGCTTTTGTGCAGTTGATGGTAAACGTGGAAGCGGTGTTCATCAGGGAAAGCCTGGAGCCGCAGTGTCTGTGGTGCTGTATGTACGGCATCAACAGTCGGTGAGGAGCAGCAAGAGCTTGAGTTGCTAGCACTTTTGGTGTGGGAGCAATCGTCTGACGTTCGTGATTTTTAGGGTATTTTGTCAGTGGGCGCTTCCGTGCAGTTGATGGTAAACGTCGAAGCGCTGTTCGTCAGGGAAATCCCGAAGCCCCAGTGTCACTGGTGCTGTAGAACCGGCGTGAATGGCCGCTGAGGAGCAGCAAGAGCTTGAGTTGTGGCAGCTGTGGTGTGGGAGCAATGGTCCAACGTTCGTGATTTTTAGGGTATTTTTTCAGTGGACGGCACTGTGCAGTTGATGGGAAATGCTGAAGCGCTGTTCATGTGGGAAAGCTTGGACCCCCAATGTCTGTGGTGCTGTAGATGCGACGTCAACGGCTAGTGGTAAGCAGCAAGAGCTTGAGTGTCTGGCACTTTTGGTGTGGGAGCAATCGTCAGACATTTATGATTTTTAGTGTATTTTATCAGTGGACGGCCCTGTTCTGTTGATGGCAAAATGGCGAAGCGCTGTTCATCAGGGAAAGCCTGGACCCCCTGTGTCTGTGGTGCTGTAGATGCGACGTCAATGGCTAGTGATAAGCAGCAAGAGCTTGAGTTGCTGGCACTTTTGGTGTGGGAGCAATCGTCCGACGTTCGTGATTTTTCGGGGTTTCTTTTTCAGGGGCGCCCACGTGCAGCTGGTGGTATACGTCAAAGCCCTGTTCGTCAGGGAAAGCCCGGAGCCCCAATGTCTGTGGTGCTGTAGGTGCACTGCCAATGGCCGCTGAGGAGCAGCAAGAGCTTGAGTGGCTGGCACTTTTGGTGTGGGAGCAATGGTGCGACGTTCGTGATTTTTCGGGGTTTTTTTTCAGTAAGCGCCCTGGTGTAGCTGGTGGTAAACGTCGAAGCCCTGTTCGTCAGGGAAAGCCCGGAGCCCCAATGTCTGTGCTGCTGTAGGTGGACTGCCAATGGCCGCTGAGGAGCAGCAAGATCTTGAGTGGCTGGCACTTTTGGTGTGGGTTCAATGGTCCGACGTTCATGATTTTTCGGGGTTTTTTTCAGTGGGCGCCTACGTGCAGCTGGTGGTAAACCTCGAAGCGTTGTTGGTCAGGGAAAGCCCGAATCCCCAATGTCTGTGGTGCTGTAGGTGCACTGCCAATGGCCGCTGAGGAGCAGCAAGAGCTTGAGTGGCTGGCACTTTTGGTGTGGGAGCAATCGTCCCACGTTCGTGTTTTTTTGTGTAATTTCTCCACTGGGCGCTTCAGTGCAGTTGATGTTAAACTTCGAAACGCTGTTCATCAGGGAAAGCCTGAAGCACCAGTGTCTGTGTTGTTGTAGATGCTGCGACAACAGCCGCTGAGGAGCAGTAAGAGCTTAAGTTGCTGGCCCTTTTGGTGTGGGAGCAATCGTCCGACGTTCGTGATTTTTAGGGTAATGTTTTTAGTGGGTACTCCTGTGCATTTTACGATAATGTCGAAGCGCTGTTCGTCAGGGAAAGACCGCAGCCCCAGTGTCTGTGGTGCTGTAGAAGAGGCGTCAACGGCCGGTGAGGAGCAGCAAGAGCTTGAGTGGCTGGCACTTTTGGTGTGGGAGCAATCGTCCGATATTCGTGATTTTTAGGGTATCTTTAAGTGGGCTCTTCCCTGCAGTTGATGGTAAACTTCAAAGCGCTCTTCGTCATGGGAAGCCTGGAGCCCCAATGTCTGTGGTGCTGTATGTGCGGCATCAACGGCCGGTGAGGAGCAGCAAGAGCTTGAGTTGCTGGCACTTTTGCTGTGGGAGCAATCATCCGACCTTCGTGAATTTTGGGGCATTTTGGACGTGGGCAGCCCTGTGCAGTTGATGGTAAACGTCGAAGCGCTGTTCTTCATGGGAAGTCCGGAGCCTCAGTGTCTGTGGTGCTGTAGATGCCGTGTGAAGGGGAGGTGAGGAGCAGCAAGAGCCTGCGTTGCTGGCACTTTCGGTGTGGGAGCAATCGTCCGATGTTTGTGATTTTTTGCGTTTTTTTTCCGTGGTCGCTTCCGTGCCGTTGATGGTAAAAGTCGAAGCGCTGTGGGTCAGGGAAAGCCCGAATCCCCAGTGTCGGTGGTGCTGTAGATGCGGTGTCAACAGCCTGTGAGGAGCAGCAAGAGCTTTAGTTGCTGGCACTTTTCGTATGGGAGCAATGGTCCGACGTTCGTGATTTTTCGAGTATATTTTCAGTGGGCGCTTCCGTGCAGTTGATGTTAAATGTAGAAGCGCAGTTCGACAGGGAAAGCCATGAATCCAAATGTCTGTGGTGCTGTAGATGCGCTGCCAATGGCCGGTTAGGATCAGCAAGACCTTTAGTTGGTGGCACTTTTGGTGTGGGAGCAATCATCTGACATTTGTGATTTTTAGTGTATTTTTTCAGCGGGCGCTTTTATGCAGTTGATGGTAAACGTGGAAGCGGTGTTCATCAGGGAAAGCCTGGAGCCGCAGTGTCTGTGGTGCTGTATGTACGGCATCAACAGTCGGTGAGGAGCAGCAAGAGCTTGAGTTGCTAGCACTTTTGGTGTGGGAGCAATCGTCTGACGTTCTTGATTTTTAGGGTATTTTGTCAGTGGGCGCTTCCGTGCAGTTGATGGTAAACGTCGAAGCGCTGTTCGTCAGGGAAAGCCCGGAGCCCCAATGTCTGTGCTGCTGTAGGTGCGCTGCCAATGGCCGCTGAGGAGCAGCAAGAGCTTGAGTGTCTAGCACTTCTGGTGTGGGAGCAATGGTCCGACGTTCGTGATTTTTTAGGTTTTATTTTCAGTGAGCGCCCTGGTGCAGCAGCTGGTGATAAACGTCGAAGCCCTGTTCGTCAGGGAAAGCCCGGAGCCCCAATGTCTGTGCTGCTGTAGGTGCGGTGCCAATGGCCGCTGAGGAGCAGCAAGAGCTTGAGTGGCTGGCACTTTTGGTGTGGGAGCAATCGTCTGACGTTCGTGATTTTTCGGGGTTTTTTTCAGGGGGCGCCCAAGTGCAGCTGGTGGTATACGTCGAAGCCCTGTTTCCCAGGGAAAGCACGGAGCCCCAATGTCTGTGCTGCTGTAGGTGCGCTGCCAATGACCGCTGATGAGCAAAAAGAGCTTGAGTGGCTGGCCCTTTTGGTGTGGGAGCAATGGTCCGACGTTCGTGATTTTTCGAATTTTTTTTTCAGGAGGTGCGCACATGCAGCTGGTGGTGAACGTCGAAGCCCTGTTCGTCAGGGAAAGCCCGGAGCCCCAATGTCTGTGGTGCTGTAGGTGCGCTGCCAATGGCCGCCGAGGAGCAGCAAGAGCTTGAGTGGCTGGCACTTTTGTTGTGGGAGCAATCATCCGACCTTCGTGAATTTTGGGGCATTTTGGACGTGGGCAGCCCTGTGCAGTTGATGGTAAACGTCGAAGCGCTGTTCTTCATGGGAAGTCCGGAGCCTCAGTGTCTGTGGTGCTGCAGATGCCGTGTGAAGGGGAGGTGAGGAGCAGCAAGAGCCTGCGTTGCTGGCCCTTTCGGTGTGGGAGCAATCGTCCGATGTTTGTGATTTTTTGCGTTTTTTTTCCGTGGTCGCTTCCGTGCCGTTGATGGTAAAAGTCAAAGCGCTGTGGGTCAGGGAAAGCCCGAATCCCCAGTGTCGGTGGTGCTGTAGATGCGGTGTCAACAGCCTGTGAGGAGCAGCAAGAGCTTTAGTTGCTGGCACTTTTCGTATGGGAGCAATGGTCCGACGTTCGTGATTTTTCGAGTATATTTTCAGTGGGCGCTTCCGTGCAGTTGATGTTAAATGTAGAAGCGCAGTTCGACAGGGAAAGCCCGGAATCCAAATGTCTGTGGTGCTGTAGATGCGCTGCCAATGGCCGGTTAGGATCAGCAAGACCTTTAGTTGGTGGCACTTTTGGTGTGGGAGCAATCATCTGACATTTGTGATTTTTAGTGTATTTTTTCAGCGGGCGCTTTTGTGCAGTTGATGGTAAACGTGGAAGCGGTGTTCATCAGGGAAAGCCTGGAGCCGCAGTGTCTGTGGTGCTGTATGTACGGCATCAACAGTCGGTGAGGAGCAGCAAGAGCTTGAGTTGCTAGCACTTTTGGTGTGGGAGCAATCGTCTGACGTTCGTGATTTTTAGGGTATTTTGTCAGTGGGCGCTTCCGTGCAGTTGATGGTAAACGTCGAAGCGCTGTTCGTCAGGGAAATCCCGAAGCCCCAGTGTCACTGGTGCTGTAGAACCGGCGTGAATGGCCGCTGAGGAGCAGCAAGAGCTTGAGTTGTGGCAGCTGTGGTGTGGGAGCAATGGTCCAACGTTCGTGATTTTTAGGGTATTTTTTCAGTGGACGGCACTGTGCAGTTGATGGGAAATGCTGAAGCGCTGTTCATGTGGGAAAGCTTGGACCCCCAATGTCTGTGGTGCTGTAGATGCGACGTCAACGGCTAGTGGTAAGCAGCAAGAGCTTGAGTGTCTGGCACTTTTGGTGTGGGAGCAATCGTCAGACATTTATGATTTTTAGTGTATTTTATCAGTGGACGGCCCTGTTCTGTTGATGGCAAAATGGCGAAGCGCTGTTCATCAGGGAAAGCCTGGACCCCCTGTGTCTGTGGTGCTGTAGATGCGACGTCAATGGCTAGTGATAAGCAGCAAGAGCTTGAGTTGCTGGCACTTTTGGTGTGGGAGCAATCGTCCGACATTCATGATTTTTAGTATATTTGTTTCAGTGGGCGCTTCCGAGCACTTAATGGTATATCTCGAAGCCCTGTTTGTCAGGGAAAGCCCAGAGCCCCAGTGTCTGAGGTTTTCTAGATGCGGTGTAATGGGCGGGTGAGGAGCAGCAAGAGCTTGAGTTGCTGGCACTTTTGGTATGGGAGCAATCGTCCAACGTTGGTGATTTTTAGTGGATTTTGTCAGTGCTGGTCCTGTTTTTTAGGGTATTTTTTCAGTGGGCACTTCCGTGCAGTTGATGGTAGACATTGAAGAGCTCTTGGTCAGGGAAAGCCCGGAGCCCCAGTGTCTGTTGTGTTGTAGATGTGGCATCAACGGCCGGTGAGGAGCAGCAAGAGCTTGAGTTGCTGGCACTTCTGGTGTGGGAGCAATCATCTGACGTTCATGATTTTTAGGGTACTTTTTAGGGGAACTTCCGTGTGACTGATGTAAACGTCGAAGCGCTGTTCGTCAGGGAAAGCCCGCAGCCCCAATGTCTGTGGTGCTGTAGATGCGGCATCATTTGCTGGTGAGGTGCAGAAAGAGCTTTAGTGTCTGGCACGATTGGTGTGGGAGCAATCGTACGACATTCGTGATTTTTAGGGTATTTTTTCAGTGGACGGCAGTTGATGGGAAACTTCGAAGCGCTGTTCGTCCGGAAAAGCCAGAAGCCCCATTGTCTGTGATGCTGTAGACGCGGCGTGAACGGCCGGTGAGGAGCAGCGAGAGCTTGAGTTGCTGGCACTTTTGCTGTGGGAGCATTCGTCTGACATTCGTACCTTTTATGGTATTTTTTTTAGTGGGTGCTCCTATGCAGTTGATGGTAAACGTCGAAGCGCTGTTGGTCATTAAAAGCCCAGAGCCCCAATGTCTGTGGTGCTGCAGATGCGTAGTCAACTGCTGGTGAGGAGCAGCAAGTGCTTTAGTTGCTGGCACTTTTGGTATGGGAGCAATCGTCCGACTTTCGTGATTTTGGGATATTTTTTTCTGTGGGCGCTTCCGTGCAGTTGATGGTAAAAGTCGAAGCGCTGTTCATCTGGGAAAGCCCAGAGCCCCAGTGTCTGTGCTGCTGTAGATGCGGTGTCAACGGCCGCTGAGGAGCAGCAAGAGCTTGAGTGGCTGGCACTTTTGGTGTGGGAGCAATCATCTGACGTTCATGATTTTTAGGGTACTTTTCAGGGGAAATTCCATTCGACTGATGTAAACGTCGAAGCGCTGATCGTCAGGGAAAGCCCGCAGCCCCAGTGTCTGTGGTGCTGTAGATGCGGCATCAGTTGCTGGTGAGGTGCAGAAAGAGCTTTAGTGTCTGGCACGGTTGGTGTGGGAGCAATCGTGCGACATTCGTGATTTTTAGGGTATTTTTTCAGTGGACGGCCCTGTGCAGTTGATGGGAAACTTCGAAGCGCTGTTCGTCCGGAAAAGCCAGAAGGCCCATTGCCTGTGATGCTGTAGACGCGGCGTGAACGGCCGGTGAGGAGCAGCGAGAGCTTGAGTTGCTGGCACTTTTGCTGTGGGAGCATTCGTCTGACATTCGTACCTTTTATGGTATTTTTTTTAGTGGGTGCTCCTATGCAGTTGATGGTAAACGTCGAAGCGCTGTTGGTCATTAAAAGCCCAGAGCCCCAATGTCTGTGGTGCTGCAGATGCGTAGTCAACTGCTGGTGAGGAGCAGCAAGTGCTTTAGTTGCTGGCACTTTTGGTATGGGAGCAATCGTCCGACTTTCGTGATTTTGGGATATTTTTTTCTGTGGGCGCTTCCGTGCAGTTGATGGTAAAAGTCGAAGCGCTGTTCATCTGGGAAAGCCCAGAGCCCCAGTGTCTGTGCTGCTGTAGATGCGGTGTCAACGGCCGCTGAGGAGCAGCAAGAGCTTGAGTGGCTGGCACTTTTGGTGTGGGAGCAATCATCTGACGTTCATGATTTTTAGGGTACTTTTCAGGGGAAATTCCATTCGACTGATGTAAACGTCGAAGCGCTGATCGTCAGGGAAAGCCCGCAGCCCCAGTGTCTGTGGTGCTGTAGATGCGGCATCAGTTGCTGGTGAGGTGCAGAAAGAGCTTTAGTGTCTGGCACGGTTGGTGTGGGAGCAATCGTGCGACATTCGTGATTTTTAGGGTATTTTTTCAGTGGACGGCCCTGTGCAGTTGATGGGAAACTTCGAAGCGCTGTTCGTCCGGAAAAGCCAGAAGGCCCATTGCCTGTGATGCTGTAGACGCGGCGTGAACGGCCGGTGAGGAGCAGCGAGAGCTTGAGTTGCTGGCACTTTTGCTGTGGGAGCATTCGTCTGACATTCGTACCTTTTATGGTATTTTTTTTAGTGGGTGCTCCTATGCAGTTGATGGTAAACGTCGAAGCGCTGTTGGTCATGAAAAGCCCAGAGCCCCAATGTCTGTGGTGCTGCAGATGCGTAGTCAACTGCTGGTGAGGAGCAGCAAGTGCTTTAGTTGCTGGCACTTTTGGTATGGGAGCAATCATCCAACGTTCGTGATTTTGGGATATATTTTCTGTGGGCGCTTCTGTACAGCTGTTGGTAAACGTCAAAGCGCTGTTCGTCAGAGAAAGCCCGGAGCCCCAGTGTCTGTGGTACTGTAGATGCGGCGTTAGCGGCTGGTGAGGAGCAGCAAGAGCTTGAGTTGCTAGCACTTTTGGTGTGGGAGCAATCGTCAGACATTCATATTTTTTATGGTATTTTTTTTAGTGGGTGCTCCTATGCAGTTGATGGTAAACGTCAAAGCGCTGTTCGTCAGGGATAGCCCAGAGCGCCAGTGTCAGTGGTGCTGTAGATGTGGTGTGAAGGGTGGGTGAGGAACAGGAAGAGCTTTAGTTCCTGGCACTTTTGGTGTTGGAGCAATCGTCTGAGGTTCTTGATTTTTAGGCTATATTTTCAGTGGGCGGCCCTGTGCAGTAGATGGTAAACGTCTAAGCGCTGTCTGTCAGGGAAAGCCCGGAGCCCCAATGTCTGTGGTGTTGTAGATGCGGCCTCAACGGCCGGTGAGGAGCAGCAGGAGCTTTAGTTGCTGGCATTTTTGGTGTGGGTACAATCGTCCGACATTCGTGATTTTTAGGATATTTTTTCAGTGGACGCTTCCGTGCAGATGATGTTAAACGTTGAAGCACTGTTCATCAGGGAAAGCCCAGAGCCCCGGTGTTTGTGGTCCTGTAGATGCGGTGTGAAGGGCAGGTGAGGAGCAGCAAGAGCTGCTGGCTCTTTTGGTATGGGAGCAATCATCTGACATTCGTGATTTTTAGGGTATTTTTTCAGTGGGCTCTTCCGTGCACTTGATGGTAAACGTCAAAGCCCTGTTCGTCAGGGAAAGCCCGGAGCCCCAGTGTCTGTGGTGCTGTAGATGTGGTGTGAACGGCCTGTGAGGAGCAGGAAGATCTTTAGTTGCTGGCACTTTTGGTATGGGAGCAATCGTCCGACGCTCGTGATTTTTAGGGTATTTCTCCAGTGGGCGGCCTTGTGCAGTTGATGGTAAACGTCGAAGCCCTGTTCGTCAGGGAAAGCCCGCAGCCCCATTGTCTGTGATGCTGTAAATGTGGCGTCAACTGCCGGTGAGGAGCAGCAAGAGCTTTAGTTGCTGGCACTTTTGGTGTGGGAACAATGGTCCGACTTTCTTGCTTTTTAGAGTAATATTTTAGTGGGTGCTCCAGTGCAGTTGATGGTAAACGTCGAAGCGCTGTTCGTCAGGGAAAGCCCGGAGCCCCAGTGTCTGTGGTGTTGTAGATGTGGCGTCAACAACCGGTGAGGAGCAGCAAGAGCTGCTCACAGGGCTGCCGGCTTGAAATGGTGGAAAATGTCGGAGTCCTGGTGGTCTAGGACTGACTAGGACTATCCCCAACGTCAGACGATTGCTCTGGGCTTCCCTAGGCCAACAGGACTCTGACATTTGCCACCAAGTCAACCTGGCAGCCCTCTGAGAATAAATCTTATAAGTCCCGAACATCAGACGATTACTCCAACACCAGAAGTGCCTGCTCTGAAAGTTCTTGCTGCTCCTCACCGACTCTTCCCACCGCATCTACAAGCTCAAAAACATTGGGTCTCTCGGCTTTCCTGCATCACCAGGATTCTGACACTTACTATTGACATACGGAAATGGACTCTGTAACTCGGTAGTTATAAACTAGGTATGTTTATTGCGTGCAGATGCACGGGGGATCGCTCCACCACAAGCGTGCATGCCCGAGGTAGAAAACCGTCCCATTTTTATACAATAAAACAATGAATATTCAATTGACGCCTAGACATATTCATTACCTAAACCCACCTACTCTTGCTTCGTATGCTAATCAGCTTATCAGTCCTTCGCGCTTGCGCAAATTCTCCCAATAATTGTGGGCAGGGGTCTTCGGTGGTCTTTGGGATGAAGGCCGTAGGTCTTCTTCATGGTGTACTTTTCACCTTTAGCCTAGAATGCAATGATCCTGCAAGCCTGCAGTGTTCTTATCAGCTTGAGCTGATTCATGTCCTTGTTAACCTTAGCAAGGAGGTTTATAGACGTATTTGTGACACATGCCATCCTGTTTTTGAATTCTTGTTCTTTCTAATCACTCCCTTGAGATAATGCGAGACTGTTTCTCACTCCTTACAAATGAGTCCTTCGTCAGGAAAAGAAAAAAAAACAGACTTCCTCCTCCATTAATTGTTTCTCTAAGCTATATGGTTACGTGACTATGTTTTGTAACTATATTCTTGTCCTGGTTCTGGCTAGGATAGAGCTAATATTTACCTGAGCTGGGTGGAGAACTGCAGCTGGTAGCTCCTATGGCTGGGATAGTTAACTAATTAGCTAACAGCTGGGGTTAATTTACCCAAATTAGCCAAAGGGCTGTTCCATCCCATCTGACATCATGCTCAGTATATAAGCGAGGAGGGTGCTGAAGGGAGCCTCCTGCTGCTTGGAAGAAACTAAGTGTGGAGATTTGTTGTAAGCCATTATACTGTATTTGTATTGCATCACTGTTTTGTTTTCTTCTGTCATTACTGTTAAATTTACTTTTTGTTCAATCTCAACCCACGTGTTTGGTTTTTTCCCTGGTTTTCTTTTGTTTACCAAATCTCCCCCTGTTCTCTTGGGGGCGGGGAGTGAGAGAGAGACTGTGTAGTCTGGTCCCGATTGGGGCTGAACTACAGCAATTCTTTAAGTGCATACATATATAGTTGTGATTAACTTATTGTCCCCATTTCTACGTGGTCCCCTATATCAATCCCCCTTTTTATCACACTAAGTAAATTCTTTTACTTAAACAGTTTCCCTGAATGATATGAAGCATCATACACGGTTTTGTTGGGGGGGGGGGGGGCGGCTAATGTGGTAGCTTCTGTAGGAAACTGCTAGAAGTCACTCCCCTTTGTTCAGTGGATTCTGCCAGGCCTAGGGCGGACCCGCTGCTGGCCAAAGCTGAGCCGATTGGTAGCAGAATGTTCCGTGATAACGCCTCTGCGATAACATATTTAAGAAGGGGAAAACAGAAGAAAAAAAAAAAGAGGGAAGAGAAGATGTGAAGAAGCTGAGCGGGGGCAGAGGCACAGAGGGGGAGGCACAGGCCTCATGGGCCTTGCAGGCCTCACTCTCTGGCCTCTTGCCAGGCTGCTGACTGGGCCCGAATCGGCCCGTGGAGGGCCCGCTGGGACAGCCATTCTGGAGAGACTGCACTCCGTGGAAGAGATGACCCACGCCGGAGCAGTTTCACGAAGGACTGTGATGTATGGGAGGGACCCCACAACAGGGCAGGGGAGGAATGTGAGGAGGTCTTCCCCCAACCATGAAGCAGCGGCATAAAACAACGTGTGATGAACTGACCGCCATCCCCATTCCCTCTTCCCTTTCCTGTGCAACTCGGGGAGGGGAAGGTAGTAGAGATAATGTTAAGCTTGGGAAGAGGGAGGGGTGGAGGGAGGTTATCTTGTTCTCTGTCTCATTATCTTGCTGTTTGTAGTAATAAATGAATAGTTTTCCCCAAGAGGAGTCTGTTTTGCCTGTAACGGTAACTTTAAGGATTTCTCCCTGTCCTTATGTCAAACCTCGAGCCGTTTTTCTTTATATTATCTCCCCCTGTTCTCTTGGAGGGTGGGGGGAGTGAGGGAGAGACTGCGTAGTCTGGTCTGGTGATCGGGGCACAGTTACGACAGTGTTACTTTCTTAAACATTCTCCAAACCCATAGGTACAGCATAATAGTTAATATTAATAAAATTCCTAAGCTAATCAAGAAGATCACAACAGGGGGCACCGTAGTATTAAGGATCCCTGTTGCCTCTGTCCCAGCCCCACTCATGCCCTGAGTACATTTCCATTTCGTGCATAACCACAGCGGCCAAGTTTAAGCCCGACCATTTAAAAGGTGGTCCCATGCTTCCTGTAAATCCAAGGTAGGCGTGAGACCACGGCCATTTGGTGTCCTTTTGATTACAAGTTAGTGGTAAAATGCAGGAAAATATTGCAAACCCAATCACAATTCCAGTTAAACAATTGGTCATTTTAGGATGTGGTTGTTCTAGAGGATTAGTACAGCTACTTCTGTAGATAATGTACTGCCTTCTGTGACCTACTAAAATGGGTTTTATATTTCCTATAATAAAATGACAAATAAACTGCACTGATGACAGATTTGGGCAATATTAGTTACTGGCCGGTCCTGGTTTCTTTGTCCGGTATCGTTTGCTGTGGTGTCCCACCAGTTCACTACTGCTTTTGGCTCACATACTTGTTACCCACATTGTTCCTGCCCTTATCCGTTCGAACGAGTTTAAGTCTCAAGTCTTCGTTGTTGTCTGGAGTTACTTTCCACAGGGTTGCAGAGGCTCTCTTGATCCGAGTATGGTGTATGCAGGAGTTCTGTCCCTCTACCTTAATTGCCATGTAGGTGGTGAGGAGGACTTGAAAAGGTCCGGTCCACTGTGGTTCCGGGGTTTTTTCTGTAAGAGACATATATGTAGTCCCCTGGTTGTATATCGTGAACAGGCCCATCCAGACCCCTACTACGTGTTCCCATTACATGTTTTTCAATTCTTTTTGATTGTTTGTTTAGTGCCACCATATAGGAGGTCATTATTTCTTCACCAATTTGTGAAGGTGTTCCCTTTTGTACCCCATAGGGTCGGCCATATAGAATTTTGAATGGACTAAGCCCTTCTCTTGCTCTTGGTCTGGTTCGTATTTGTATAAGAGCTAATGGTAAAGACTGAGGCCAAGTTAGATTAGTTTCCTGACCCAACTTGACAATCTGTTGTTTGATTAGGTGATTCATTTTCTCCACCTGGCCACTTGATTGTGGTCGGTAAGAGGTATGTAATTGCCAATCTATCCCTAGATGGTGGCTAATTTCTTGTACTATTCTGGACACAAAATGTGGTCCTCTATCCGAGGACATTACCGCTGGGACTCCAAACCTAGGTACTATTTCCTGGAGCAGTATTTTGGTTACTTCCCGGGCTTTAGCAGTTCTGCACGGGGAAGCTTCTGGCCAGCCTGAAAAGGTATCAGTAAGTACTACTAAGTATCGGTACCCCCCTTTTCTAGGGAGTTCTGAGAAATCAATCTGCCAATGTTGTCCCGGACCATTCCCCTTTCCGATTTTTTTCAAGTTTCGGCCCTTTTACAACTTTAGGATTAGTCTGGAGACAAAGATCACATTGTTGACTTACTTGTCTAACGGTAGTGTATAAGTTTCGCGCTATTATGTTCCTGAAGAGATCTTTATATAGGGCTTCTGCCCCGCCCCCGCCCCCCCCCAGTGTCTTTTTCTATGTTCTTCTCGGACTACTGACCATATCATGTAGGAGGGAATTACTACCCTCCCGTGTGAGGGGTAGTAATTGGCCCACCCTTCCTCATTATATGATCCCTTTAGATCATTAATAAGTTTGCCGTCTTCCTTTGTGTATTCTGGTTTACCTTCTAGAAATACCTGTCCATCAGGAATTAGCGCACCCTCTACCTTGATTGTTTCTCTAGCTGCTTGTTTTGCTTCCCTATCTGCCAGCTCATTTCCTCTTTCCAATTCTGTGCTCACTTTCTGGTGTGCTTTAATATGCATAATTGCCACCTTTTCGGGAAGTTGGACTGCATTCAGGATTTTCAAAATCTCTTCTGTGTTTGATGGTTTTTCCATGAGAATTTAACCGTCCTCTTTCCTTCCATATTGCTCCATGGGCATGTACCACCCCAAAGGCATATTTAAAGTCAGTCCAAATGTTTACAGTCCTTCCCTGGGCTCTCTCCAGGGCTCGGGTAAGGGCTATGATCTCGGCCTTTTGGGCCGAGACGTCGGCTGATAGTGGCCTGGACTCTATCACCTTTTCGAAAGTGGTAACAGCATATCCGGAATGCCGCCTTCCATTTAACATATAGCTGCTTCCATCGGTGAACCAATGTTCGGCTCCATCGATAGGGACATCTTTAAGATCCGGTTGACTAGAATACGTGGTTTCAATTGTTTCCAAGCAGTCATGACTCACTGGCTCCCCGATGTTCCCATCAAGGAATGAGGCCGGATTGATGATGTTTGTGGTCACGATTTCAACATCATCCTGTTCAACCATTATAGCTTGATATTTCAGGAACCTTTGTGGGGAAAGCCAATGCCCTCCTTTGCTTCAAGGACCGCAGATACAGTATGGGAAACTAGGACAGTCATTTTCTGGCCTAGAGTGAACTTTCGGGCTTCTTGAATGTTTAGAATGACAGCTGCTACTGCTCTCAGACAGCTGGGCCACCCTTTCGCAGCGGCATCCAGCTGTTTGGAGAAGTATGCTACCGCCCATCTGTATGGTCCCAAATCTTGTGCCAATATTCCTAGTGCCATTCCTTGTTTTTCGTGGGAAAATAGAAAAAATGGCTTACTCACATCAGGAAGTCCCAGTGCTGGTGCCGACATCAGGGCTTTCTTCAGCTGATGGAAGGCTCGATCTGACTCAGCATCCCACTGGAGATCCTTTTGGTTAGCTGCTATCAGGGAATATAGGGGCTTAACAAGCAGACCATAAGCACATATCCAAAGTCGGCACCACCCCGTCATTCCTAAGAATGTCCGTAGTTCCTTTATAGTTTGTGGTCGGGGGGTTTGGCATATGGCCTCTTTCCGGGCTTGTCCTAGGATCTGTTGTCCGGCACTGATCTCGTACCCCAGGTACGTGACCTGGGGTTGTAACAACACCTGTGCCTTTTTCTTAGAAACCCGATATCCCTGTAGTCTTAGGAAATGTAACAGACTCACGGTCCCAATGACACAGGATTCTTTGGTTCTGGTTGCAATAAGAAGGTTGTCTACATATTGTAACACCTTCCCTTCTTCTGATGGTGGTTCCCATGATCCCAAGTCCTTTGCTAGCTGATTCCCAAAAACTGTGGGGCTATTTTTAAACCCCTACGGCAACACCGTCCATGTGTCTTTCGACCACTTTTGGGATTTTCCCATGCGAAAGCAAAAATTTTCTGGCTGGCTTCATGGAGAGGGAGGCAAAAGAAAGCATCTTTTAAATCTAGGACCGTAAACCAAGCTAAATCAGGTTTTAGCGTGGTTAATAGGGTATAGGTGTTAGCTACCACAGGGTATAGGTCCGCTGTTGTTTTGTTGATGGCTCTTAAGTCTTGAACTATCCTATAGGACCCATCAGGTTTCTTAACTGGAAGCATAGGTGTATTGAATTCTGACTCACATTCTTTTAGTAGTCTTAGTTCTATGAACCGCTCTATGATGGGACAAATTCCTTCCCTATCTTCCATTTTCAGTGGGTATTGTTTGATCCTGATGGCACTCTGTCCCTCCTTTAGTTTTACTATTGTTGGTGGTGCGTTCTTTGCTCGTCCAGGTATATCGGTTGCCCAGACTCCGGGATATACTTGGTCAACAATTCTTGCACCAATGTCTCCTGTTGCAGGGGTACTGACCAAGGATAGACTCATAATTTGAACGTATTGGTGATCATTTACCTCCAGAGTAACTTCCCCTTGCTTAAATTTGATTGTTGCTTCTAGTTGTTCTAATAAATCCCTAGCAAGAAGGGCCTTTGGAGAATTTGGCATATACAGAAATTTATGGATCCCCACTTGCTTCCCCAATTTGTATTTTAAGGGTCTGCAAAAGCAAGCCTCTTCAGTCTGGCCTGTCGCACCTTTCACTGTAATATAATCATTTTCCAGAGGCATCAAAGCTTGATTCAGAACAGAATAAGTCGCTCCCGTGTCTACTAAAAATTTGATTTCTTTTTGTTCTTCCCCTAACTTTATTTTTACTGAGAGGTCGGCTAGACAATTTTCTTCAGCCACGTGAGCTACCGTTTTCCCTTGATTGTTGCGCCATCTAGCGTTCCTTTGGCGCTCAGGGCACTCGTTCTTCCAGTGTCCGGGCTTTTTATATATCGCACATTGATTCCTACCCAGAGGCGTCAGCCCACGCATTGGTTTAACTTTAAATTTCCGATTTTCATTTTTCTCTTACCACTGCTAGTATTTTCTTCTCGTCTTGCCTGTAACTTTCCTCTCGATTGCTAAATATTCTCCATGCTTCTTCTAATAACCTTTCTAAGGCTCTGTTTTCAGGAGGTCTTAGTTTTTGCAATTTGCGCCTAATATCCCCTTGTGAGGGGATATTCGTAGCCCCTGTTTTCTCCTCCGGGCAGCCGGCTTTAGCTGATGAGAAGTGTTGGTGGGCAAATCATCCAGGGAAGCGAAGAGTCGCAATGCTTCTGCGCCGGCGGGGCCGTTACCAAGAGCGAGTGAAGAGCAGCAAGAGCTTTCCGTGCTGACCCTTTTCAAGTGAGAGTTTGGCCAGACGTTTGCTGTTTTAGTGCTTTGCTGCTTCTGCGCAGCTTGGACAAAGATCATTGCGGCTTTCGCGGTTCAAGTTGTGCAGCGAAGGCAGAGAGCCTCCTCGTCCGGATCCCCGGAGCTCTGCGGGAAAGAGCGAGACGAGAGCCGCGAGAGCTTCGAGTGCGGCCAGCTCGCGTGTGCCGGCGAGCAGCCGCTGTTCGTCGGTTGGAGGACGCCTTCCTTCTGCGCGGCGGGTTCCAAGTTGACGGTAACTGCCAGTGTGCTAGCTGTGTAGGATAGCGAAGGGGCACGACGTTTGTGTGTCCGTAGATCTGCTAGAAAGCACACGTGAAGAGCAGTAAGGGCGTTCAGAGCAGCCGGTTCGCGTGTTGGAGAGTCGCCAGACATCCGCACTTTTAGTGCCTCACCACCCCGGACAGCTTGGAAAACACGATTGGAACTGTCCCAGCGCAAGCTGTTCAGGAAAGCAGCACAGAGATACAATGTTCTTGTGACTTTAGGGCTTCTAGCAAGAAGCCTCCGGAGCAGGCACTTCTCGTGCGGCAACACTCGTGCCTTCTACTATCTTCACAGCCCTTTATTTCTCCGGGCAGCCGGCTGTGGCTGATGAGAAGTGTTGGTGAGCAAATCATCCAGGGAAGCGAAGAGTCGCAATGCTTCTGCGCCGGCGGGGCCGTTACCAAGAGCGAGTGAAGAGCAGCAAGAGCTTTCCGTGCTGACCCTTTTCAAGTGAGAGTTTGGCCAGACGTTTGCTGTTTTAGTGCTTTGCTGCTTCTGCGCAGCTTGGACAAAGATCATTGCGGCTTTCGCGGTTCAAGTTGTGCCGCGAAGGCAGAGAGCCTCCTCGTCCGGATCCCCGGAGCTCTGCGGGAAAGAGCGAGACGAGAGCCGCGAGAGCTTCGAGTGCGGCCAGCTCGCGTGTGCCGGCGAGCATCCGCTGTTCGTCGGTTGGAGGACGCCTTCCTTCTGCGCGGCTGGTTAAAAGTTGACGGTAACTGCCAGTGTGCTAGCTGTGTAGGATAGCGAAGGGGCTCGACGTTTGTGTGTCCGTAGATCTGCTAGAAAGCACACGTGAAGAGCAGTAAGGGCGTTCAGAGCAGCCGGTTCGCGTGTTGGAGAGTCGCCAGACATCCGCACTTTTAGTGCCTCACCACCCCGGACAGCTTGGAAAACACGATTGGAACTGTCCCAGCGCAAGCTGTTCAGGAAAGCAGCACAGAGATACAATGTTCTTGTGACTTTAGGGCTTCTAGCAAGAAGCCTCCGGAGCAGGCACTTCTCGTGCGGCAACACTCGTGCCTTCTACTATCTTCACAGCCCTTTATTTCTCCGGGCAGCCGGCTGTGGCTGATGAGAAGTGTTGGTGAGCAAATCATCCAGGGAAGCGAAGAGTCGCAATGCTTCTGCGCCGGCGGGGCCGTTACCAAGAGCGAGTGAAGAGCAGCAAGAGCTTTCCGTGCTGACCCTTTTCAAGTGAGAGTTTGGCCAGACGTTTGCTGTTTTAGTGCTTTGCTGCTTCTGCGCAGCTTGGACAAAGATCATTGCGGCTTTCGCGGTTCAAGTTGTGCCGCGAAGGCAGAGAGCCTCCTCGTCCGGATCCCCGGAGCTCTGCGGGAAAGAGCGAGACGAGAGCCGCGAGAGCTTCGAGTGCGGCCAGCTCGCGTGTGCCGGCGAGCATCCGCTGTTCGTCGGTTGGAGGACGCCTTCCTTCTGCGCGGCTGGTTCCAAGTTGACGGTAACTGCCAGTGTGCTAGCTGTGTAGGATAGCGAAGGGGCTCGACGTTTGTGTGTCCGTAGATCTGCTAGAAAGCACACGTGAAGAGCAGTAAGGGCGTTCAGAGCAGCCGGTTCGCGTGTTGGAGAGTCGCCAGACATCCGCACTTTTAGTGCCTCACCACCCCGGACAGCTTGGAAAACACGATTGGAACTGTCCCAGCGCAAGCTGTTCAGGAAAGCAGCACAGAGATACAATGTTCTTGTGACTTTAGGGCTTCTAGCAAGAAGCCTCCGGAGCAGGCACTTCTCGTGCGGCAACACTCGTGCCTTCTACTATCTTCACAGCCCTTTTTTTCTCCGGGCAGCCGGCTATGGCTGATGAGAAGTGTTGGTGAGCAAATCATCCAGGGAAGCGAAGAGTCGCAATGCTTCTGCGCCGGCGGGGCCGTTACCAAGAGCGAGTGAAGAGCAGCAAGAGCTTTCCGTGCTGACCCTTTTCAAGTGAGAGTTTGGCCAGACGTTTGCTGTTTTAGTGCTTTGCTGCTTCTGCGCAGCTTGGACAAAGATCATTGCGGCTTTCGCGGTTCAAGTTGTGCCGCGAAGGCAGAGAGCCTCCTCGTCCGGATCCCCGGAGCTCTGCGGGAAAGAGCGAGACGAGAGCCGCGAGAGCTTCGAGTGCGGCCAGCTCGCGTGTGCCGGCGAGCATCCGCTGTTCGTCGGTTGGAGGACGCCTTCCTTCTGCGCGGCTGGTTCCAAGTTGACGGTAACTGCCAGTGTGCTAGCTGTGTAGGATAGCGAAGGGGCTCGACGTTTGTGTGTCCGTGGATCTGCTAGAAAGCACACGTGAAGAGCAGTAAGGGCGTTCAGAGCAGCCGGTTCGCGTGTTGGAGAGTCGCCAGACATCCGCACTTTTAGTGCCTCACCACCCCGGACAGCTTGGAAAACACGATTGGAACTGTCCCAGCGCAAGCTGTTCAGGAAAGCAGCACAGAGATACAATGTTCTTGTGACTTTAGGGCTTCTAGCAAGAAGCCTCCGGAGCAGGCACTTCTCGTGCGGCAACACTCGTGCCTTCTACTATCTTCACAGCCCTTTATTTCTCCGGGCAGCCGGCTGTGGCTGATGAGAAGTGTTGGTGAGCAAATCATCCAGGGAAGCGAAGAGTCGCAATGCTTCTGCGCCGGCGGGGCCGTTACCAAGAGCGAGTGAAGAGCAGCAAGAGCTTTCCGTGCTGACCCTTTTCAAGTGAGAGTTTGGCCAGACGTTTGCTGTTTTAGTGCTTTGCTGCTTCTGCGCAGCTTGGACAAAGATCATTGCGGCTTTCGCGGTTCAAGTTGTGCCGCGAAGGCAGAGAGCCTCCTCGTCCGGATCCCCGGAGCTCTGCGGGAAAGAGCGAGACGAGAGCCGCGAGAGCTTCGAGTGCGGCCAGCTCGCGTGTGCCGGCGAGCATCCGCTGTTCGTCGGTTGGAGGACGCCTTCCTTCTGCGCGGCTGGTTCCAAGTTGACGGTAACTGCCAGTGTGCTAGCTGTGTAGGATAGCGAAGGGGCTCGACGTTTGTGTGTCCGTAGATCTGCTAGAAAGCACACGTGAAGAGCAGTAAGGGCGTTCAGAGCAGCCGGTTCGCGTGTTGGAGAGTCGCCAGACATCCGCACTTTTAGTGCCTCACCACCCCGGACAGCTTGGAAATCACGATTGGAACTGTCCCAGCGCAAGCTGTTCAGGAAAGCAGCACAGAGATACAATGTTCGTGTGCCTTTCGTGCTGCTAGCAAGAAGCCTCCGGAGCAGGCACTTCTCGTGCGGCAACACTCGTGCCTTCTACTATCTTCACAGCCCTTTATTTCTCCGGGCAGCCGGCTGTGGCTGATGAGAAGTGTTGGTGAGCAAATCATCCAGGGAAGCGAAGAGTCGCAATGCTTCTGCGCCGGCGGGGCCGTTACCAAGAGCGAGTGAAGAGCAGCAAGAGCTTTCCGTGCTGACCCTTTTCAAGTGAGAGTTTGGCCAGACGTTTGCTGTTTTAGTGCTTTGCTGCTTCTGCGCAGCTTGGACAAAGATCATTGCGGCTTTCGCGGTTCAAGTTGTGCCGCGAAGGCAGAGAGCCTCCTCGTCCGGATCCCCGGAGCTCTGCGGGAAAGAGCGAGACGAGAGCCGCGAGAGCTTCGAGTGCGGCCAGCTCGCGTGAGCCGGCGAGCATCCGCTGTTCGTCGGTTGGAGGAACCAGCCGCGCAGAAGGAAGGCGTCCTCCAACCGACGAACAGCGGATGCTCGCCGGCACACGCGAGCTGGCCGCACTCGAAGCTCTCGCGGCTCTCGTCTCGCTCTTTCCCGCAGAGCTCCGGGGATCCGGACGAGGAGGCTCTCTGCCTTCGCTGCACAATTTGAACCGCGAAAGCCGCAATGATCTTTGTCCAAGCTGCGCAGAGGCAGCAAAGCACTAAAACAGCAAACGTCTGGCCAAACTCTCACTTGAAAAGGGTCAGCACGGAAAGCTCTTGCTGCTCTTCACTCGCTCTTGGTAACGGCCCCGCCGGCCCAGAAGCATTGCGACTCTTCGCTTCCCTGGATGATTTGCCCACCAACACTTCTCATCAGCTAAAGCCGGCTGCCCGGAGGAGAAAACAGGGGCTACGAATATCCCCTCACAAGGGGATATTAGGCGCAAATTGCAAAAACTAAGACCTCCTGAAAACAGAGCCTTAGAAAGGTTATTAGAAGAAGCATGGAGAATATTTAGCAATCGAGAGGAAAGTTACAGGCAAGACGAGAAGAAAATACTAGCAGTGGTAAGAGAAAAATGAAAATCGGAAATTTAAAGTTAAACCAATGCGTGGGCTGACGCCTCTGGGTAGGAATCAATGTGCGATATATAAAAAGCCCGGACACTGGAAGAACGAGTGCCCTGAGCGCCAAGGAACGCTAGATGGCTCAACAATCAAGGGAAAACGGTAGCTCACGTGGCTGAAGAAAATTGTCTAGCCGACCTGTCAGTAAAAATAAAGTTAGGGAAGAACAAAAAGAAATCAAATTTTTAGTAGACACGGGAGCGACTTATTCTGTTCTGAATCAAGCTTTGATGCCTCTGGAAAATGATTATATTACAGTGAAAGGTGCGACAGGCCAGACTGAAGAGGCTTGCTTTTGCAGACCCTTAAAATACAAATTGGGGAAGCAAGTGGGGATCCATAAATTTCTGTATATGCCAAATTCTCCAAAGGCCCTTCTTGCTAGGGATTTATTAGAACAACTAGAAGCAACAATCAAATTTAAGCAAGGGGAAGTTACTCTGGAGGTAAATGATCACCAATACGTTCAAATTATGAGTCTATCCTTGGTCAGTACCCCTGCAACAGGAGACATTGGTGCAAGAATTGTTGACCAAGTATATCCCGGAGTCTGGGCAACCGATATACCTGGACGAGCAAAGAACGCACCACCAACAATAGTAAAACTAAAGGAGGGACAGAGTGCCATCAGGATCAAACAATACCCACTGAAAATGGAAGATAGGGAAGGAATTTGTCCCATCATAGAGCGGTTCATAGAACTAAGACTACTAAAAGAATGTGAGTCAGAATTCAATACACCTATGCTTCCAGTTAAGAAACCTGATGGGTCCTATAGGATAGTTCAAGACTTAAGAGCCATCAACAAAATAACAGCGGACCTATACCCTGTGGTAGCTAACACCTATACCCTATTAACCACGCTAAAACCTGATTTAGCTTGGTTTACGGTCCTAGATTTAAAAGATGCTTTCTTTTGCCTCCCTCTCCATGAAGCCAGCCAGAAAATTTTTGCTTTCGCATGGGAAAATCCCAAAAGTGGTCGAAAGACACATGGACGGTGTTGCCGTAGGGGTTTAAAAATAGCCCCACAGTTTTTGGGAATCAGCTAGCAAAGGACTTGGGATCATGGGAACCACCATCAGAAGAAGGGAAGGTGTTACAATATGTAGACAACCTTCTTATTGCAACCAGAACCAAAGAATCCTGTGTCATTGGGACCGTGAGTCTGTTACATTTCCTAAGACTACAGGGATATCGGGTTTCTAAGAAAAAGGCACAGGTGTTGTTACAACCCCAGGTCACGTACCTGGGGTACGAGATCAGTGCCGGACAACAGATCCTAGGACAAGCCCGGAAAGAGGCCATATGCCAAACCCCCCGACCACAAACTATAAAGGAACTACGGACATTCTTAGGAATGACGGGGTGGTGCCGACTTTGGATATGTGCTTATGGTCTGCTTGTTAAGCCCCTATATTCCCTGATAGCAGCTAACCAAAAGGATCTCCAGTGGGATGCTGAGTCAGATCGAGCCTTCCATCAGCTGAAGAAAGCCCTGATGTCGGCACCAGCACTGGGACTTCCTGATGTGAGTAAGCCATTTTTTCTATTTTCCCACGAAAAACAAGGAATGGCACTAGGAATATTGGCACAAGATTTGGGACCATACAGATGGGCGGTAGCATACTTCTCCAAACAGCTGGATGCCGCTGCGAAAGGGTGGCCCAGCTGTCTGAGAGCAGTAGCAGCTGTCATTCTAAACATTCAAGAAGCCCGAAAGTTCACTCTAGGCCAGAAAATGACTGTCCTAGTTTCCCATACTGTAGCTGCGGTCCTTGAAGCAAAAGGAGGGCATTGGCTTTCCCCACAAAGGTTCCTGAAATATCAAGCTATAATGGTTGAACAGGATGATGTTGAAATCGTGACCACAAACATCATCAATCCGGCCTCATTCCTTGATGGGAACATCGGGGAGCCAGTGAGTCATGACTGCTTGGAAACAATTGAAACCACGTATTCTAGTCAACCGGATCTTAAAGATGTCCCTATCGATGGAGCCGAACATTGGTTCACCGATGGAAGCAGCTATATGTTAAATGGAAGGCGGCATTCCGGATATGCTGTTACCACTTTCGAAAAGGTGATAGAGTCCAGGCCACTATCAGCCGACGTCTCGGCCCAAAAGGCCGAGATCATAGCCCTTACCCGAGCCCTGGAGAGAGCCCAGGGAAGGACTGTAAACATTTGGACTGACTTTAAATATGCCTTTGGGGTGGTACATGCCCATGGAGCAATATGGAAGGAAAGAGGACGGTTAAATTCTCATGGAAAAACCATCAAACACAGAAGAGATTTTGAAAATCCTGAATGCAGTCCAACTTCCCGAAAAGGTGGCAATTATGCATATTAAAGCACACCAGAAAGTGAGCACAGAATTGGAAAGAGGAAATGAGCTGGCAGATAGGGAAGCAAAACAAGCAGCTAGAGAAACAATCAAGGTAGAGGGTGCGCTAATTCCTGATGGACAGGTATTTCTAGAAGGTAAACCAGAATACACAAAGGAAGACGGCAAACTTATTAATGATCTAAAGGGATCATATAATGAGGAAGGGTGGGCCAATTACTACCCCTCACACGGGAGGGTAGTAATTCCCTCCTACATGATATGGTCAGTAGTCCGAGAAGAACATAGAAAAAGACACTGGGGGGGCGGGGGGCGGGGCAGAAGCCCTATATAAAGATCTCTTCAGGAACATAATAGCGCGAAACTTATACACTACCGTTAGACAAGTAAGTCAACAATGTGATCTTTGTCTCCAGACTAATCCTAAAGTTGTAAAAGGGCCGAAACTTGAAAAAAATCGGAAAGGGGAATGGTCCGGGACAACATTGGCAGATTGATTTCTCAGAACTCCCTAGAAAAGGGGGTACCGATACTTAGTAGTACTTACTGATACCTTTTCAGGCTGGCCAGAAGCTTCCCCGTGCAGAACTGCTAAAGCCCGGGAAGTAACCAAAATACTGCTCCAGGAAATAGTACCTAGGTTTGGAGTCCCAGCGGTAATGTCCTCGGATAGAGGACCACATTTTGTGTCCAGAATAGTACAAGAAATTAGCCACCATCTAGGGATAGATTGGCAATTACATACCTCTTACCGACCACAATCAAGTGGCCAGGTGGAGAAAATGAATCACCTAATCAAACAACAGATTGTCAAGTTGGGTCAGGAAACTAATCTAACTTGGCCTCAGTCTTTACCATTAGCTCTTATACAAATACGAACCAGACCAAGAGCAAGAGAAGGGCTTAGTCCATTCAAAATTCTATATGGCCGACCCTATGGGGTACAAAAGGGAACACCTTCACAAATTGGTGAAGAAATAATGACCTCCTATATGGTGGCACTAAACAAACAATCAAAAAGAATTGAAAAACATGTAATGGGAACACGTAGTAGGGGTCTGGATGGGCCTGTTCACGATATACAACCAGGGGACTATATATATGTCTCTTACAGAAAAAACCCCGGAACCACAGTGGACCGGACCTTTTCAAGTCCTCCTCACCACCTACATGGCAATTAAGGTAGAGGGACAGAACTCCTGCATACACCATACTCGGATCAAGAGAGCCTCTGCAACCTTGTGGAAAGTAACTCCAGACAACAACGAAGACTTGAGACTTAAACTCGTTCGAACGGATAAGGGCAGGAACAATGTGGGTAACAAGTATGTGAGCCAAAAGCAGTAGTGAACCGGTGGGACACCACAGCAAACGATACCGGACAAAGAAACCAGGACCGGCCAGTAACTAATATTGCCCAAATCTGTCATCAGTGCAGTTTATATCTTATTTGTCATTTTATTATAGGAAATATAAAACCCATTTTAGTAGGTCACAGAAGGCAGTACATTATCTACAGAAGTAGCTGTACTAATCCACTAGAACAACTACATCCTAAAATGACCAATTGTTTAACTGGAATTGTGATTGGGTTTGCAATATTTTCCTGCATTTTACCACTAACTTGTAATCAAAAGGACACCAAATGGCCGTGGTCTCACGCCTACCTTGGGTTTACAGGAAGCATGGGACCACCTTTTAAATGGTCGGGCTTAAACTTGGCCGCTGTGGTTATGCACGAAATGGAAATGTACTCAGGGCATGAGTGGGGCTGGGACAGAGGCAACAGGGATCCTTAATACTACGGTGCCCCCTGTTGTGATCTTCTTGATTAGCTTAGGAATTTTATTAATATTAACTATTATGCTGTACCTATGGGTTTGGAGAATGTTTAAGAAAGTAACACTGTCGTAACTGTGCCCCGATCACCAGACCAGACTACGCAGTCTCTCTCTCTCACTCCCCCCACCCTCCAAGAGAACAGGGGGAGATAATATAAAGAAAAACGGCTCGAGGTTTGACATAAGGACAGGGAGAAATCCTTAAAGTTACCGTTACAGGCAAAACAGACTCCTCTTGGGGAAAACTATTCATTTATTACTACAAACAGCAAGATAATGAGACAGAGAACAAGATAACCTCCCTCCACCCCTCCCTCTTCCCAAGCTTAACATTATCTCTACTACCTTCCCCTCCCCGAGTTGCACAGGAAAGGGAAGAGGGAATGGGGATGGCGGTCAGTTCATCACACGTTGTTTTATGCCGCTGCTTCATGGTTGGGGGAAGACCTCCTCACATTCCTCCCCTGCCCTGTTGTGGGGTCCCTCCCATACATCACAGTCCTTCGTGAAACTGCTCCGGCGTGGGTCATCTCTTCCACGGAGTGCAGTCTCTCCAGAATGGCTGTCCCAGCGGGCCCTCCACGGGCCGATTCGGGCCCAGTCAGCAGCCTGGCAAGAGGCCAGAGGGTGAGGCCTGCAAGGCCCATGAGGCCTGTGCCTCCCCCTCTGTGCCTCTGCCCCCGCTCAGCTTCTTCACATCTTCTCTTCCCTCTTTTTTTTTTCTTCTGTTTTCCCCTTCTTAAATATGTTATCGCAGAGGCGTTATCACGGAACATTCTGCTACCAATCGGCTCAGCTTTGGCCAGCAGCGGGTCCGCCCTAGGCCTGGCAGAATCCACTGAACAAAGGGGAGTGACTTCTAGCAGTTTCCTACAGAAGCTACCACATTAGCCCCCCCCCAACCCGTGTATGATGCTTCATATCATTCAGGGAAACTGTTTAAGTAAAAGAATTTACTTAGTGTGATAAAAAGGGGGGATTGATATAGGGGACCACATAGAAATGGGGACAATAAGTTAATCACAACTATATATGTATGCACTTAAAGAACTGCTGTAGTTCAGCCCCAATTGGGACCAGACTACACAGTCTCTCTCTCACTCCCCGCCCCCGAGAGAACAGGGGGAGATTTGGTAAACAAAAGAAAACCAGGGAAAAAACCAAACACGTGGGTTGAGATTGAACAAAAAGTAAATTTAACAGTAATGACAGAAGAAAACAAAACAGTGATGCAATACAAATACAGTATAATGGCTTACAACAAATCTCCACACTTAGTTTCTTCCAAGCAGCAGGAGGCTCCCTTCAGCACCCTCCTCGCTTATATACTGAGCATGATGTCAGATGGGATGGAACAGCCCTTTGGCTAATTTGGGTAAATTAACCCCAGCTGTTAGCTAATTAGTTAACTATCCCAGCCATAGGAGCTACCAGCTGCAGTTCTCCACCCAGCTCAGGTAAATATTAACTCTATCCTAGCCAGAACCAGGACAAGAATATAGTTACAAAACATAGTCACGTAACCATATAGCTTAGAGAAACAATTAATGGAGGAGGAAGTCTGGTTTTTTTCTTTTCCTGACGAAGGACTCATTTGTAAGGAGTGAGAAACAGTCTCGCATTATCTCAAGGGAGTGATTAGAAAGAAGAAGAATTCAAAACCAGGATGGCATGTGTCACAAATACGTCTATAAACCTCCTTGCTAAAGGAAAACAGATGGTTAACAAGGACATGAATCAGCTCAAGCTGATAAGAACACTGCAAGCTTGCAGGATCATTGCATTCTAGGCTAAAGGTGAAAAGTACACCATGAAGTAGACCTACGGCCTTCATCCCAAAGACCACCAAAGACCCCTGCCCACAATTATTGGGAGAATTTGCGCAAGCGCGAAGGACTGATAAGCTAATTAGCATACGAAGCAAGAGTAGGTGGGTTTAGGTAATGAATATGTCTAGGCGTCAATTGAATATTCATTGTTTTATTGTATAAAAATGGGACGGTTTTCTACCTCGGGCATGCACGCTTGTGGTGGAGCGATCCCCCGTGCATCTGCACGCAATAAACATACCTAGTTTATAACTTCCGAGTTACAGAGTCCATTTCCGTATGTCAATAGTAAGTGTCAGAATCCTGGTGATGCAGGAAAGCCGAGAGACCCAATGTTTTTGAGCTTGTAGATGCGGTGGGAAGAGTCGGTGAGGAGCAGCAAGAACTTTCAGAGCAGGCACTTCTGGTGTTGGAGTAATCGTCTGATGTTCGGGACTTATAAGATTCATTCTCAGAGGGCTGCCAGGTTGACTTGGTGGCAAATGTCAGAGTCCTGTTGGCCTAGGGAAGCCCAGAGCAATCGTCTGACATTGGGGATAGTCCTAGTCAGTCCTAGACCACCAGGACTCCGACATTTTCCACCATTTCAAGCCGGCAGCCCTGTGAGCAGCTCTTGCTGCTCCTCACCGGTTGTTGACGCCACATCTACAACACCACAGACACTGGGGCTCCGGGCTTTCCCTGACGAACAGCGCTTCGACGTTTACCATCAACTGCACTGGAGCACCCACTAAAATATTACTCTAAAAGCAAGAACGTCGGACCATTGTTCCCACACCAAAAGTGCCAGCAACTAAAGCTCTTGCTGCTCCTCACCGGCAGTTGACGCCACATTTACAGCATCACAGACACTGGGGCTGCGGGCTTTCCCACACGAACAGGGCTTCGACGTTTACCATCAACTGCACGGAAGAGCCCACTGAAAAAATACCCTAAAAATCATGAATGTCAGATGATTGCTCCCATACCAAAAGAGCCAGCAACTAAAGCTCTTGCTGCTCCTCACCTGCCCTTCACACCGCATCTACAGGACCACAAACACCGGGGCTCTGGGCTTTCCCTGATGAACAGTGCTTCAACGTTTAACATCATCTGCACGGAAGGGTCCACAGAAAAAATATCCTAAAAATCACGAATGTCGGACGATTGTACCCACACCAAAAGTGCCAGCAACTAAAGCTCCTGCTGCTCCTCACCGGCCGTTGAGGCCGCATCTACAACACCACAGACATTGGGGCTCCGGGCTTTCCCTGACAGACAGCGCTTAGACGTTTACCATCTACTGCACAGGGCCGCCCACTGAAAATATAGCCTAAAAATCAAGAACCTCAGACGATTGCTCCAACACCAAAAGTGCCAGGAACTAAAGCTCTTCCTGTTCCTCACCCACCCTTCACACCACATCTACAGCACCACTGACACTGGCGCTCCGGGCTATCCCTGACGAACAGCGCTTTGACGTTTACCATCAACTGCATAGGAGCACCCACTAAAAAAAATACCATAAAAAATATGAATGTCTGACGATTGCTCCCACACCAAAAGTGCTAGCAACTCAAGCTCTTGCTACTCCTCACCAGCCGCTAACGCCGCATCTACAGTACCACAGACACTGGGGCTCCGGGCTTTCTCTGACGAACAGCGCTTTGACGTTTACCAACAGCTGCACAGAAGCGCCCACAGAAAATATATCCCAAAATCACGAACGTTGGACGATTGCTCCCATACCAAAAGTGCCAGCAACTAAAGCACTTGCTGCTCCTCACCAGCAGTTGACTACGCATCTGCAGCACCACAGACATTGGGGCTCTGGGCTTTTCATGACCAACAGCGCTTCGACGTTTACCATCAACTGCATAGGAGCACCCACTAAAAAAAATACCATAAAAGGTACGAATGTCAGACGAATGCTCCCACAGCAAAAGTGCCAGCAACTCAGGCTCTCGCTGCTCCTCACCGGCCGTTCACGCCGCGTCTACAGCATCACAGACAATGGGCCTTCTGGCTTTTCCGGACGAACAGCGCTTCGAAGTTTCCCATCAACTGCACAGGGCCGTCCACTGAAAAAATACCCTAAAAATCACGAATGTCGCACCATTGCTCCCACACCAACCATGCCAGACACTAAAGCTCTTTCTGCACCTCACCAGCAACTGATGCCGCATCTACAGCACCACAGACACTGGGGCTGCGGGCTTTCCCTGACGATCAGCGCTTCGACATTATCCGCTGTTCGTCGGTTGGAGGACGCCTTCCTTCTGCGCGGCTGGTTCCTCCAACCGACGAACAGCGGATGCTCGCCGGCTCACGCGAGCTGGCCGCACTCGAAGCTCTCGCGGCTCTCGTCTCGCTCTTTCCCGCAGAGCTCCGGGGATCCGGACGAGGAGGCTCTCTGCCTTCGCGGCACAACTTGAACCGCGAAAGCCGCAATGATCTTTGTCCAAGCTGCGCAGAAGCAGCAAAGCACTAAAACAGCAAACGTCTGGCCAAACTCTCACTTGAAAAGGGTCAGCACGGAAAGCTCTTGCTGCTCTTCACTCGCTCTTGGTAACGGCCCCGCCGGCGCAGAAGCATTGCGACTCTTCGCTTCCCTGGATGATTTGCTCACCAACACTTCTCATCAGCCACAGCCGGCTGCCCGGAGAAATAAAGGGCTGTGAAGATAGTAGAAGGCACGAGTGTTGCCGCACGAGAAGTGCCTGCTCCGGAGGCTTCTTGCTAGAAGCCCTAAAGTCACAAGAACATTGTATCTCTGTGCTGCTTTCCTGAACAGCTTGCGCTGGGACAGTTCCAATCGTGTTTTCCAAGCTGTCCGGGGTGGTGAGGCACTAAAAGTGCGGATGTCTGGCGACTCTCCAACACGCGAACCGGCTGCTCTGAACGCCCTTACTGCTCTTCACGTGTGCTTTCTAGCAGATCTACGGACACACAAACGTCGAGCCCCTTCGCTATCCTACACAGCTAGCACACTGGCAGTTACCGTCAACTTGGAACCAGCCGCGCAGAAGGAAGGCGTCCTCCAACCGACGAACAGCGGATGCTCGCCGGCACACGCGAGCTGGCCGCACTCGAAGCTCTCGCGGCTCTCGTCTCGCTCTTTCCCGCAGAGCTCCGGGGATCCGGACGAGGAGGCTCTCTGCCTTCGCGGCACAACTTGAACCGCGAAAGCCGCAATGATCTTTGTCCAAGCTGCGCAGAAGCAGCAAAGCACTAAAACAGCAAACGTCTGGCCAAACTCTCACTTGAAAAGGGTCAGCACGGAAAGCTCTTGCTGCTCTTCACTCGCTCTTGGTAACGGCCCCGCCGGCGCAGAAGCATTGCGACTCTTCGCTTCCCTGGATGATTTGCTCACCAACACTTCTCATCAGCCACAGCCGGCTGCCCGGAGAAATAAAGGGCTGTGAAGATAGTAGAAGGCACGAGTGTTGCCGCACGAGAAGTGCCTGCTCCGGAGGCTTCTTGCTAGAAGCCCTAAAGTCACAAGAACATTGTATCTCTGTGCTGCTTTCCTGAACAGCTTGCGCTGGGACAGTTCCAATCGTGTTTTCCAAGCTGTCCGGGGTGGTGAGGCACTAAAAGTGCGGATGTCTGGCGACTCTCCAACACGCGAACCGGCTGCTCTGAACGCCCTTACTGCTCTTCACGTGTGCTTTCTAGCAGATCTACGGACACACAAACGTCGAGCCCCTTCGCTATCCTACACAGCTAGCACACTGGCAGTTACCGTCAACTTGGAACCAGCCGCGCAGAAGGAAGGCGTCCTCCAACCGACGAACAGCGGATGCTCGCCGGCACACGCGAGCTGGCCGCACTCGAAGCTCTCGCGGCTCTCGTCTCGCTCTTTCCCGCAGAGCTCCGGGGATCCGGACGAGGAGGCTCTCTGCCTTCGCGGCACAACTTGAACCGCGAAAGCCGCAATGATCTTTGTCCAAGCTGCGCAGAAGCAGCAAAGCACTAAAACAGCAAACGTCTGGCCAAACTCTCACTTGAAAAGGGTCAGCACGGAAAGCTCTTGCTGCTCTTCACTCGCTCTTGGTAACGGCCCCGCCGGCGCAGAAGCATTGCGACTCTTCGCTTCCCTGGATGATTTGCTCACCAACACTTCTCATCAGCCATAGCCGGCTGCCCGGAGGAAAAAAAGGGCTGTGAAGATAGTAGAAGGCACGAGTGTTGCCGCACGAGAAGTGCCTGCTCCGGAGGCTTCTTGCTAGAAGCCCTAAAGTCACAAGAACATTGTATCTCTGTGCTGCTTTCCTGAACAGCTTGCGCTGGGACAGTTCCAATCGTGTTTTCCAAGCTGTCCGGGGTGGTGAGGCACTAAGAGTGCGGATGTCTGGCGACTCTCCAACACGCGAACCGGCTGCTCTGAACGCCCTTACTGCTCTTCACGTGTGCTTTCTAGCAGATCTACGGACACACAAACGTCGAGCCCCTTCGCTATCCTACACAGCTAGCACACTGGCAGTTACCGTCAACTTGGAACCAGCCGCGCAGAAGGAAGGCGTCCTCCAACCGACGAACAGCGGATGCTCGCCGGCACACGCGAGCTGGCCGCACTCGAAGCTCTCGCGGCTCTCGTCTCGCTCTTTCCCGCAGAGCTCCGGGGATCCGGACGAGGAGGCTCTCTGCCTTCGCTGCACAACTTGAACCGCGAAAGCCGCAATGATCTTTGTCCAAGCTGCGCAGAAGCAGCAAAGCACTAAAACAGCAAACGTCTGGCCAAACTCTCACTTGAAAAGGGTCAGCACGGAAAGCTCTTGCTGCTCTTCACTCGCTCTTGGTAACGGCCCCGCCGGCGCAGAAGCATTGCGACTCTTCGCTTCCCTGGATGATTTGCTCACCAACACTTCTCATCAGCCACAGCCGGCTGCCCGGAGAAAAAAAGGGCTGTGAAGATAGTAGAAGGCACGAGTGTTGCCGCACGAGAAGTGCCTGCTCCGGAGGCTTCTTGCTAGAAGCCCTAAAGTCACAAGAACATTGTATCTCTGTGCTGCTTTCCTGAACAGCTTGCGCTGGGACAGTTCCAATCGTGTTTTCCAAGCTGTCCGGGGTGGTGAGGCACTAAAAGTGCGGATGTCTGGCGACTCTCCAACACGAGAACCGGCTGCTCTGAAAGCCCTTACTGCTCTTCACGTGTGCTTTCTAGCAGATCTACGGACACACAAACGTCGTGCCCCTTCGCTATCCTACACAGCTAGCACACTGGCAGTTACCGTCAACTTGGAACCCGCCGCGCAGAAGGAAGGCGTCCTCCAACCGACGAACAGCGGATGCTCGCCGGCACACGCGAGCTGGCCGCACTCGAAGCTCTCGCGGCTCTCGTCTCGCTCTTTCCCGCAGAGCTCCGGGGATCCCGGACGAGGAGGCTCTCTGCCTTCGCTGCACAACTTGAACCGCGAAAGCCGCAATGATCTTTGTCCAAGCTGCGCAGAAGCAGCAAAGCACTAAAACAGCAAACGTCTGGCCAAACTCTCACTTGAAAAGGGTCAGCACGGAAAGCTCTTGCTGCTCTTCACTCGCTCTTGGTAACGGCCCCGCCGGCGCAGAAGCATTGCGACTCTTCGCTTCCCTGGATGATTTGCCCACCAACACTTCTCATCAGCTAAAGCCGGCTGCCCGGAGGAGAAAACAGGGGCTACGAATATCCCCTCACAAGGGGATATTAGGCGCAAATTGCAAAAACTAAGACCTCCTGAAAACAGAGCCTTAGAAAGGTTATTAGAAGAAGCATGGAGAATATTTAGCAATCGAGAGGAAAGTTACAGGCAAGACGAGAAGAAAATACTAGCAGTGGTAAGAGAAAAATGAAAATCGGAAATTTAAAGTTAAACCAATGCGTGGGCTGACGCCTCTGGGTAGGAATCAATGTGCGATATATAAAAAGCCCGGACACTGGAAGAACGAGTGCCCTGAGCGCCAAAGGAACGCTAGATGGCGCAACAATCAAGGGAAAACGGTAGCTCACGTGGCTGAAGAAAATTGTCTAGCCGACCTCTCAGTAAAAATAAAGTTAGGGGAAGAACAAAAAGAAATCAAATTTTTAGTAGACACGGGAGCGACTTATTCTGTTCTGAATCAAGCTTTGATGCCTCTGGAAAATGATTATATTACAGTGAAAGGTGCGACAGGCCAGACTGAAGAGGCTTGCTTTTGCAGACCCTTAAAATACAAATTGGGGAAGCAAGTGGGGATCCATAAATTTCTGTATATGCCAAATTCTCCAAAGGCCCTTCTTGCTAGGGATTTATTAGAACAACTAGAAGCAACAATCAAATTTAAGCAAGGGGAAGTTACTCTGGAGGTAAATGATCACCAATACGTTCAAATTATGAGTCTATCCTTGGTCAGTACCCCTGCAACAGGAGACATTGGTGCAAGAATTGTTGACCAAGTATATCCCGGAGTCTGGGCAACCGATATACCTGGACGAGCAAAGAACGCACCACCAACAATAGTAAAACTAAAGGAGGGACAGAGTGCCATCAGGATCAAACAATACCCACTGAAAATGGAAGATAGGGAAGGAATTTGTCCCATCATAGAGCGGTTCATAGAACTAAGACTACTAAAAGAATGTGAGTCAGAATTCAATACACCTATGCTTCCAGTTAAGAAACCTGATGGGTCCTATAGGATAGTTCAAGACTTAAGAGCCATCAACAAAATAACAGCGGACCTATACCCTGTGGTAGCTAACACCTATACCCTATTAACCACGCTAAAACCTGATTTAGCTTGGTTTACGGTCCTAGATTTAAAAGATGCTTTCTTTTGCCTCCCTCTCCATGAAGCCAGCCAGAAAATTTTTGCTTTCGCATGGGAAAATCCCAAAAGTGGTCGAAAGACACATGGACGGTGTTGCCGTAGGGGTTTAAAAATAGCCCCACAGTTTTTGGGAATCAGCTAGCAAAGGACTTGGGATCATGGGAACCACCATCAGAAGAAGGGAAGGTGTTACAATATGTAGACAACCTTCTTATTGCAACCAGAACCAAAGAATCCTGTGTCATTGGGACCGTGAGTCTGTTACATTTCCTAAGACTACAGGGATATCGGGTTTCTAAGAAAAAGGCACAGGTGTTGTTACAACCCCAGGTCACGTACCTGGGGTACGAGATCAGTGCCGGACAACAGATCCTAGGACAAGCCCGGAAAGAGGCCATATGCCAAACCCCCCGACCACAAACTATAAAGGAACTACGGACATTCTTAGGAATGACGGGGTGGTGCCGACTTTGGATATGTGCTTATGGTCTGCTTGTTAAGCCCCTATATTCCCTGATAGCAGCTAACCAAAAGGATCTCCAGTGGGATGCTGAGTCAGATCGAGCCTTCCATCAGCTGAAGAAAGCCCTGATGTCGGCACCAGCACTGGGACTTCCTGATGTGAGTAAGCCATTTTTTCTATTTTCCCACGAAAAACAAGGAATGGCACTAGGAATATTGGCACAAGATTTGGGACCATACAGATGGGCGGTAGCATACTTCTCCAAACAGCTGGATGCCGCTGCGAAAGGGTGGCCCAGCTGTCTGAGAGCAGTAGCAGCTGTCATTCTAAACATTCAAGAAGCCCGAAAGTTCACTCTAGGCCAGAAAATGACTGTCCTAGTTTCCCATACTGTAGCTGCGGTCCTTGAAGCAAAAGGAGGGCATTGGCTTTCCCCACAAAGGTTCCTGAAATATCAAGCTATAATGGTTGAACAGGATGATGTTGAAATCGTGACCACAAACATCATCAATCCGGCCTCATTCCTTGATGGGAACATCGGGGAGCCAGTGAGTCATGACTGCTTGGAAACAATTGAAACCACGTATTCTAGTCAAACGGATCTTAAAGATGTCCCTATCGATGGAGCCGAACATTGGTTCACCGATGGAAGCAGCTATATGTTAAATGGAAGGCGGCATTCCGGATATGCTGTTACCACTTTCGAAAAGGTGATAGAGTCCAGGCCACTATCAGCCGACGTCTCGGCCCAAAAGGCCGAGATCATAGCCCTTACCCGAGCCCTGGAGAGAGCCCAGGGAAGGACTGTAAACATTTGGACTGACTTTAAATATGCCTTTGGGGTGGTACATGCCCATGGAGCAATATGGAAGGAAAGAGGACGGTTAAATTCTCATGGAAAAACCATCAAACACAGAAGAGATTTTGAAAATCCTGAATGCAGTCCAACTTCCCGAAAAGGTGGCAATTATGCATATTAAAGCACACCAGAAAGTGAGCACAGAATTGGAAAGAGGAAATGAGCTGGCAGATAGGGAAGCAAAACAAGCAGCTAGAGAAACAATCAAGGTAGAGGGTGCGCTAATTCCTGATGGACAGGTATTTCTAGAAGGTAAACCAGAATACACAAAGGAAGACGGCAAACTTATTAATGATCTAAAGGGATCATATAATGAGGAAGGGTGGGCCAATTACTACCCCTCACACGGGAGGGTAGTAATTCCCTCCTACATGATATGGTCAGTAGTCCGAGAAGAACATAGAAAAAGACACTGGGGGGGCGGGGGGCGGGGCAGAAGCCCTATATAAAGATCTCTTCAGGAACATAATAGCGCGAAACTTATACACTACCGTTAGACAAGTAAGTCAACAATGTGATCTTTGTCTCCAGACTAATCCTAAAGTTGTAAAAGGGCCGAAACTTGAAAAAAATCGGAAAGGGGAATGGTCCGGGACAACATTGGCAGATTGATTTCTCAGAACTCCCTAGAAAAGGGGGTACCGATACTTAGTAGTACTTACTGATACCTTTTCAGGCTGGCCAGAAGCTTCCCCGTGCAGAACTGCTAAAGCCCGGGAAGTAACCAAAATACTGCTCCAGGAAATAGTACCTAGGTTTGGAGTCCCAGCGGTAATGTCCTCGGATAGAGGACCACATTTTGTGTCCAGAATAGTACAAGAAATTAGCCACCATCTAGGGATAGATTGGCAATTACATACCTCTTACCGACCACAATCAAGTGGCCAGGTGGAGAAAATGAATCACCTAATCAAACAACAGATTGTCAAGTTGGGTCAGGAAACTAATCTAACTTGGCCTCAGTCTTTACCATTAGCTCTTATACAAATACGAACCAGACCAAGAGCAAGAGAAGGGCTTAGTCCATTCAAAATTCTATATGGCCGACCCTATGGGGTACAAAAGGGAACACCTTCACAAATTGGTGAAGAAATAATGACCTCCTATATGGTGGCACTAAACAAACAATCAAAAAGAATTGAAAAACATGTAATGGGAACACGTAGTAGGGGTCTGGATGGGCCTGTTCACGATATACAACCAGGGGACTACATATATGTCTCTTACAGAAAAAACCCCGGAACCACAGTGGACCGGACCTTTTCAAGTCCTCCTCACCACCTACATGGCAATTAAGGTAGAGGGACAGAACTCCTGCATACACCATACTCGGATCAAGAGAGCCTCTGCAACCCTGTGGAAAGTAACTCCAGACAACAACGAAGACTTGAGACTTAAACTCGTTCGAACGGATAAGGGCAGGAACAATGTGGGTAACAAGTATGTGAGCCAAAAGCAGTAGTGAACTGGTGGGACACCACAGCAAACGATACCGGACAAAGAAACCAGGACCGGCCAGTAACTAATATTGCCCAAATCTGTCATCAGTGCAGTTTATTTGTCATTTTATTATAGGAAATATAAAACCCATTTTAGTAGGTCACAGAAGGCAGTACATTATCTACAGAAGTAGCTGTACTAATCCTCTAGAACAACCACATCCTAAAATGACCAATTGTTTAACTGGAATTGTGATTGGGTTTGCAATATTTTCCTGCATTTTACCACTAACTTGTAATCAAAAGGACACCAAATGGCCGTGGTCTCACGCCTACCTTGGATTTACAGGAAGCATGGGACCACCTTTTAAATGGTCGGGCTTAAACTTGGCCGCTGTGGTTATGCACGAAATGGAAATGTACTCAGGGCATGAGTGGGGCTGGGACAGAGGCAACAGGGATCCTTAATACTACGGTGCCCCCTGTTGTGATCTTCTTGATTAGCTTAGGAATTTTATTAATATTAACTATTATGCTGTACCTATGGGTTTGGAGAATGTTTAAGAAAGTAACACTGTCGTAACTGTGCCCCGATCACCAGACCAGACTACGCAGTCTCTCCCTCACTCCCCCCACCCTCCAAGAGAACAGGGGGAGATAATATAAAGAAAAACGGCTCGAGGTTTGACATAAGGACAGGGAGAAATCCTTAAAGTTACCGTTACAGGCAAAACAGACTCCTCTTGGGGAAAACTATTCATTTATTACTACAAACAGCAAGATAATGAGACAGAGAACAAGATAACCTCCCTCCACCCCTCCCTCTTCCCAAGCTTAACATTATCTCTACTACCTTCCCCTCCCCGAGTTGCACAGGAAAGGGAAGAGGGAATGGGGATGGCGGTCAGTTCATCACACGTTGTTTTATGCCGCTGCTTCATGGTTGGGGGAAGACCTCCTCACATTCCTCCCCTGCCCTGTTGTGGGGTCCCTCCCATACATCACAGTCCTTCGTGAAACTGCTCCGGCGTGGGTCATCTCTTCCACGGAGTGCAGTCTCTCCAGAATGGCTGTCCCAGCGGGCCCTCCACGGGCCGATTCGGGCCCAGTCAGCAGCCTGGCAAGAGGCCAGAGAGTGAGGCCTGCAAGGCCCATGAGGCCTGTGCCTCCCCCTCTGTGCCTCTGCCCCCGCTCAGCTTCTTCACATCTTCTCTTCCCTCTTTTTTTTTTCTTCTGTTTTCCCCTTCTTAAATATGTTATCGCAGAGGCGTTATCACGGAACATTCTGCTACCAATCGGCTCAGCTTTGGCCAGCAGCGGGTCCGCCCTAGGCCTGGCAGAATCCACTGAACAAAGGGGAGTGACTTCTAGCAGTTTCCTACAGAAGCTACCACATTAGCCGCCCCCCCCCAACAAAACCGTGTATGATGCTTCATATCATTCAGGGAAACTGTTTAAGTAAAAGAATTTACTTAGTGTGATAAAAAGGGGGATTGATATAGGGGACCACGTAGAAATGGGGACAATAAGTTAATCACAACTATATATGTATGCACTTAAAGAATTGCTGTAGTTCAGCCCCAATCGGGACCAGACTACACAGTCTCTCTCTCACTCCCCGCCCCCAAGAGAACAGGGGGAGATTTGGTAAACAAAAGAAAACCAGGGAAAAAACCAAACACGTGGGTTGAGATTGAACAAAAAGTAAATTTAACAGTAATGACAGAAGAAAACAAAACAGTGATGCAATACAAATACAGTATAATGGCTTACAACAAATCTCCACACTTAGTTTCTTCCAAGCAGCAGGAGGCTCCCTTCAGCACCCTCCTCGCTTATATACTGAGCATGATGTCAGATGGGATGGAACAGCCCTTTGGCTAATTTGGGTAAATTAACCCCAGCTGTTAGCTAATTAGTTAACTATCCCAGCCATAGGAGCTACCAGCTGCAGTTCTCCACCCAGCTCAGGTAAATATTAGCTCTATCCTAGCCAGAACCAGGACAAGAATATAGTTACAAAACATAGTCACGTAACCATATAGCTTAGAGAAACAATTAATGGAGGAGGAAGTCTGTTTTTTTTTCTTTTCCTGACGAAGGACTCATTTGTAAGGAGTGAGAAACAGTCTCGCATTATCTCAAGGGAGTGATTAGAAAGAACAAGAATTCAAAAACAGGATGGCATGTGTCACAAATACGTCTATAAACCTCCTTGCTAAGGTTAACAAGGACATGAATCAGCTCAAGCTGATAAGAACACTGCAGGCTTGCAGGATCATTGCATTCTAGGCTAAAGGTGAAAAGTACACCATGAAGAAGACCTACGGCCTTCATCCCAAAGACCACCGAAGACCCCTGCCCACAATTATTGGGAGAATTTGCGCAAGCGCGAAGGACTGATAAGCTGATTAGCATACGAAGCAAGAGTAGGTGGGTTTAGGTAATGAATATGTCTAGGCGTCAATTGAATATTCATTGTTTTATTGTATAAAAATGGGACGGTTTTCTACCTCGGGCATGCACGCTTGTGGTGGAGCGATCCCCCGTGCATCTGCACGCAATAAACATACCTAGTTTATAACTACCGAGTTACAGAGTCCATTTCCGTATGTCAATAGTAAGTGTCAGAATCCTGGTGATGCAGGAAAGCCGAGAGACCCAATGTTTTTGAGCTTGTAGATGCGGTGGGAAGAGTCGGTGAGGAGCAGCAAGAACTTTCAGAGCAGGCACTTCTGGTGTTGGAGTAATCGTCTGATGTTCGGGACTTATAAGATTTATTCTCAGAGGGCTGCCAGGTTGACTTGGTGGCAAATGTCAGAGTCCTGTTGGCCTAGGGAAGCCCAGAGCAATCGTCTGACGTTGGGGATAGTCCTAGTCAGTCCTAGACCACCAGGACTCCGACATTTTCCACCATTTCAAGCCGGCAGCCCTGTGAGCAGCTCTTGCTGCTCCTCACCGGTTGTTGACGCCACATCTACAACACCACAGACACTGGGGCTCCGGGCTTTCCCTGACGAACAGCGCTTCGACGTTTACCATCAACTGCACTGGAGCACCCACTAAAATATTACTCTAAAAAGCAAGAAAGTCGGACCATTGTTCCCACACCAAAAGTGCCAGCAACTAAAGCTCTTGCTGCTCCTCACCGGCAGTTGACGCCACATTTACAGCATCACAGACAATGGGGCTGCGGGCTTTCCCTGACGAACAGGGCTTCGACGTTTACCATCAACTGCACAAGGCCGCCCACTGGAGAAATACCCTAAAAATCACGAGCGTCGGACGATTGCTCCCATACCAAAAGTGCCAGCAACTAAAGATCTTCCTGCTCCTCACAGGCCGTTCACACCACATCTACAGCACCACAGACACTGGGGCTCCGGGCTTTCCCTGACGAACAGGGCTTTGACGTTTACCATCAAGTGCACGGAAGAGCCCACTGAAAAAATACCCTAAAAATCACGAATGTCAGATGATTGCTCCCATACCAAAAGAGCCAGCAGCTCTTGCTGCTCCTCACCTGCCCTTCACACCGCATCTACAGGACCACAAACACCGGGGCTCTGGGCTTTCCCTGATGAACAGTGCTTCAACGTTTAACATCATCTGCACGGAAGCGTCCACTGAAAAAATATCCTAAAAATCACGAATGTCGGACGATTGTACCCACACCAAAAATGCCAGCAACTAAAGCTCCTGCTGCTCCTCACCGGCCGTTGAGGCCGCATCTACAACACCACAGACATTGGGGCTCCGGGCTTTCCCTGACAGACAGCGCTTAGACGTTTACCATCTACTGCACAGGGCCGCCCACTGAAAATATAGCCTAAAAATCAAGAACCTCAGACGATTGCTCCAACACCAAAAGTGCCAGGAACTAAAGCTCTTCCTGTTCCTCACCCACCCTTCACACCACATCTACAGCACCACTGACACTGGCGCTCCGGGCTATCCCTGACGAACAGCGCTTTGACGTTTACCATCAACTGCATAGGAGCACCCACTAAAAAAAATACCATAAAAAATATGAATGTCTGACGATTGCTCCCACACCAAAAGTGCTAGCAACTCAAGCTCTTGCTGCTCCTCACCAGCCGCTAACGCCGCATCTACAGTACCACAGACACTGGGGCTCCGGGCTTTCTCTGACGAACAGCGCTTTGACGTTTACCAACAGCTGTACAGAAGCGCCCACAGAAAATATATCCCAAAATCACGAACGTTGGATGATTGCTCCCATACCAAAAGTGCCAGCAACTAAAGCACTTGCTGCTCCTCACCAGCAGTTGACTACGCATCTGCAGCACCACAGACATTGGGGCTCTGGGCTTTTCATGACCAACAGCGCTTCGACGTTTACCATCAACTGCATAGGAGCACCCACTAAAAAAAATACCATAAAAGGTACGAATGTCAGACGAATGCTCCCACAGCAAAAGTGCCAGCAACTCAAGCTCTCGCTGCTCCTCACCGGCCGTTCACGCCGCGTCTACAGCATCACAGGCAATGGGCCTTCTGGCTTTTCCGGACGAACAGCGCTTCGAAGTTTCCCATCAACTGCACAGGGCCGTCCACTGAAAAAATACCCTAAAAATCACGAATGTCGCACGATTGCTCCCACACCAACCGTGCCAGACACTAAAGCTCTTTCTGCACCTCACCAGCAACTGATGCCGCATCTACAGCACCACAGACACTGGGGCTGCGGGCTTTCCCTGACGATCAGCGCTTCGACGTTTACATCAGTCGAATGGAATTTCCCCTGAAAAGTACCCTAAAAATCATGAACGTCAGATGATTGCTCCCACACCAAAAGTGCCAGCCACTCAAGCTCTTGCTGCTCCTCAGCGGCCGTTGACACCGCATCTACAGCAGCACAGACACTGGGGCTCTGGGCTTTCCCAGATGAACAGCGCTTCGACTTTTACCATCAACTGCACGGAAGCGCCCACAGAAAAAAATATCCCAAAATCACGAAAGTCGGACGATTGCTCCCATACCAAAAGTGCCAGCAACTAAAGCACTTGCTGCTCCTCACCAGCAGTTGACTACGCATCTGCAGCACCACAGACATTGGGGCTCTGGGCTTTTAATGACCAACAGCGCTTCGACGTTTACCATCAACTGCATAGGAGCACCCACTAAAAAAAATACCATAAAAGGTACGAATGTCAGACGAATGCTCCCACAGCAAAAGTGCCAGCAACTCAAGCTCTCGCTGCTCCTCACCGGCCGTTCACGCCGCGTCTACAGCATCACAGACAATGGGGCTTCTGGCTTTTCCGGACGAACAGCGCTTCGAAGTTTCCCATCAACTGCCGTCCACTGAAAAAATACCCTAAAAATCACGAATGTCGTACGATTGCTCCCACACCAATCGTGCCAGACACTAAAGCTCTTTCTGCACCTCACCAGCCGTTGATGCCGCATCTACAGCACCACAGACATTGGGGCTGCGGGCTTTCCCTGACGAACAGCGCTTCGACGTTTACATCAGTCACACGGAAGTTCCCCTAAAAAGTACCCTAAAAATCATGAACGTCAGATGATTGCTCCCACACCAGAAGTGCCAGCAACTCAAGCTCTTGCTGCTCCTCACCGGCCGTTGATGCCACATCTACAACACAACAGACACTGGGGCTCCGGGCTTTCCCTGACCAAGAGCTCTTCAATGTCTACCATCAACTGCACGGAAGTGCCCACTGAAAAAATACCCTAAAAAACAGGACCAGCACTGACAAAATCCACTAAAAATCACCAACGTTGGACGATTGCTCCAATACCAAAAGTGCCAGCAACTCAAGCTCTTGCTGCTCCTCACCCGCCCATTACACCGCATCTAGAAAACCTCAGACACTGGGGCTCTGGGCTTTCCCTGACAAACAGGGCTTCGAGATATACCATTAAGTGCTCGGAAGCGCCCACTGAAACAAATATACTAAAAATCATGAATGTCGGACGATTGCTCCCACACCAAAAGTGCCAGCAACTCAAGCTCTTGCTGCTTATCACTAGCCATTGACGTCGCATCTACAGCACCACAGACACAGGGGGTCCAGGCTTTCCCTGATGAACAGCGCTTCGCCATTTTGCCATCAACAGAACAGGGCCGTCCACTGATAAAATACACTAAAAATCATAAATGTCTGACGATTGCTCCCACACCAAAAGTGCCAGACACTCAAGCTCTTGCTGCTTACCACTAGCCGTTGACGTCGCATCTACAGCACCACAGACATTGGGGGTCCAAGCTTTCCCACATGAACAGCGCTTCAGCATTTCCCATCAACTGCACAGTGCCGTCCACTGAAAAAATACCCTAAAAATCACGAACGTTGGACCATTGCTCCCACACCACAGCTGCCACAACTCAAGCTCTTGCTGCTCCTCAGCGGCCATTCACGCCGGTTCTACAGCACCAGTGACACTGGGGCTTCGGGATTTCCCTGACGAACAGCGCTTCGACGTTTACCATCAACTGCACGGAAGCGCCCACTGACAAAATACCCTAAAAATCACGAACGTCAGACGATTGCTCCCACACCAAAAGTGCTAGCAACTCAAGCTCTTGCTGCTCCTCACCGACTGTTGATGCCGTACATACAGCACCACAGACACTGCGGCTCCAGGCTTTCCCTGATGAACACCGCTTCCACGTTTACCATCAACTGCATAAAAGCGCCCGCTGAAAAAATACACTAAAAATCACAAATGTCAGATGATTGCTCCCACACCAAAAGTGCCACCAACTAAAGGTCTTGCTGATCCTAACCGGCCATTGGCAGCGCATCTACAGCACCACAGACATTTGGATTCCGGGCTTTCCCTGTCGAACTGCGCTTCTACATTTAACATCAACTGCACGGAAGCGCCCACTGAAAATATACTCGAAAAATCACGAACGTCGGACCATTGCTCCCATACGAAAAGTGCCAGCAACTAAAGCTCTTGCTGCTCCTCACAGGCTGTTGACACCGCATCTACAGCACCACCGACACTGGGGATTCGGGCTTTCCCTGACCCACAGCGCTTTGACTTTTACCATCAACGGCACGGAAGCGACCACGGAAAAAAAAACGCAAAAAATCACAAACATCGGACGATTGCTCCCACACCGAAAGTGCCAGCAACGCAGGCTCTTGCTGCTCCTCACCTCCCCTTCACACGGCATCTACAGCACCACAGACACTGAGGCTCCGGACTTCCCATGAAGAACAGCGCTTCGACGTTTACCATCAACTGCACAGGGCTGCCCACGTCCAAAATGCCCCAAAATTCACGAAGGTCGGATGATTGCTCCCACAACAAAAGTGCCAGCCACTCAAGCTCTTGCTGCTCCTCGGCGGCCATTGGCAGCGCACCTACAGCACCACAGACATTGGGGCTCCGGGCTTTCCCTGACGAACAGGGCTTCGACGTTCACCACCAGCTGCATGTGCGCACCTCCTGAAAAAAAAATTCGAAAAATCACGAACGTCGGACCATTGCTCCCACACCAAAAGGGCCAGCCACTCAAGCTCTTTTTGCTCATCAGCGGTCATTGGCAGCGCACCTACAGCAGCACAGACATTGGGGCTCCGTGCTTTCCCTGGGAAACAGGGCTTCGACGTATACCACCAGCTGCACTTGGGCGCCCCCTGAAAAAAAACCCCGAAAAATCACGAACGTCAGACGATTGCTCCCACACCAAAAGTGCCAGCCACTCAAGCTCTTGCTGCTCCTCAGCGGCCATTGGCACCGCACCTACAGCAGCACAGACATTGGGGCTCCGGGCTTTCCCTGACGAACAGGGCTTCGACGTTTATCACCAGCTGCTGCACCAGGGCGCTCACTGAAAATAAAACCTAAAAAATCACGAACGTCGGACCATTGCTCCCACACCAGAAGTGCTAGACACTCAAGCTCTTGCTGCTCCTCAGCGGCCATTGGCAGCGCACCTACAGCAGCACAGACATTGGGGCTCCGGGCTTTCCCTGACGAACAGCGCTTCGACGTTTACCATCAACTGCACGGAAGCGCCCACTGACAAAATACCCTAAAAATCAAGAACGTCAGACGATTGCTCCCACACCAAAAGTGCTAGCAACTCAAGCTCTTGCTGCTCCTCACCGACTGTTGATGCCGTACATACAGCACCACAGACACTGCGGCTCCAGGCTTTCCCTGATGAACACCGCTTCCACGTTTACCATCAACTGCATAAAAGCGCCCGCTGAAAAAATACACTAAAAATCACAAATGTCAGATGATTGCTCCCACACCAAAAGTGCCACCAACTAAAGGTCTTGCTGATCCTAACCGGCCATTGGCAGCGCATCTACAGCACCACAGACATTTGGATTCCGGGCTTTCCCTGTCGAACTGCGCTTCTACATTTAACATCAACTGCACGGAAGCGCCCACTGAAAATATACTCGAAAAATCACGAACGTCGGACCATTGCTCCCATACGAAAAGTGCCAGCAACTAAAGCTCTTGCTGCTCCTCACAGGCTGTTGACACCGCATCTACAGCACCACCGACACTGGGGATTCGGGCTTTCCCTGACCCACAGCGCTTCGACTTTTACCATCAACGGCACGGAAGCGACCACGGAAAAAAAACGCAAAAAATCACAAACATCGGACGATTGCTCCCACACCGAAAGTGCCAGCAACGCAGGCTCTTGCTGCTCCTCACCTCCCCTTCACACGGCATCTACAGCACCACAGACACTGAGGCTCCGGACTTCCCATGAAGAACAGCGCTTCGACGTTTACCATCAACTGCACAGGGCTGCCCACGTCCAAAATGCCCCAAAATTCACGAAGGTCGGATGATTGCTCCCACAGCAAAAGTGCCAGCAACTCAAGCTCTTGCTGCTCCTCACCGGCCGTTGATGCCGCACATACAGCACCACAGACATTGGGGCTCCAGGCTTCCCATGACGAAGAGCGCTTTGAAGTTTACCATCAACTGCAGGGAAGAGCCCACTTAAAGATACCCTAAAAATCACGAATATCGGACGATTGCTCCCACACCAAAAGTGCCAGCCACTCAAGCTCTTGCTGCTCCTCACCGGCCGTTGACGCCTCTTCTACAGCACCACAGACACTGGGGCTGCGGTCTTTCCCTGACGAACAGCGCTTCGACATTATCGTAAAATGCACAGGAGTACCCACTAAAAACATTACCCTAAAAATCACGAACGTCGGACGATTGCTCCCACACCAAAAGGGCCAGCAACTTAAGCTCTTACTGCTCCTCAGCGGCTGTTGTCGCAGCATCTACAACAACACAGACACTGGTGCTTCAGGCTTTCCCTGATGAACAGCGTTTCGAAGTTTACCATCAACTGCACTGAAGCGCCCAGTGGAGAAATTACACAAAAAAACACGAACGTGGGACGATTGCTCCCACACCAAAAGTGCCAGCCACTCAAGCTCTTGCTGCTCCTCAGCGGCCATTGGCAGTGCACCTACAGCACCACAGACATTGGGGATTCGGGCTTTCCCTGACCAACAACGCTTCGAGGTTTACCACCAGCTGCACGTAGGCGCCCACTGAAAAAAAACCCCGAAAAATCATGAACGTCGGACCATTGAACCCACACCAAAAGTGCCAGCCACTCAAGATCTTGCTGCTCCTCAGCGGCCATTGGCAGTCCACCTACAGCAGCACAGACATTGGGGCTCCGGGCTTTCCCTGACGAACAGGGCTTCGACGTTTACCACCAGCTACACCAGGGCGCTTACTGAAAAAAACCCCGAAAAATCACGAACGTCGCACCATTGCTCCCACACCAAAAGTGCCAGCCACTCAAGCTCTTGCTGCTCCTCAGCGGCCATTGGCAGTGCACCTACAGCACCACAGACATTGGGGCTCCGGGCTTTCCCTGACGAACAGGGCTTTGACGTATACCACCAGCTGCACGTGGGCGCCCCCTGAAAAAGAAACCCCGAAAAATCACGAACGTCGGACGATTGCTCCCACACCAAAAGGGCCAGACACTCAAGCCCTTGCTGATCCTCAGCGGCCATTGGCAGCGCATCTACAGCTCCACAGATAATGGGGCTCCGGGCTTTCCCTGACGAACAGGGCTTCGACGTTTACCACCAGCTGCATGTGGGCGCCCACTGAAAAAAAACCCTAAAAAAACACGAACATCGGACGATTGCTCCCACACCAGAAGTGCCAGCCACTAAAGCTCTTGCTGCTCCTCAGCGGCTATTGGCAGTGCACCTACAGCACCACAGACATTGGGGCTCCTGGCTTTCCCTGACGAACAGGGCTTCGACGTTTACCACCAGCTAACCCAGGGCGCCCCCTTAAAAAAACCCCGAAAAATCACGAACGTCGAACCATTGCTCCCACACCAAAAGTGCCAGCCACTCAAGCTCTTGCTGCTCCTCAGCGGCCATTGGCAGCGCACCTACAGCAGCACAGACATTGGGGATTCGGGCTTTCCCTGACGAACAGGGCTTAGACGTTTACCACCAGCTACACGTGGGCACTCACTGAAAAAAACCCCGAAAAATCACGAATGTCGAACCATTGCTCCCACACCAAAAGTGCTAGCAACTCAAGCTCTTGCTGCTCCTCTGCGGCCATTGGCAGCGCACCTACCGCACCACAGACATTGGGGCTCCGGGCTTTCCCTGACGAACAGGGCTTAGATGTTTACCACCAGCTGCACGTGCGCGCCTCCTGAAAAAAAAACTCGAAAAATCACGGACGTCGGACCATTGCTCCCACACCAAAAGGGCCAGCCACTCAAGCTCTTTGCTCATCAGCGGTCATTGGCAGCGCACCTACAGCAGCACAGACATTGGTGCTCCGGGCTTTCCCTGACGAACAGGGCTTCGACGTTTACCACCAGCTGCACCAGGGCGCTCACTGAAAAAAAACCCCAAAAAATCACGAACGTCAGACGATTGCTCCCACACCAAAAGTGCCAGCCACTCAAGCTCTTGCTGCTCCTCAGCGGCCATTTTCAGTGCACCTACAGCAGCACAGACACTGGGGCTCCGGGCTTTCCCTGACGAACAGGGCTTCGACGTTTACCACCAGCTACACGTGGGAGCCCCCTGAAAAAAAACCCCGAAAAATCACGAACGTCGGACGATTGCTCCCACACCAAAAGTGCCAGCCACTCAAGCTCTTGCTGCTCCTCAGCGGCCATTGGCAGCGCACCTACAGCAGCACAGACATTGGGGCTCCGGGCTTTCCCTGACGAACAGGGCTTCGACGTTTACCAAGATCTACATGTGGGCGCCCACTGAAAAAAACCCCGAAAAATCACGAACGTCGGACGATTGCTCCCACACCAAAAGTGCCAGCCACTCAAGCTTTTGCTGCTCCTCAGCGGCCATTGGCAGCGCACCTACAGCAGCACAGACATTGGGGCTCCGGGCTTTCCCTGACGAACAGGGCTTCGACGTTTACCACCAGCTGCACGTGGGCGCTCCCTGAAAGAAAACCACAAAAAATCACGAACGTTGGACGATTGCTCCCACACCAAAAGTGCCACAGACTCAAGCTCTTGCTGCTCCTCAGCGGCCATTGGCAGCGCACCTACAGCAGCACAGACATTGGGGCTCCGGGCTTTCCCTGACGAACAGGGCTTCGACATTATCGTAAAATGCCCGGAGCCCCAATGTCTGTGGTGCGGTAGGTGCGCTGCCAATGGCCGCAGAGGAGCAGCAAGAGCTTGAGTGTCTGGCAGTTTTGGTGTGGGTGCAGTGGTCCGACGTTCGTGATTTTTTGGGTTTCTTTTCATTGAGAGCCCTGGTGCAGCTGGTGGTAAACGTCGAAGCCCTGTTCGTCAGGGAAAGCCCGGAGCCCAAATGTCTGTGGTGCTGTAGGTGGACTGCCAATGGCCGCTGAGGAGCAGCAAGAGCTTGAGTGGCTGGCACTTCTGGTGTGGGATCAATGGTTCGACGTTCGTGATTTTTCGGGGTTTTCAGTGGGTGCCCACGTGTAGCTGGTGGTAAACGTTTAAGCCCTGTTCGTGAGAGAAAGCCAGGAGCCCCAATGTCTGTACTGCTGTAGGTGCGCTGCCAATGGCCGCTGAGGAGCAGCAAGAGCTTGAGTGGCTGGCACTTTTGGTGTGGGTGCAATCATTCTACGTTCGTGATTTTTTAGGGTTTTTTTTCAGGGGGCTACCCGGTGCAGCAGGTGGTAAACGTCGAAGCCCTGTTCGTCAGGGAAAGCCCGAAGCCCCAATGTCTGTGCTGCTGTACTTACAATGCCAATGGCCGCTGAGGAGTAGCAAGAGCTTGAGTGGCTGGCACTTTTGGTGTGGGTGCAATCGTCCGACGTTCGTGATTTTTTGTTTTTTTTTCAGTGAGCGCCCACGTGCAGCTGGTGGTAAACATCGAAGCCCTGTTCATCAGGGAAAGCCCGGAGCCCCAATTTCTCTGGTGCGGTACATGGACTGCCAATGGCCGCTGAGGAGCAGCAAGAGCTTGAGTGGCTGGCACTTTTGGTGTGGGAGCAATCGTCCGACGTTCGTGATCTTTTGGGTTTTTTTTCAAGTGGGCGCCCACATGCAGCTGTTGGTAAACGTCGAAGCCCTGTTCGTCAGAGAAAGCCCGGAGCCCCAATATCTGTGCTGCTGTAGGTGCACTGAAAATGGCCTCTGAGGAGTAGCAAGAGCTTGAGTGTCTGGCAGTTTTGGTGTGGGTGCAGTGGTCCGACGTTCGTGATTTTTTGGGTTTCTTTTCATTGAGAGCCCTGGTGCAGCTGGTGATAAACGTCGAAGCCCTGTTCGTCAGGGAAAGCCCGGAGCCCAAATGTCTGTGGTGCTGTAGGTGGACTGCCAATGGCCGCTGAGGAGCAGCAAGAGCTTGAGTGGCTGGCCCTTTTGGTGTGGGAGCAATGGTCCGACGTTCGTGATTTTTCAGGTTTTTTTCAGGGGGCGCCCCAGTGCAGCTGGTGGTAAACGTCGAAGCCCTGCTCCTCAGGGAAAGCCCGGAGCCCCAATGTCTGTGGTGCTGTAGGTGCGCTGCCAATTGCCGCTGAGGAGCAGCAAGAGCTTGAGTGGCTGGCCCTTTTGGTGTGGGAGCAATCGTCCGACGTTCGTGATTTTTCGGGGTTTTTTTTCAGTGAGCGCCCTGGTGCAGCTGGTGGTAAACGTCGAAGCCCTGTTCGTCAGGGAAAGACTGGAGCCCCAATGTCTGTGCTGCTGTAGGTGCACTGCCAATGGCCGCAGAGGAGCAGCAAGAGCTTGAGTGGCTGGCACTTTTGGTGTGGAAGAAATAGTCCGACGTTCGTGATTTTTCTGGGTTATTTTTCAGGGAGCGCCCACGTGCAGCTGGTGGTAAATGTCGAAGCCCTGTTCGTCAGGGAAAGCCCGGAGCCCCAATGTCTGTGGTGCTGTAGGTGGACTTCCAATGGCCGCTGAGGAGCAGCAAGAGCTTGAGTGGCTGGCACTTTTGGTGTGGGAGCAATGGTCCGACGTTTGTGATATTTCGGTGTTTTTTTTAGGGGACGCCCACGTGCAGCTGGTGGTAAACGTGGAAGCCCTGTTCGTCAGGGAAAGCCCGGAGCCCCAATGTCTGTGCTGCTGTAGGTGCACTGCCAATGACCGCTGAGGAGCAGCAAGAGCTTGAGTGGCTGGCCCTTTTTGTGTGGGAGCAATCGTCTGACGTTCGTGATTTTTTGTGGTTTTTTTTCAGTGAGCGCCCACGTGCAGCTGGTGGTAAACGTCTAAGCCCTGTTCGTCAGGGAAAGCCCGGAGCCCCAATGCCTGTGCTGCTGTAGGTGCGCTGCCAGTGGCCGCTGAGGAGCAGCAAGAGCTTGAGTGGCTGGCATTTTTGGCGTGGAGCAATCGTCCGACGTTCGTGATTTTTCGGTTTTATTTTCAGGGGGCGCCTATGTGCAGCTGGTGGTAAAAGTAGAAGCCCTGTTCGTCAGTGAAAGCCCGGAGCCCCAATATTTGTGCTGCTGTAGGTGCACTGCCAATGGCCGCTGAGGAGCAGCAAGAGCTTGAGTGGCTGGCACTTTTGGTGTGGGAGCAATGGTCCGACGTTCGTTATTTTTCAGGTTTTTTTCAGGGGGCGCCTACGTGCAGCTGGTGATAAACGTCGAAGCCCTGTTTATCAGGGAAAGCCCAGAGCCCCGATGTCTGTGCTGCTGTAGGTGCACTGCCAATGGCTGCTGAAGAGCAGCAAGAGCTTGAGTGGCTGGCACTTTTGGTGTGGGAGCAATCGTCCGACGTTCGTGATTTTTCGGGGTTTCTTTTCAGGGGGCGCCCAGGTGCAGCTAGTGGTAATCGTCGAAGCCCTGTTCGTCAGGGATAGCCCGGAGCCCCAGTGTCTGTGGTGCTGTAGGTGGAGAGCCAATGGCCGCTAAGGAGCAGCAAGAGCTTGAGTGGCTGGCACTTTTGGTGTGGGAGCAATCGTCCAATGTTCATGATTTTTCGGGGTTTTTTTCAGTGGGTGCCCACGTGTAGCTGGTGTAAACATTTAAGCCCTGTTCGTCAGAGAAAGCCAGGAGCCCCAATGTCTGTGCTGCTGTAGGTGCGCTGCCAATGGCCGCTGAGGAGCAGCAAGGGTTTGAGTGGCTGGCCCTTTTGGTGTGGGAGCAATCGTCCGACGTTCGTGATTTTTCGGGGTTTTTTTTCAGGGAGCGCCCACGTGCAGCTGGTGGTAAATGTCGAAGCCCTGTTCGTCAGGGAAAGACTGGAGCCCCAGTGTCTCTGGTGCGGTAGGTGCACTGCCAATGGCCGCTGAGGAGCAGCAAGAGCTTGAGTGGCTGGCACTTTTGGTGTGGGAGCAATCTTCCGACGTTCGTTATTTTTCGGGGATTTTTTTCAGGGGGCGCCCTGTTGCAACTGGTGGTAAATGTCAAAGCTCTGTTCGTCAGGGAAAGCCCGGAGCCCCAGTGTCTGTGGTGCTGTAGGTGCGCTGCCAGTGGCCGCTGAGGACCAGCAAGAGCTTGAGTGGCTGGCACTTTTGGTGTGGGAGCAATGGTCGGACGTTCGTGATTTTTCGATTATTTTTATCAGTGGGCACCCTGGTGCAGCTGGTGGTAAACGTCGAAGCCCTGTTCGTCAGAGAAAGCCCGGAGCCCCAATGTCTGTGCTGCTGTAGGTGCACTGAAAATGGCCTCTGAGGAGTAGCAAGAGCTTGAGTGTCTGGCAGTTTTGGTGTGGGTGCAGTGGTCCGACGTTCGTGATTTTTTGGGTTTCTTTTCATTGAGAGCCCTGGTGCAGCTGGTGGTAAACGTCGAAGCCCTGTTCGTCAGGGAAAGCCCGGAGCCCAAATGTCTGTGGTGCTGTAGGTGGACTGCCAATGGCCGCTGAGGAGCAGCAAGAGCTTGAGTGGCTGGCACTTTTGGTGTGGGATCAATGGTTCGACGTTCGTGATTTTTTGGGGTTTTTTTCAGTGGGTGCCCACGTGTAGCTGGTGGTAAACGTTTAAGCCCTGTTCGTGAGAGAAAGCCAGGAGCCCCAATGTCTGTACTGCTGTAGGTGCGCTGCCAATGGCCGCTGAGGAGCAGCAAGAGCTTGAGTGGCTGGCACTTTTGGTGTGGGTGCAATCATTCTATGTTCGTGATTTTTTAGGGTTTTTTTTCAGGGGGCTACCCGGTGCAGCAGGTGGTAAACGTCGAAGCCCTGTTCGTCAGGGAAAGCCCGAAGCCCCAATGTCTGTGCTGCTGTACTTACAATGCCAATGGCCGCTGAGGAGCAGCAAGAGCTTGAGTGGCTGGCACTTTTGGTGTGGGTGCAATCGTCCGACGTTCGTGATTTTTTGTTTTTTTTTCAGTGAGCGCCCACGTGCAGCTGGTGGTAAACATCGAAGCCCTGTTCATCAGGGAAAGCCCGGAGCCCCAATTTCTCTGGTGCGGTACATGGACTGCCAATGGCCGCTGAGGAGCAGCAAGAGCTTGAGTGGCTGGCACTTTTGGTGTGGGAGCAATCGTCCGACGTTCGTGATCTTTTGGGTTTTTTTCAAGTGGGCGCCCACATGCAGCTGTTGGTAAACGTCGAAGCCCTGTTCGTCAGGCAAAGCCCGGAGCCCCAATGTCTGTGGGGCTGTAGGTGCGCTGCCAATGGCCGCTGAGGAGCAGCAAGAGCTTGAGTGGCTGGCAGTTTTGGTGTGGGAGCAATCGTCCGACGTTCGTCATTTTTCAGGGTTTTTTTTCGGGGCGCCCTGGTGCAGCTGGTGGTAAACGTCGAAGCCCTGTTCGTCAGGGAAAGCCCAGAGCCCCAATGTCTGTGCTGCTGTAGGTGCACTGCCAATGACCGCTGAGGAGCAGCAAGAGCTTGAGTGACTGGCTCTTTTGGTGTGGGAGCACTGGTCCGACGTTCGTGATTTTTCGGGGTTTTTTATCAGGGGCGGTCCACCTGCAGCTGGTGGTAAACGTCGAAGCCCTGTTCGTCAGGGAAAGCCCGGAGCCCCAATGTCTGTGCTGCTGTAGGTGCGCTGCCAATGGCCGCTGAGGAGCAGCAAGAGCTTGAGTGGCTGGCACTTTTGGTGTGGGAGCAATCGTCCAACGTTCGTATTTTTTGGGGTTTTTTTCAGGGGGCGGCCCGGTGCAGCTGGTGGTAAACTTTGAAGCCCTGTTCGTCAGGGAAATCCCGGAGCCCCAATGTCTGTGCTGCTGTACTTAAACTGCCAATGGCCGCTGAGGAGCAGCAAGAGCTTGAGTGGCTGGCACTTTTGGTGTGGGAGCAATCGTCCGACGTTCGTGATTCTTCGGGGTTTTTATTAAGGGAGCGCCTACGTGTAGCTGGTGGTAAACATCGAAGCCCTGTTCATCAGGAATAGCCTGGTCCCCAATGTCTGTGGTGCTGTAGGTGCACTGCCAATGGCCGCTGAGGAGCAGCAAGAGCTTGAGTGGCTGGCACTTTTGGTGTGGGAGAAATAGTCCGACGTTCGTGATTTTTCTGGTTTTTATTTCAGGGGGCGCCCAGGTGCAGCTGGTGGTAAACGTCGAAGCCCTGTTCATCAGGGAAAGCCCTGAGCCCCAATGTCACTGGTGCCGTAGGTGGACTGCCAATGGCCGCTGAGGACCAGCAAGAGCTTGAGTGGCTGGCACTTTTGGTGTGGGAGCAATGGTCCGACGTCCGTGATTCTTCGGGTTTTTTTTTCAGTGGGCACCCTGGTGCAGCTGGTGGTAAACGTCGAAGCCCTGTTCGTCAGGGAAAGCCCGGAGCCCCAATGTCTGTGGTGTTATAGGTGCGCTGCCAATGTCCGCTGAGGAGCAGCAAGAGCTTGAGTGGCTGGCCCTTTTGGTGTGGGAGCAATCTTCCGACGTTGGTGATTTTTTTGGTTTATTTTTCAGGGAGCGCTCACATGTAGCAGGTGGTAAATGTAGAAGCCCTGTTCGTCAGGGAAAGCCCGGAGCCCCAGTGTCTGTGCTGCTGTAGGTGCACTGCCAATGGCCGCTGAGGAGCAGCAAGAGCTTGAGTGGCTGGCACTTTTGGTGTGGGAGTAATAGTCCGACGTTCGTGATTTTTCGGGGTTTTTTTTCAGTGGGAGCCCACGTGCAGCTGGTGGTAAACGTCGAAGCCCTGTTCGTCAGGGAAAGCCTGGAGCCCCAATGTCTGTGCTGCTGTAGGTGCGCTGCCAATGGCCGCTGAGGAGCAGCAAGAGCTTGAGTGGCTGGCACTTTTGGTGTGGGAGCAATCTTCCGAAGTTTGTGATTTTTTTGGGTTATTTTTCAGGGAGCGCTCACATGCAGCTGGTGGTAAATGTAGAAGCCCTGTTCGTCAGGGAAAGACCGGAGCCTCAATGTCTCTGGTGCGGTACGTGGACTGCCAATGGCCGCTGAGGAGCAGCAAGAGCTTGAGTGGCTGGCACTTTTGGTGTGGGAGCAATCGTCCGACGTTCTTGATTTTACGGGGTTTTTTTCAGGGAGCACCCAAGTGCAGCTGGTGGTAAACGTCTAAGCCCTGTTCGTCAGGGAAAGCCCGGAGCCCCAATGTCTGTGCTGCTGTAGGTGCACTGCAAATGACCGCAGAGGAGCAGCAAGAGCTTGAGTGGCTGACAATTTTGGTGTGGGAGCAATCGTCCGACGTTCGTGATTTTTCGGGGTTTTTTTTTCAGTGAGCGCCCTGGTGCAGCTGGTGTTATACGTCGAAGCCCTGTTCGTCAGGGAAAGCCCAGAGCCCCAATGTCTGTGGTGCTGTAGGTGCGCTGCCAATGGCCGCTGAGGAGCAGCAAGAGCTTGAGTGGCTGGCACTTTTGGTGTGGGTGCAATCATTCTATGTTCGTGATTTTTTAGGGTTTTTTTTCAGGGGGCTACCCGGTGCAGCAGGTGGTAAACGTCGAAGCCCTGTTCGTCAGGGAAAGCCCGAAGCCCCAATGTCTGTGCTGCTGTACTTACAATGCCAATGGCCGCTGAGGAGCAGCAAGAGCTTGAGTGGCTGGCACTTTTGGTGTGGGTGCAATCGTCCGACGTTCGTGATTTTTTGTTTTTTTTTTCAGTGAGCGCCCACGTGCAGCTGGTGGTAAACATCGAAGCCCTGTTCATCAGGGAAAGCCCGGAGCCCCAATTTCTCTGGTGCGGTACATGGACTGCCAATGGCCGCTGAGGAGCAGCAAGAGCTTGAGTGGCTGGCACTTTTGGTGTGGGAGCAATCGTCCGACGTTCGTGATCTTTTGGGTTTTTTTCAAGTGGGCGCCCACATGCAGCTGTTGGTAAACGTCGAAGCCCTGTTCGTCAGGCAAAGCCCGGAGCCCCAATGTCTGTGGGGCTGTAGGTGCGCTGCCAATGGCCGCTGAGGAGCAGCAAGAGCTTGAGTGGCTGGCACTTTTGTTGTGGGAGCAATCGTCCGACGTTCGTCATTTTTCAGGGCTTTTTTTCGGGGGCGCCCTGGTGCAGCTGGTGGTAAACGTCGAAGCCCTGTTCGTCAGGGAAAGCCCAGAGCCCCAATGTCTGTGCTGCTGTAGGTGCACTGCCAATGACCGCTGAGGAGCAGCAAGAGCTTGAGTGACTGGCTCTTTTGGTGTGGGAGCAATGGTCCGACGTTCGTGATTTTTCGGGGTTTTTTATCAGGGGCGGTCCACCTGCAGCTGGTGGTAAACGTCGAAGCCCTGTTCGTCAGGGAAAGCCCGGAGCCCCAATGTCTGTGCTGCTGTAGGTGCGCTGCCAATGTCCGCTGAGGAGCAGCAAGAGCTTGAGTGGCTGGCACTTTTGGTGTGGAAGCAATCTTCCGACGGTGATTTTTCGGGGTTTTTTTTCAGGGGGCGCCCACGTGCAGCTGGTGGTAAACGTCGAAGCCCTGTTCGTCAGGGAAAGCCTGGAGCCCCAATGTCTGTGCTGCTGTAGGTGTGCTGCCAATGGCCGCTGAGGAGCAGCAAGAGCTTGAGTGGCTGGCACTTTTGGTGTGGGAGCAATCTTCCGACGTTGGTGATTTTTTTGGTTTATTTTTCAGGGAGCGCTCACATGTAGCAGGTGGTAAATGTAGAAGCCCTGTTCGTCAGGGAAAGCCCGGAGCCCCAGTGTCTGTGCTGCTGTAGGTGCACTGCCAATGGCCGCTGAGGAGCAGCAAGAGCTTGAGTGGCTGGCACTTTTGGTGTGGGAGTAATAGTCCGACGTTCGTGATTTTTCGGGGTTTTTTTCAGTGGGAGCCCACGTGCAGCTGGTGGTAAACGTCGAAGCCCTGTTCGTCAGGGAAAGCCTGGAACCCCAATGTCTGTGCTGCTGTAGGTGCGCTGCCAATGGCCGCTGAGGAGCAGCAAGAGCTTGAGTGGCTGGCACTTTTGGTGTGGGAGCAATCTTCCGAAGTTTGTGATTTTTTTGGGTTATTTTTCAGGGAGCGCTCACATGCAGCTGGTGGTAAATGTAGAAGCCCTGTTCGTCAGGGAAAGACCGGAGCCTCAATGTCTCTGGTGCGGTACGTGGACTGCCAATGGCCGCTGAGGAGCAGCAAGAGCTTGAGTGGCTGGCACTTTTGGTGTGGGAGCAATCGTCCGACGTTCTTGATTTTACGGGGTTTTTTTCAGGGAGCACCCAAGTGCAGCTGGTGGTAAACGTCTAAGCCCTGTTCGTCAGGGAAAGCCCGGAGCCCCAATGTCTGTGCTGCTGTAGGTGCACTGCAAATGACCGCAGAGGAGCAGCAAGAGCTTGAGTGGCTGACAATTTTGGTGTGGGAGCAATCGTCCGACGTTCGTGATTTTTCGGGGTTTTTTTTTCAGTGAGCGCCCTGGTGCAGCTGGTGTTATACGTCGAAGCCCTGTTCGTCAGGGAAAGCCCAGAGCCCCAATGTCTGTGGTGCTGTAGGTGCGCTGCCAATGGCCGCTGAGGAGCAGCAAGAGCTTGAGTGGCTGGCACTTTTGGTGTGGGAGCAATCTTCCGACGTTCGTTATTTTTCGGGGATTTTTTTCAGGGGGCGCCCTGTTGCAGCTGGTTGTAAATGTCAAAGCTCTGTTCGTCAGGGAAAGCCCGGAGCCCCAATGTCTGTGGTGCTGTAGGTGCGCTGCCAATGGCCGCTGAGGAGCAGCAAGAGCTTGAGTGGCTGGCACTTTTGGTGTGGGAGCAATGGTCCGACGTTCGTGATTTTTCGAGTTTTTTTTTCAGTGGGCACCCTGGTGCAGATGGTGGTAAACGTCGAAGCCCTGTTCGTCAGAGAAAGCCCGGAGCCCCAATGTCTGTGCTGCTGTAGGTGCACTGAAAATGGCCTCTGAGGAGTAGCAAGAGCTTGAGTGTCTGGCACTTTTGGTGTGGGTGCAGTGGTCCGACGTTCGTGATTTTTTGGGTTTCTTTTCAATGAGAGCCCTGGTGCAGCTGGTGGTAAACGTCGAAGCCCTGTTCGTCAGGGAAAGCCCGGAGCCCCAATATCTGTGCTGCTGTAGGTGCACTGCTAATGGCCGCTGAGGAGCAGCAAGGGTTTGAGTGGCTGGTACTTTTGGTGTGGGGATAATCGTCCGACATTCGTGATTTTTTGGGGTTCATTTTCAAGGGGCGCCCACGTGCAGCTGGTGGTAAACTTCGAAGCCCTGTTCGTCAGGGAAAGCCCGGAGCCCCAATTTCTCTGGTGCGGTACATGGACTGCCAATGGCTGCTGAGTAGCAGCAAGAGCTTGAGTGGCTGGCACTTCTGGTGTGGGAGCAATCGTCCGACGTTAGTAATTTTTTGTGGTTTTTTTTTCAGTGAGAGCCCACGTGGATCTGGTGGTAAACGTCTAAGCCCTGTTCGTCAGAGAAATCCCGGAGACCCAATGTCTGTGCTGCTGTAGGTGCACTTCCAATGACCGCTGAGGAGCAGCAAGAGCTTGAGTGGCTGGCCCTTTTGGTGTGGGATCAATGGTTCTACGTTCGTGATTTTTCGGGGTTTTATTCAGTGGGTGCCCACGTGCAGCTGGTGGTATACGTCGAAACCCTGTTCGTCAGAGAAAGCCAGGAGCCCCAATGTCTCTGGTGCGGTAGGTGGACTGCCAGTGGCCGCTGAGGAGCAGCCAGAGCTTGAGTGGCTGTCACTTTTGGTGTGGGAGCAATCGTCCGATGTTCGTGATTTTTGGGTTTTTTATCAGGGAGCGATCAAGTGCAGCTGGTGGTAAACGTCTAAGCCCTGCTCCTCAGGGAAAGGCCGGAGCCCCAATGTCTGTGCTGCTGTAGGTGCACTGCCAATGGCCGCTGAGGAGCAGCAAGAGCTTGAGTGGCTGGCACTTTCGGTGTGGGAGCAATGGTCCGACGTTCGTGATTTTTCGAGTTTTTTTTCAGTGGGCACCCACATACAGCTGGTGGTAAACGTCGAAGCCCTGTTCGTCAGGGAAAGCCCGGAGCCCCAATGTCTGTGCTGCTGTAGGTGCGCTGCCAATGGCCGCTGAGGAGCAGCAAGAGCTTGAGTGGCTGGCACTATTGGTGTGGGAGCAATCGTCCGACGTTCGTGATTTTTCGGGGTTTTTTTTCAGTGAGCGCCCTGGTGCAGCTGGTGTTATACGTCGAAGCCCTGTTCGTCAGGGAAAGCCCAGAGCCCCAATGTCTGTGGTGCTGTAGGTGCGCTGCCAATGGCCGCTGAGGAGCAGCAAGAGCTTGAGTGGCTGGCACTTTTGGTGTGGAAGCAATCTTCCGACGTTCGTTATTTTTCGGGGATTTTTTTCAGGGGGCGCCCTGTTGCAGCTGGTTGTAAATGTCAAAGCTCTGTTCGTCAGGGAAAGCCCGGAGCCCCAATGTCTGTGGTGCTGTAGGTGCGCTGCCAATGGCTGCTGAGGAGCAGCAAGAGCTTGAGTGGCTGGCACTTTTGGTGTGGGAGCAATGGTCCGACGTTCGTGATTTTTCGAGTTTTTTTTTCAGTGGGCACCCTGGTGCAGATGGTGGTAAACGTCGAAGCCCTGTTCGTCAGAGAAAGCCCGGAGCCCCAGTGTCTGTGCTGCTGTAGGTGCACTGCAAATGACCGCTGAGGAGCAGCAAGAGCTTGAGTGGCTGGCACTTTTGGTGTGGGAGTAATAGTCCGACGTTCGTGATTTTTCGGGGTTTTTTTTCAGTGGGAGCCCACGTGCTGCTGGTGGTAAACGTCGAAGCCCTGTTCGTCAGGGAAAGCCTGGAGCCCCAATGTCTGTGCTGCTGTAGGTGCGCTTCCAATGGCACCCAAGGAGCAGCAAGAGCTTGAGTGGCTGGCACTTTTGGTGTGGGAGCAATGGTCCGACGTTCGTGATTTTTCAGGTTTTTTTCAGGGGACGCCCACGTGTAGCTTGTGGTAAACGTCTAAGCCCTGCTCCTCAGGGAAAGGCCAGAGCCCCAATGTCTGTGCTGCTGTAGGTGCGCTGCCAATGGCCGCTGAGGAGCAGCAAGAGCTTGAGTGGCTGGCACTTTTGGTGTGGGAGCAATCTTCCGATGTTGGTGATTTTTTTGGGTTATTTTTCAGGGAGCGCTCACATGCAGCTGGTGGTAAATGTAGAAGCTCTGTTCGTCAGGGAAAGACCGGAGCCTCAATGTCTCTGGTGCGGTACGTGGACTGCCAATGGCCGCTGAGGAGCAGCAAGAGCTTGAGTGGCTGGCACTTTTGGTGTGGGAGCAATCGTCCGACGTTCTTGATTTTACGGGGTTTTTTTCAGGGAGCACCCAAGTGCAGCTGGTGGTAAACGTCTAAGCCCTGTTCGTCAGGGAAAGCCCGGAGCCCCAATGTCTGTGCTGCTGTAGGTGCACTGCAAATGACCGCTGAGGAGCAGCAAGAGCTTGAGTGGCTGACAATTTTGGTGTGGGAGCAATCGTCCGACGTTCGTGATTTTTCGGGGTTTTTTTTCAGTGAGCGCCCTGGTGCAGCTGATGTTATACGTCGAAGCCCTGTTCGTCAGGGAAAGCCCAGAGCCCCAATGTCTGTGGTGCTGTAGGTGCGCTGCCAATGGCCGCTGAGGAGCAGCAAGAGCTTGAGTGGCTGGCACTTTTGGTGTGGGAGCAATCTTCCGACGTTCGTTATTTTTCGGGGATTTTTTTCAGGGGGCGCCCTGTTGCAGCTGGTTGTAAATGTCAAAGCTCTGTTCGTCAGGGAAAGCCCGGAGCCCCAGTGTCTGTGCTGCTGTAGGTGCGCTGCCAATGGCCGCTGAGGAGCAGCAAGAGCTTGAGTGGCTGGCACTTTTGGTGTGGGAGCAATGGTCCGACGTTCGTGATTTTTCGAGTATTTTTTTCAGTGGGCACCCTGGTGCAGCTGGTGGTAAACGTCGAAGCCCTGTTCGTCAGAGAAAGCCCGGAGCCCCAATGTCTGTGGTGCTGTAGGTGGACTTCCAATGGCCGCTGAGGAGCAGCAAGAGCTTGAGTGGCTGGCACTTTTGGTGTGGGATCAATGGTTCGACGTCCGTGATTCTTCGGGGTTTTTTTCAGTGGGTGCCCACGTGTAGCTGGTGGTAAACGTTTAAGCCCTGTTCGTGAGAGAAAGCCAGGACCCCCAATGTCTGTACTGCTGTAGGTGCGCTGCCAATGGCCGCTGAGGAGCAGCAATGGTTTGAGTGGCTGGCACTTTTGGTGTGGGTGCAATCATTCTACGTTCGTGATTTTTTAGGGTTTTTTTTCAGGGGGCTTCCCGGTGCAGCTGGTGGTAAACGTCGAAGCCCTGTTCGTCAGGGAAAGCCCGAAGCCCCAATGTCTGTGCTGCTGTAGGTGCGCTGCCAATGGCCGCCCAGGAGCAGCAAGAGATTGAGTGGCTGGCACTTTTGGTGTGGGAGCAATCTTCCGACGTTCGTTATTTTTCGGGGATTTTTTTCAGGGGGCGCCCTGTTGCAGCTGGTTGTCAATGTCAAAGCTCTGTTCGTCAGGGAAAGCCCGGAGCCCCAATGTCTCTGGTGCGGTAGGTGGACTGCCAATGTCCGCTGAGGAGCAGCAAGAGCTTGAGTGGCTGGCACTTGTGGTGTGGGAGCAATCGTCCGACGTTCGTGATTTTTTGGGTTTTTTTCGGGAAGCGCCCAGGTGCAGCTGGTGGTAAACGTGGAAGCCCTGTTCGTCAGGGAAACCCCAGAGCCCGAGTGTCTGTGCTGCTGTAGGTGCGCTGCCAATGGCCGCTGAGGAGCAGCAAGAGCTTGAGTGTCTAGCACTTTTGGTGTGGCAGCAATCTTCCGACGTTGGTGATTTTTCGGGGTTTTTTTTTTCAGTGAGCGCCCACGTGCAGCTGGCGGTAAACGTTGAAGCCCTGTTCGTCAGGGAAAGTCGGAGCTCCAATGTCTCTGGTGCGGTAGGTGGACTGCCAATGTCCGCTGAGGAGCAGCAAGAGCTTGAGTGGCTGGCACTTTTGGTGTGGGAGCAATCGTCCGACGTTCGTGATTTTTCGGGGTTTTTTTCAGGGAGCACCCACGTGCAGCTGGTGGTAAACGTCAAAGCCCTGTTCGTCAGGGAAAGCCCGGAGCCCCAGTGTCTGTGCTGCTGTAGGTGCACTGCAAATGACCGCTGAGGAGCAGCAAGAGCTTGAGTGGCTGACAATTTTGGTGTGGGAGCAATCGTCCGACGTTCGTGATTTTTCGGGGTTTTTTTTCAGTGAGCGCCCTGGTGCAGCTGGTGTTATACGTCGAAGCCCTGTTCGTCAGGGAAAGCCGAGAGCCCCAATGTCTGTGGTGCTGTAGGTGCGCTGCCAATGGCCGCTGAGGAGCAGCAAGAGCTTGAGTGGCTGGCACTTTTGGTGTGGGAGCAATCTTCCGACGTTCGTTATTTTTCGGGGATTTTTTTCAGGGGGCGCCCTGTTGCAGCTGGTTGTAAATGTCAAAGCTCTGTTCGTCAGGGAAAGCCCGGAGCCCCAGTGTCTGTGCTGCTGTAGGTGCGCTGCCAATGGCCGCTGAGGAGCAGCAAGAGCTTGAGTGGCTGGCACTTTTGGTGTGGGAGCAATGGTCCGACGTTCGTGATTTTTCGAGTTTTTTTTTCAGTGGGCACCCTGGTGCAGCTGGTGGTAAACGTCGAAGCCCTGTTCGTCAGAGAAAGCCCGGAGCCCCAATGTCTGTGGTGCTGTAGGTGGACTTCCAATGGCCGCTGAGGAGCAGCAAGAGCTTGAGTGGCTGGCACTTTTGGTGTGGGAGCAATGGTTCGACGTCCGTGATTCTTCGGGGTTTTTTTCAGTGGGTGCCCACGTGTAGCTGGTGGTAAACGTTTAAGCCCTGTTCGTGAGAGAAAGCCAGGACCCCCAATGTCTGTACTGCTGTAGGTGCGCTGCCAATGGCCGCTGAGGAGCAGCAATGGTTTGAGTGGCTGGCACTTTTGGTGTGGGTGCAATCATTCTACGTTCGTGATTTTTTAGGGTTTTTTTTCAGGGGGCTTCCCGGTGCAGCTGGTGGTAAACGTCGAAGCCCTGTTCGTCAGGGAAAGCCCGAAGCCCCAATGTCTGTGGTGCTGTAGGTGCGCTGCCAATGGCCGCCCAGGAGCAGCAAGAGATTGAGTGGCTGGCACTTTTGGTGTGGGAGCAATCTTCCGACGTTCGTTATTTTTCGGGGATTTTTTTCAGGGGGCGCCCTGTTGCAGCTGGTTGTAAATGTCAAAGCTCTGTTCGTCAGGGAAAGCCCGGAGCCCCAATGTCTCTGGTGCGGTAGGTGGACTGCCAATGTCCGCTGAGGAGCAGCAAGAGCTTGAGTGGCTGGCACTTGTGGTGTGGGAGCAATCGTCCGACGTTCGTGATTTTTTGGGTTTTTTTTCGGGAAGCGCCCAGGTGCAGCTGGTGGTAAACGTGGAAGCCCTGTTCGTCAGGGAAACCCCAGAGCCCGAGTGTCTGTGCTGCTGTAGGTGCGCTGCCAATGGCCGCTGAGGAGCAGCAAGAGCTTGCGTGGCTGGCAGTTTTGGTGTGGCAGCAATCTTCCGACGTTGGTGATTTTTCGGGGTTTTTTTCAGTGAGCGCCCACGTGCAGCTGGCGGTAAACGTTGAAGCCCTGTTCGTCAGGGAAAGTCGGAGCTCCAATGTCTCTGGTGCGGTAGGTGGACTGCCAATGTCCGCTGAGGAGCAGCAAGAGCTTGAGTGGCTGGCACTTTTGGTGTGGGAGCAATCGTCCGACGTTCGTGATTTTTCGGGGTTTTTTTCAGGGAGCACCCACGTGCAGCTGGTGGTAAACGTCAAAGCCCTGTTCGTCAGGGAAAGCCCGGAGCCCCAGTGTCTGTGCTGCTGTAGGTGCACTGCAAATGACCGCTGAGGAGCAGCAAGAGCTTGAGTGGCTGACAATTTTGGTGTGGGAGTAATGGTCCGACGTTCGTGATTTTTCGGGGTTTTTTTTCAGTGAGCGCCCTGGTGCAGCTAGTGGTATACGTCGAAGCCCTGTTCGTCAGGGAAAGCCCAGAGCCCCAATGTCTGTGGTGCTGTAGGTGCGCTGCCAATGGCCGCTGAGGAGCAGCAAGAGCTTGAGTGGCTGGCACTTTTGGTGTGGGAGGAATGGTCCGACGTTCGTGATTTTTCGAGTTTTTTTTTCAGGGGGCACCCTGGTGCAGATGGTGGTAAACGTCGAAGCCCTGCTCGTCAGAGAAAGCCCGGAGGCCCAATGTCTGTGCTGCTGTAGGTGCACTGAAAATGGCCTCTGAGGAGTAGCAAGAGCTTGAGTGTCTGGCACTTTTGGTGTGGGTGCAGTGGTCCGACGTTCGTGATTTTTTGGGTTTCTTTTCATTGAGAGCCCTGGTGCAGCTGGTGGTAAACGTCGAAGCCCTGTTCGTCAGGGAAAGCCCGGAGCACAAATGTCTGTGGTGCTGTAGGTGCACTGCCAATGGCCGCTGAGGAGCAGCAAGAGCTTGAGTGTCTGGCACTTTTGGTGTGGGTGCAGTGGTCCGACGTTCGTGATTTTTTGGGTTTCTTTTCATTGAGAGCCCTGGTGCAGCTGGTGGTAAACGTCGAAGCCCTGTTCGTGAGAGAAAGCCAGGAGCCCCAATGTCTGTACTGCTGTAGGTGCGCTGCCAATGGCCGCTGAGGAGCAGCAAGGGTTTGAGTGGCTGGCACTTTTGGTGTGGGTGCAATCATTCTACGTTCGTGATTTTTTAGGGTTTTTTTTCAGGGGGCTTCCCTGTGCAGCTGGTGGTAAACGTCGAAGCCCTGTTCGTCAGGGAAAGCCCGAAGCCCCAATGTCTGTGCTGCTGTAGGTGCACTGCCAATGGCCGCCCAGGAGCAGCAAGAGATTGAGTGGCTGGCACTTTTGGTGTGGAGCAATCGTCCGACGTACTGGATTTTTCGGTTTTTTTTTCAGTGGGCACCCACGTGCAGCTGGTGGTAAACCTCGAAGCCCTGTTCGTCAGGGAAAGCCCGGAGCCCCAATGTCTGTGCTGCTGTAGATGCGCTGCCAATGGCCGCTGAGGACCAGCAACAGCTTGAGTGGCTGGCACTTTTGGTGTGCGAGCAAGGGTCCGACGTTCGTTATTTTTCGAGTTTTTTTTTTGGGGGCGACCACGTGCAGCTGGTGGTAAACGTTGAAGCCCTGTTCGTCAGGGAAAGCCCGGAGCCCCAATGTCTGTGGTGCTGTAGGTGCGCTGCCAATGGCCGCTGAGGAGCAGCAAGAGCTTGAGTGTCTGGCACTTTTGGTGTGGGAGCAATCGTCCAACGTTCGTGACATTTCGGGGTTTTTTACAGTGGGCGCCCACATGCAGCTGATGGTAAACTTCGAAGCCCTGTTCGTCAGGGAAAGCCCGGAGCCCCAATGTCTCTGGTGCGGTAGGTGGACTGCCAATGGCCGCTGAGGAGCAGCAAGAGCTTGAGTGGCTGGCACTTTTGGTGTTGGAGCAATCGTCCGACGTTCGTGATTTTTTGGGTTTTTTTTTGGGAAGCGCCCAGGTGCAGCTGGTGGTAAACGTGGAAGCCCTGTTCGTCAGGGAAACCCCAGAGCCCCAGTGTCTGTGCTGCTGTAGGTGCGCTGCCAATGGCCGCTGAGGAGCAGCAAGAGCTTGAGTGGCTGGCACTTTTGGTGTGGGAGTAATCGTCCGACGTTCGTTATTTTTCGGGGTTATTTTCAGGGGACGCTCAGGTGCAGCTGGTGGTAAACGTGGAAGCCCTGTTCGTCAGGGAAACCCCAGAGCCCCAGTGTCTGTGCTGCTGTAGGTGCGCTGCCAATGGCCACTGAGGAGCAGCAAGAGCTTGAGTGGCTGGCACTTTTGGTGTGGCAGCAATCTTCCGACGTTGCTGATTTTTCAGGGTTTTTTTTCAGGGTGCGCCCACGTGCAGCTGGCGGTAAACGTTGAAGACCTGTAAGTCAGGGAAAGGCCGGAGCCCCAGTGTCTGTGCTGCTGTAGGTGCGCTGCCAATGGCCGCTGAGGAGCAGCAAGAGCTTGAGTGGCTGGCACTTTTGGTGTGGGAGCAATCGTCCGACGTTCATGATATTTCGGGGTTTTTTTTCAGTGGTCGACCACATGCAGCTGATGGTAAACGTCGAAGCCCTGTTCGTCAGGGAAAGCCCGGGGCCCCAATGTCTGTGCTGCTGTAGGTGCGCTGCCAATGGCCGCTGAGGAGCAGCAAGAGCTTGAGTGGCTGGCAATTTTGGTGTGGGAGCAATGGTCCGACGTTCGTGATTTTTCGGGGTTTTTTTTCAGTGGGCGCCCACATGCAGCTGGTGGTAAACGTCTAAGCCCTGTTCGTCAGGGAAAGCCCGGAGCCCCAGTGTGTGTGCTGCTGTAGGTGCACTGCCAATGGCCGCTGAGGAGCAGCAAGAGCTTGAGTGGCTGGCACTTTTGGTGTGGGAGCAATGGTTCGACGTTCGTGATATTTCGGGGATTTTTTAGGGTGCACCTACGTGCAGCTGGTGGTAAACGTCGAAGCCCTGTTTGTCAGGGAAAGCCCGGAGCCCCAATGTCTGTGCTGCTGTAGGTGCACTGCCAATGGCCGCTGAGGAGCAGCAAGAGCTTGAGTGGCTGGCACTTCTGGTGTGGGAGCAATCGTCCGACGTTCGTGATTTTTTGGGGTTTTTTTTTCAGTGAGCGCCCTGGTGCAGCTGGTGGTAAACGTTGAAGCCCTGCTCCTCAGGGAAAGCCGGGAGCCCCAATGTCTGTGCTGCGGTAGGTGCGCTGCCAATGGCCGCTGAGGAGCAGCAAGAGCTTGAGTGGCTGGCACTTTTGGTGTGGGAGCAATCGTCCAACGTTCGTGATTTTTGGGGTTTTTTTTCAGGGAGCGATCAAGTGCAGCTGGTGGTAAACGTCGAAACCCTGTTTGTCAGGGAAAGACCGGAGCCACAATACCTCTGGTGCGGTACGTGGACTGCCAATGGCCACTGAGGAGCAGCAAGAGCGTGAGTGGCTGGCACTTTTGGTGTGGGAGTAATGGTCCAACGTTCGTGATTTTTCACGGTTATTTTTAGGGGACGCCCAGGTGCAGCTGGTGGTAACTGTGGAAGCCCTGTTCGTCAGGGAAAGCACGGAGCCCCAATGTCTGTGCTGCTGTAGGTGCGCTGCCAATGGCCGCTGAGGAGCAGCAAGAGCTTGAGTGTCTGGCACTTTTGGTGTGGGAGCAATAGTCCAACGTTCGTGACATTTCGGGGTTTTTTTACAGTGGGCGCCCACATGCAGCTGATGGTAAACTTCGAAGCCCTGTTCGTCAGGGAAAGCCCGGAGCCCCAATGTCTCTGGTGCGGTTGGTGGACTGCCAATGGCCGCTGAGGAGCAGCAAGAGCTTGAGTGGCTGGCACTTGTGGTGTTGGAGCAATCGTCCGACGTTCGTGATTTTTTGGGTTTTTTTTTGGGAAGCGCCCAGGTGCAGCTGGTGGTAAACGTGGAAGCCCTGTTCGTCAGGGAAACCCCAGAGCCCCAGTGTCTGTGCTGCTGTAGGTGCGCTGCCAATGGCCGCTGAGGAGCAGCAAGAGCTTGCGTGGCTGGCAATTTTGGTGTGGCAGCAATCTTCCGACGATGGTGATTTTTCGGGGTTTTTTTCCAGTGAGCGCCCACGTGCAGCTGGCGGTAAACGTTGAAGCCCTGTTCGTCAGGGAAAGTCGGAGCCCCAATGTCTCTGGTGCGGTAGGTGGACTGCCAATGTCCGCTGAGGAGCAGCAAGAGCTTGAGTGGCTGGCACTTTTGGTGTGGGAGTAATCGTCCGACGTTCGTTATTTTTCGGGGTTATTTTCAGGGGACGCTCAGGTGCAGCTGGTGGTAAACGTGGAAGCCCTGTTCGTCAGGGAAACCCCAGAGCCCCAGTGTCTGTGCTGCTGTATGTGCGCTGCCAATGGCCACTGAGGAGCAGCAAGAGCTTGAGTGGCTGGCACTTTTGGTGTGGCAACAATCTTCCGACGTTGCTGATTTTTCAGGGTTTTTTTTCAGGGTGCGCCCACGTGCAGCTGGCGGTAAACGTTGAAGACCTGTAAGTCAGGGAAAGGCCGGAGCCCCAGTGTCTGTGCTGCTGTAGGTGCGCTGCCAATGGCCGCTGAGGAGCAGCAAGAGCTTGAGTGGCTGGCACTTTTGGTGTGGGAGCAATCGTCCGACGTTCATGATATTTCGGGGTTTTTTTTCAGTGGTCGACCACATGCAGCTGATGGTAAACTTCGAAGCCCTGTTCGTCAGGGAAAGCCCGGGGCCCCAATGTCTGTGCTGCTGTAGGTGCGCTGCCAATGGCCGCTGAGGAGCAGCAAGAGCTTGAGTGGCTGGCACTTTTGGTGTGGGAGCAATGGTCCGACGTTCGTGATTTTTCGGGGTTTTTTTCAGTGGGCGCCCACATGCAGCTGGTGGTAAACGTCTAAGCCCTGTTCGTCAGGGAAAGCCCGGAGCCCCAGTGTGTGTGCTGCTGTAGGTGCACTGCCAATGGCCGCTGAGGAGCAGCAAGAGCTTGAGTGGCTGGCACTTTTGGTGTGGGAGCAATCGTCCAACGTTCGTTATTTCTTGGGGTTTTTTTCAGGGGGCGCCCTGGTGCAGCTGGTGGTAAACGTCGAAGCCCAGTTTGTCAGGGAAAGCCCGGAGACCTAATCTCTGTGCTGCTGTAGGTTCGCTGCCAATGGCCGCTGAGGAGCAGCAAGAGCTTGAGTGGCTGGCACTTTTGGTGTGGGAGCAATGGTCCGACGTTCGTGATTTTTTGGGGTTTTTTTTCCGGGAGCGCACTGGTGCAGCTGGTGGTAAACGTCGAAGCCCTGTTCGTCAGGGAAAGCCCGGAGCCCCAATGTCTGTGGTGCTGTAGGTGCGCTGCCAATGGCCGCTGAGGAGCAGCAAGAGCTTGAGTGTCTGGCCCTTTTGGTGTTAGAGCAATGGTCCGACGTTCATGATCTTTCGGGGTTTTTTTTCAGGGGGCGCCCCAGTGTAGCTGGTGGTATACGTCGAAGCCCTGTTCGTCAGGGAAATCCCAGAGCCTCAATGTCTGTGCTGCTGTAGGTGCACTGCCAATGGCCGCTGAGGGGCAGCAAGAGCTTGAGTGGCTGGCCCTTTTGGTGCGGGAGCAATGGTCCGACGTTCGTGATTTTTCGAGTTTTTTTTTAAGGGGGCGCCCACGTGCAGCTGGTGGTAAACGTCGAAGCCCTGCTCCTCAGGGAAAGCCCGGAGCCTCAATGTCTGCGCTGCTGTACGTGCGCTACCAATGGCCGCTGAGGAGCAGCAAGAGCTTGAGTGTCTAGCACTTTTGGTGTGGGAGCAATCGTCCAACGTTCGTGATTTTTCGGATTTTTTTTCACTGGGCGCCCACGTGTAGCTGGTGGTAAACGTCGAAGCCCTGTTCGTCAGGGAAAGCCCGGAGCCCCAGTGTCTGTGCTGCTGTAGGTGCGCTGCCAATGGCCGCTGAGGAGCAGCAAGAGCTTGAGTGGCTGGCCCTTTTGGTGTGGGAGCAATCGTCCGACGTTCGTGATTTTTTGGGTTTTTTTCAGGGAGTGCCCAAGTGCAGCTGGTGGTTGTCATGGTTTTGTTAGTGAGGGGGGGCCTAAGGTGGTAGCTTCTGCAGGAAACTGCTAGAAGTCGCTCCCCTTTGTTCAGTGGACTCGGCCGGGCCTAGGGCGGACCTGCTGCTGGCCAAGGTCGAGCCGATTTGTAGCAGAATGTTCCGTGATAACGCCTCTGCGATAACGTATTTAGAAGGGGAAAACAGAAAAAAAAAAGAGAGAAGAGAAGATGTGAAGAAGCTGAGCGGGGGCGGAGGTGCAGAGGGGGAGGCGCAGGCCTCATGGGCCTTGCAGGCCTCACCCTCTGGCCTCTCTCCAGGCAGCCGACTGGGCCCGACTTGGTCCGGCCCGGCTGCAAGAAGTGGAAAGGAGATGAGAAGTGAATAAGATGTAAAAAGATCCTGAGAGACATCTACCACCCTGTTGTGAGTGAGGAACGGCTGCAGACGCCAAGGTCAGTTCAGAAAGGAGGGGGAGGAGTAATGCGGCTCCTAGCCAAGATTCCCCTGCAGCCTGTGGTGACGACCATGGTGGAGCAGGTTGTCCCCCTGCAGCCCATGGAGGTGCACGGAGGAGCAGAGATCCACTTGGAGCCCATGAAGGACCCCGTACCGGGGGAGGTGGATGCCTGAAGGCGGCTGTGGCCCGTGGAGGGCCCGCTGGGACAGCCGTTCTGGAGAGACTGCACTCTGTGGAAGAGATGACCCACGCCGGAGCAGTTCCACGAAGGACTGTGGCGTAGGGGTGGGACCCCATGATGGAGCAGGGGAGGAATGTGAGGAGTTCTTCCCCCGACCATGAAGCAGCGGCGTGAAACAACGTATGATGAACTGACTGCAACCCCCATTCCCTCTTCCCCCTGTGCCGCTCGGTGGGGGGAAGGTAGTAGAGATAAAGTTAAGCTTGGGAAGAGGGAGGGGTGGATGGAGGTTATCTTGTTCTCTGTCTCATTATCCTGCTGTTTGTAGTAATAAATGAATAGTTTTCCCCAAGTCGAGTCTGTTTTGACCGTGACGGTAACTTTAAGGATTTCTCCCCGTCCTTATCTCAAACCTCGAGCCGTTTTTCCTTATATTTTCTCTCCCTGTTCTTTCGGAGGGTGGGGGGAGTGAGAGAGAGACTGCGTAGTCCGGTCCTGATCAGGGCTGAACTAAGACAGTGGTAAAGGTCTAAGCCCTGTTCGTCAGGGAAAGCCCGGAGCCCCAATGTCTGTGCTGCTGCAGGTGCACTGCCAATGGCCGCTGAAGGGCAGCAAGAGCTTGAGTGTCTGGCCCTTTTGGTGTGGGAGCAATGGTCCGACGTTCGTGATTTTTCGAGTTTTTTTTTCAGGGGTCGCCCCCGTGCAGCCTGTGGTAAACGTAGAAGCCCTGCTCCTCAGGGAAAGCCCGGAGCCCCAATGTCTGTGCTGCTGTAGGTGCGCTGCCAATGGCCACTGAGGAGCAGCAAGAGCTTCAGTGGCTGGCACTTTTGGTGTGGGAGCAATCGTCCAACGTTCGTGATTATTTGGGGTTTTATTTCTGTGGGCGCCCACATGCAGCTGATGGTAAACATCGAAGCCCTGTTCGTCAGGGAAAGCCCAGAGCCCCAATGTCTCTGGTGCAGTAGTTGGACTGCCAATGGCTGCTGAGGAGCAGCAAGAGCTTGAGTGGCTGGCACTTTTGGTGTGGGAGCAATGGTTCGACGTTCGTGATATTTCGGGGATTTTTTAGGGTGCACCTACGTGCAGCTGGTGGTAAACGTCGAAGCCCTGTTCGTCAGGGAAAGCCCGGAGCCCCAATGTCTGTGCTGCTGTAGGTGCACTGCCAATGGCCGCTGAGGAGCAGCAAGAGCTTGAGTGGCTGGCACTTCTGGTGTGGGAGCAATCGTCCGACGTTCGTGATTTTTTGGGGTTTTTTTTTCAGTGAGCGCCCTGGTGCAGCTGGTGGTAAACGTTGAAGCCCTGCTCCTCAGGGAAAGCCCGGAGCCCCAATGTCTGTGCTGCGGTAGGTGCGCTGCCAATGGCCGCTGAGGAGCAGCAAGAGCTTGAGTGGCTGGCACTTTTGGTGTGGGAGCAATCGTCCAACGTTCGTGATTTTTTGGGGTTTTTTTTCAGGGAGCGATCAAGTGCAGCTGGTGGTAAACGTCGAAACCCTGTTTGTCAGGGAAAGACCGGAGCCACAATACCTCTGGTGCGGTACGTGGACTGCCAATGGCCACTGAGGAGCAGCAAGAGCTTGAGTGGCTGGCACTTTTGGTGTGGGAGTAATGGTCCAACGTTCGTGATTTTTCAGGGTTATTTTCAGGGGACGCCCAGGTGCAGCTGGTGGTAACTGTGGAAGCCCTGTTCGTCAGGGAAAGCACGGAGCCCCAATGTCTGTGCTGCTGTACGTCCGCTACCAATGGCCGCTGAGGAGCAGCAAGATCTTGAGTGTCTAGCACTTTTGGTGTGGGAGCAATGGTCCGACGTTCGTGATTTTTCGGGGTTTTTTTCAGGGGGCGCCCATGTGTAGATGGTGGTAACTGTGGAAGCCCTGTTCGTCAGGGAAAGCACGGAGCCCCAGTGTCTGTGCTGCTGTACGTCCGCTACCAATGGCCGCTGAGGAGCAGCAAGATCTTGAGTGTCTAGCACTTTTGGTGTGGGAGCAATGGTCCGACGTTCGTGATTTTTTGGGGTTTTTTTTCCGGGAGCGCACTGGTGCAGCTGGTGGTAAACGTCGAAGCCCTGTTCGTCAGGGAAAGCCCGGAGCCCCAATGTCTGTGGTGCTGTAGGTGCGCTGCCAATGGCCGCTGAGGAGCAGCAAGAGCTTGAGTGTCTGGCCCTTTTGGTGTTAGAGCAATGGTCCGACGTTCATGATCTTTCGGGGTTTTTTTTTCAGGGGGCGCCCCAGTGTAGCTGGTGGTATACGTCGAAGCCCTGTTCGTCAGGGAAATCCCAGAGCCTCAATGTCTGTGCTGCTGTAGGTGCACTGCCAATGGCCGCTGAGGGGCAGCAAGAGCTTGAGTGGCTGGCCCTTTTGGTGCGGGAGCAATGGTCCGACGTTCGTGATTTTTCGAGTTTTTTTTTTTAAGGGGGCGCCCACGTGCAGCTGGTGGTAAACGTCGAAGCCCTGCTCCTCAGGGAAAGCCCGGAGCCTCAATGTCTGCGCTGCTGTACGTGCGCTACCAATGGCCGCTGAGGAGCAGCAAGAGCTTGAGTGTCTAGCACTTTTGGTGTGGGAGCAATCGTCCAACGTTCGTGATTTTTCGGATTTTTTTTCACTGGGCGCCCACGTGTAGCTGGTGGTAAACGTCGAAGCCCTGTTCGTCAGGGAAAGCCCGGAGCCCCAGTGTCTGTGCTGCTGTAGGTGCGCTGCCAATGGCCGCTGAGGAGCAGCAAGAGCTTGAGTGGCTGACCCTTTTGGTGTGGGAGCAATCGTCCGACGTTCGTGATTTTTTGGGTTTTTTTCAGGGAGTGCCCAAGTGCAGCTGGTGGTTGTCATGGTTTTGTTAGTGAGGGGGGGCCTAAGGTGGTAGCTTCTGCAGGAAACTGCTAGAAGTCGCTCCCCTTTGTTCAGTGGACTCGGCCGGGCCTAGGGCGGACCTGCTGCTGGCCAAGGTCGAGCCGATTTGTAGCAGAATGTTCCGTGATAACGCCTCTGCGATAACGTATTTAGAAGGGGAAAACAGAAAAAAAAAAGAGAGAAGAGAAGATGTGAAGAAGCTGAGCGGGGGCGGAGGTGCAGAGGGGGAGGCGCAGGCCTCATGGGCCTTGCAGGCCTCACCCTCTGGCCTCTCTCCAGGCAGCCGACTGGGCCCGACTTGGTCCGGCCCGGCTGCAAGAAGTGGAAAGGAGATGAGAAGTGAATAAGATGTAAAAAGATCCTGAGAGACATCTACCACCCTGTTGTGAGTGAGGAACGGCTGCAGACGCCAAGGTCAGTTCAGAAAGGAGGGGAGGAGTAATGCGGCTCCTAGCCAAGATTCCCCTGCAGCCTGTGGTGACGACCATGGTGGAGCAGGTTGTCCCCCTGCAGCCCATGGAGGTGCACGGAGGAGCAGAGATCCACTTGGAGCCCATGAAGGACCCCGTACCGGGGGAGGTGGATGCCTGAAGGCGGCTGTGGCCCGTGGAGGGCCCGCTGGGACAGCCGTTCTGGAGAGACTGCACTCTGTGGAAGAGATGACCCACGCCGGAGCAGTTCCACGAAGGACTGTGGCGTAGGGGTGGGACCCCATGATGGAGCAGGGGAGGAATGTGAGGAGTTCTTCCCCCGACCATGAAGCAGCGGCGTGAAACAACGTATGATGAACTGACTGCAACCCCCATTCCCTCTTCCCCCTGTGCCGCTCGGTGGGGGGAAGGTAGTAGAGATAAAGTTAAGCTTGGGAAGAGGGAGGGGTGGATGGAGGTTATCTTGTTCTCTGTCTCATTATCCTGCTGTTTGTAGTAATAAATGAATAGTTTTCCCCAAGTCGAGTCTGTTTTGACCGTGACGGTAACTTTAAGGATTTCTCCCCGTCCTTATCTCAAACCTCGAGCCGTTTTTCCTTATATTTTCTCTCCCTGTTCTTTCGGAGGGTGGGGAGTGAGAGAGAGACTGCGTAGTCCGGTCCTGATCAGGGCTGAACTAAGACAGTGGTAAAGGTCTAAGCCCTGTTCGTCAGGGAAAGCCCGGAGCCCCAATGTCTGTGCTGCTGTAGGTGCACTGCCAATGGCCGCTGAGGAGCAGCAAGAGCTTGAGTGGCTGGCACTTTTGGTGTGGGAGCAATGGTCCGATGTTCGTGATTTTTCAAGTTTTTTTTCAGGGTGCGCCCTCGTGTAGCTGGTGGTAAACGTCGAAGCCCTGTTCGTCAGGGAAAGCCTGGAGCCCCAATGTCTGTGCTGCTGTAGGTGCGCTGCCAATGGCCACTGAGGGGCAGCAAGAGCTTGAGTGGCTGGCAATTTTGGTGTGGGAGCAATTGTCCACGTTCGTGATTTTTCGGGGTTTTTTTCAGGGAGCGCCCTGGTGCAGCTGGTGGTAAACGTCGAAGCCCTGTTCGTCAGGGAAAGCCCGGACCCCCAATGTCTGTGCTGCTATAGGTGCGCTGCCAATGACCGCTGAGGAGCAAAAGAGCTTGAGTGTCTGGCCCTTTTGGTGTGGGACCAATGGTCCGACGTTCGTGATTTATAGGGGTTTTTTTCAGTGGGTGCCCACGTGTAGACGGTGGTAAACGTCGAAGCCCTGTTCATCAGGGAAAGCCCGGAGCCCCAATGTCTCTGCTGCTATAGGTGCGCTGCCAATGGCCGCTGAGGAGCAGCAAGAGCTTGAGTGGCTGGCGCTTTTGGTGTGGGAGCAATGGTCCGACGTTCGTGATTTTTCGAGTTTTTTTTTCAGGCGGCACCCACGTGCAGCTGGTGATAAATGTCGAAGCCCTGTTCGTCAGCGAAAGCCCGGAGCTCCAATGTCTGTGCTGCTGTATGTGCGCTGCCAATGGCCGCTGAGGAGCAGCAAGAGCTTGAGTGGCTGGCACTTTTGGTATGGGAGCAATGGTCCGACGTTCGTCATTTTTTGGGTTTTTTTTTCCGGGAGCGCCCAGGTGCAGCTGGTGGTAAACGTCGAAGCCCTGTTGGTCAGGGAAAGCCCGGAGCCCCAATGTCTGTGGTGCTGTAGGTGGACTGCCAATGGCCGCTGAGGAGCAGCAAGGGTTTGAGTGGCTGGCACTTTTGGTGTGGGAGCAATGGTCTGACGTTTGTGATTTTTCGGGCTTATTTTTCAGGGGGCGACCACGTGCAGCTGGTGGTAAAGGTGGAAGCCCTGTTCGTCAAGGAAAGCCTGGAGGCCCAGTGTGTCTGGTCCGGTAGGTGGACTGCCAATGGCCGCTGAGGAGCAGCAAGAGCTTGAGTGGCTGGCAGTTTTGGTGTGGGAGCAATCTTCCGACATTCATGATTTTTGGGGGTTTTTTTTCAGGGGGCGACCACGTGCAGCTGGTGGTAAACCTCGAAGCCCTGTTCGTCAGGGAAAGCCCGGAGCCCCAATGTCTGTGGTGCTGTGGGTGCGCTGCCAATGGCCGCTGAGGAGCAGCAAGAGCTTGAGTGGCTGGCACTTTTGGTGTGGGAGCAATCTTCCGACATTCATGATTTTTGGGGGTTTTTTTTCAGGGGGCGACCACGTGCAGCTGGTGGTAAACCTCGAAGCCCTGTTCGTCAGGGAAAGGCAGGAGCCCCAATGTCTGTGGTGCTGTGGGTGCGCTGCCAATGGCCGCTGAGGAGCAGCAAGAGCTTGAGTGGCTGGCACTTTTGTTGTGGGAGCAGTGGTCCGACGTTTGTGATATTTCGGGGTTTTTTTTCAGGGGGGCCCATGTGCAGCTGGTGGTAAACTTCGAAGCCCTGTTCGTCAGGGAAAGCCCGGAGCCCCAATGTCTGTGCTGCTGTAGGTGCACTGCCAATGGCCGCTGAGGAGCAGCAAGAGCTTGAGTGGCTGGCACTTTTGGTGTGGGAGCAGTGGTCCGACGTTCGTGATTTTTCGGGGTTTTTTTTCAGTGGGCGCCCATGTGCATCTGGTTGTAAACATCGAAGCCCTGTTCGTCAGGGAAAGCCCGGAGCCACAATGTGTGTGCTGCTGTAGATGCGGTGCCAATGGCCGCTGAGGAGCAGCAAGAACTTGAGTGGCTGGCACTTTTGGTGTGGGAGCAATGGTCCGATGTTCGTGATTTTCGGGTTTTTTTTTTCAGAGGGCGCCCACGTGCACCTGGTGGTAAACGTCGAAGCCCTTTTCGTCAGAGAAAGCCCGGAGCCCCAATGTCTGTGCTGCTGTAGGTGCACTGCCAATGGCCGCTGAGGAGCAGCAAGAGCTTGAGTGTCTGGCCCTTTTGGTGTCGGAGCAATGGTCCGACGTTCGTGATTTTTCGGGGTTTTTTTTCATTCAGCGCGCTGTTGCAACTGGTGGTAAACATCGAAGCCCTGTTCGTCAGAGAAAGCCCGGAGCTCCAATATCTGTGGTGCTGCAGGTGCGCTGCCAATGGCCGCTGAGGAGCAGCAAGAACTTGCGTGGCTGGCACTTTTGGTGTGGGAGCAATCTTCCGACGTTCGTGATTTTTTGGGTTTTTTTTTCAGGGAGCGCCCACATGCAGCTCGTGGTAAACGTCGAAGCCCTATTCGTCAGGGAAAGCCCAGAGCCCCAGTGTCTGTGCTGCTGTAGGTGCGCTTCCAATGGCCGCTGAGGAGCAGCAAGAACTTGAGTGGCTGGCACTTTTGGTGTGAGAGCAATGGTCCGACGTTCGTTATTTTTCGGGGTTTTTTTTTCAGGGGGCGCCACCGTGCAGCTGGTGGTAAATGTCGAAGCCCTGTTCGTCAAGGAAAGCCCGGAGCCCCAATGTCTGTGGTGCTGTAGGTGCGCTGCCAATGGCCGCTGAGGAGCAGCAAGAGCTTGAGTGGCTGGCAATTTTGGTGTGGGAGCAATGGTCCGACGTTCGTGATTTTTCGGGGTGTTTTCAGTGGACGCCCACGTGTAGCTGGTGGTAAACGTCGAAGCCCTGTTCGTCAGGGAAAGCCCGGAGCCCCAATGTCTGTGGTGCTGTAGGTGCGCTGCGAATGGCCGCTGAGGAGCAGCAAGAACTTGAGTGGCTGGCACTTTTGGTGTGAGAGCAATGGTTCGACGTTCGTTATTTTTCGGGGTTTTTTTTCAGGGGCGCCACCGTGCAGCTGGTGGTAAATGTCAAAGCCCTGTTCGTCAGAGAAAGCCCGGAGCCGCAATGTCTGTGCTGCTGTAGGTGCACTGAAAATGGCCCCTGAGGAGTAGCAA